>OY101116.1:600000-1084533 GCA_956465555.1 Nitzschia sp. pyKryTriq1
TATCGACACCGATTATTATTTTCGGTTCCAGTTAGTGGGAATAATGAGAGCGGGAGCAGGAGCAAGCAGCGAGCAATCAAGGACCAAAAAGTGCAGGAAGCAACTATTATTGCATGAACTTTCAACGGCTCAACAACAACGCGGTGGTCGCCCTCTCTGCATGCAATATACAATAATCATCTGCAAATAAAATAGCCTAACTACCGTTCGCAGAGTCATTTGTCATTATTTAACCTGTTCCTTTTCTGCAATTCGTTCCCCTTATTTGTAAATCACGATTACTATATTCGCTATTCTTCAGCCTTCTGTGGCATCAATAATTGTCTTGTCTTGTCAAATAATTAAATAATAGACAGCTAGCAATAATGCATGCAATATTATTATTTTCCGGATCGACGCACACGCGCACGGAGGAGAAGCGGAGCGGATGAGGCCTGAAGCCTCATACGGTCGGGCGCAGCTGGCGGTGGGTTCGGTCGGAAGGGGTTCTGCCTCCGGGTTCTTCTAATTTCCGCTCCAACACATCACACTAATGTGGAACCCAGGGGTCCATAGCGCGCGAAGAGCTCAGAGGGTCCATAGCGCGCGAAGAGGTCAGACGGGGTATGAAGCTTCGCCCTTCGCTCTCATCCATGTTAGGCCCGGACCTTGGGCAACGTTTTCATGCTCCTGGCTCTTCACGTGGGGGTTCATAACCCAAACCATGACGCATTGTCGTGATGGCGATCGCGGAAGAAATTCTTTCAGAATGATGGCGCGGCAGGACTTGAGTTCGTGATTCGGGTGTTTGTACCGGCGCCACGTGGACCTACGCGCGCCCGCGGTCGAGTCCAGTCTACTCGTAGCTTGCATGCTTGCGCTCTTTCCCCAAAAGAATGTTTTGATTGGTGGGGAGCGAGGCATCCAGGCGGGAGAGTTGCTGTTGTTTGTTGAAGCTATGCTCGCGCGATGTCTCAACAAAAAATAATACATACACAGATAAAGACCACATTCCTCATTCTTACTCATTACACAAACACTCTCAACTAGTCGTGGAGAGTAGTAGTATAAGAACTTCTTTTCGCTGCGAGTATTCCATACGGTGCCGGTACCACCGCCGGTAGAGCAAATCCTCAACAAAGAGCAAACCTAAAGCGCGAGTGATCAAGAAAGACGTATTCTTACAGATACCATACGAGAATATAATTTTTGAAACAATTTTGAAGAATGAAGAGTCCATCAGTGAACCCCAACGAGGCCGGCGGTAGAACCTCTCAGCCGCAAGAATCGATGGACGATGTCGTCAAAGATATGAGGTCCGCGTCGACTTTAACGCTTTTGAATTGTGCGCGTGATATCGTGGCGGAAAAGCTTGCCGATTCGGTCATCCTGGGCGACACCGCAATGGACGAGCGGGTACCCACATTAGACATTCGAGACTTACGAGTGGGACGCGTGGTTGGTAGAGGAGGATTCTGCGTCGTATTCGAAATCAAAAGTTTTGGCTCTGCGATGAGTATTGGAACCAGGCAATCCAGTAGCGGTGGTATGTCGCTCTCAAGGATGGCCAACCCCTTTCGGTCATCACGTTCAAGAGCTGACAGAGATTCTAGCACAGCCGGCGCCAGTTTGGGCACCGGCAGCGATTGGTTATCGAATGTAAGTGGGCATAACCGCGAAGAAGCATCGAACATTGTGGAAACTGGAGGTGCCTTCCAACCCATTGATAGGAGTAAGAAATACGTCGTCAAGCGCTTGAGCACGGAAAATACGGACAAAATTACATTTTTGAAGGGTACCGTCGATCTTGCCATGGAGGCAAAATTCCTGGCGGCACTGAATCACATCAACGTAATCAAAATGTACGGAGTGTCGTCGGATGGACCGTTTTCTGAGGGATTCTTTATTGTTCTTGAAAGAATGGATGAGACTCTTACAAAAAGAATTAAAAAGTGGATGGATATTGACCGCCAATGCAAAGGAATTACTGGCGTCTTCACCGGGAGCAAACGGAAACTAAAAGAACTGCAGACAGAAAGAATGCTCTCAGCCTTTGAAGTTGCGAAAGGTACAAGTCACTTGCATGACAAGAAGATAATTTTCCGAGATTTGAAGCCTGACAATATCGGCTACAACTCCAACGGGGTGCTGAAATTGTTTGATTTTGGACTTGCCAGGGAGTTGAGTGAATCCGATAGGCTAGAGAATGGTACCTACAAAATGACGGGTTTCACAGGGGCCTTGCGATACAGTAAGTATGATGGTGTTCTTCCCTCGTGTTGGAAGGAGAATCGCAATTTCTCATTATTCTTTTCCAACATCGTTGCTTCCGACAGTGGCACCCGAAGTCGGCTTACATAGGCCATACAATTTAAAAGCCGATGTGTACTCATGGTCGATGCTATTGTGGTATATGTTAGCGTTGGAGCCTCCATTCGGGATATACTCACAAGGTATGATCGAGGAGCGAGTATTTCGAAGGGGATACAGACCAAAACTGTTTTCTAGTTGGTCTTCGCGTGTTGCGGCTGTTATGAAACAGTCATGGAACCCGGATCACAGAGCTCGCCCGACTATGCATGAAGTTGCGAGTGTTATAAGAACAGAGCTGGCAGAAATTAATCCGAGGTTTGCGGTTTTGATGGAGACCAGTAATGACCTCGGTGTTCTTCCAGAGTAGTTGCATAGTAATGGAGGGACACGACCACCGAATTGAAATTGTATTTGCACAGCGTCCTCCAATAATCTTGAACCTAATGGCTTCCCCATCTCTGCTAGCATAGTAGCATGAGAGGAATAGACTAGTCCGGGACGATGGCTACTTTCTACTCAACCGGAGTTGTTCATAGTCTACTCTTTAACATACACGAAGAGTAGACTACTCTGTAACTTCTCTACCCGTACTAAAAGCTAATGAGCTCCTGTCTGTGCGACGCTCCGCAAGACTAAAATAGGCCCCCCCCACCATTTGCGTACCTCCTCGACTCTTTTGTTGAAACCTCTAGCGGATGATGCCCCTAGTCGGGCTCCCGCCGTGGACTTGCTTCCAGATGACGACCCCTGTGTGTCCTATTCCGGTGACGACGTCTCAATTTCTGGTTCCACTTTGGCCTCCACCCATTTCCACCCATGCCTTGATGAGGGGAAGGTGAATACTACTACCTTGACTGTTGAACGACACGAGATCTCCTTTGGTGTGCTCTCGGGATCTTCTATCAACACCAATGCACTGAACGATAATCTGTTGGAATCTACCATTTCTGCTGCTTTGAACGACGATTGCCTCTCGGTAAACCTACAAGCACTCTTCCGCCTCTTCAATTCCTCTTTCTATCGATCTTTGGTTGATGAACTTATCTACGCCTACGAGTATGTAAAAAAAAAACCGCCTGCAGACATCGACCCCGACATTAGACTGTCTCAGAGGGTCTTAGAATGAATCTCTGGGTCGTGATCGAAACGTGCGTCGTGCGTGATCGTGCGTAATTGCGAACGCTGGTCGCGTCCGTCCGTCGTTCCGTGGACGTTCGATGTAGATATTCGAACAGGCGAGACGGAAAGGAGGTCGATGAATGGATAGCTACTACTGGAAGACGCGACGTGGCAGTCTAGCACCATGTACTAAAGTAGTCTCGATATATCGTATCTCGCGAAGAACGGCCCCAAAGAAAAATCGTCGCCATTAAAAACCTCGGAAATAGGCTATCGGCTTTTATTCTTTCTCGTTCTATCGTCTACCATACCGGTACCGTCTACCGTACCTGGTACTTGTACCGGTACCTGTCTCGATCTCCTTTGCTCCGTCGTAGGTAGAAGACTCACTTCTTTCTTTTCCTATGGATTCGAGGGAACTTATCATCGGCTGCTCTTTCCTTCGTCTACAAGCACAGCCCCCATTTTGTCTGCTGCCTTTTCTGGAATGGGTATTTTCTTACGGGAACTCTATAGCTACCGATCCACTGTTGAGAATCGACCATGAATGGCTCTGCCTTGTCCCCTTCGCGAACGTTGGTGACTTCTTTCAACCCCAAGACCACCACTGCCTCGCAGTTATATGCCAGTCAGCATGGCGAAAGTGCCGATTATTTTGAAGAGGGCGACTGGGTTCTTTGTGTGACAAGCTCCTCCAGCACAAATGGTGCGTCTTGGATCGGCTGTGCCCTCAGCAATGGCGAAGTCCAAGTTTACGATCAAACCAAGCTACTATCTCTCCAAACGTACCATCACGACGCCCTCATTACGGATTTAGTTCGGGATGTATCCAATCCCCATCATTTAGTTGCAAGTGCCTCTGACGGGACAGTTGCCATTTTTGATGTTCGTCAATCCAATCATCCAGCCTGCCAAATCAGACTTCCGCGTCCTGAAGAGGAAGCTTTGAGCGTCTCTGTAGGATTTGACGGTGCCATTGCGGCTGTGGGGTGCAACAAAGCCAAGGTTCATTTTTTCGATGTTAGAGATACACGGAGTGTGCTGGGTACCTACAATCAAGCCCACACCAACGAAGTCACTCGAGTGAGATTCCAAACCGTAACGTCACCCGGAATAATGACAACCACGACGCCAGTTCTAGTATCTGCGGCCGAAGATGGCCTTGCCTGTGTGTACGATACTAGTCAGGCATCCGAAGAGGCTGCTATTCAAAATATCTTGGCCGTTCAGTCTCCTATCCGTGAAATTGGATTTTTCGGGCCTCAATCCGATGCCATCTACTGTTTGACAGGATCGGAAAATCTGTTCCTGTATCACAAAGATGATTCTGTCTGTCGAAAAGACTTTGGTCCCAATCTGCGATCAATTCTTAGTCAACAACTTGCATCGGGAACACCCAATAATAATGGGTCGACGACTTCAACAATTGATTATCTCGTCGACTGTCATTGGGATGTGGTACGACAAGAGTTGCAACTATTGGCGGGAAATGCCAAGGGGGATGCAGCACTATATCAAGTGGGAGAGCAGGGGCTCACCCTTCAAAATCGATTAAATGGGGGGCACCGTGGTGTGGTACGGGCATGGAATGCCTTGTCGAGCAGCATCTTTGTGACTGTGGGAGAGGATGCTCGCATGTGTGAGTGGAATCGCGTTTCGAACGTATTTGGTGCAGGCTCGGGAGCTGCACTCTCGTCTCTATCGTCTGTACCACGAAACAGGTCGACTGAAGTGCTTTTCTCAAATGCAGCAAGTAAGAGTAGAAATGTTGGGCCTCTTTCTCGTCCCGGGGGTGGGAAGATGAGACGGCCGCGAAGTCGAATGACGGCGTCACCGTACTAGCGGAATGAACGGAGGGCGAAACGAATGGGAGAAGCTGTCGTTTTAGGGGGGAACGTTTTAAGTACAAACATTACATACCGGTACGGAGCAGCTACTCTAGCTTGCTCCGATCTGGAGTCCATCACTTTTCGGGTTTCAATGTCGCTGGTAGTCGATGAAGAAAGTATGAATTTTCATACAGTAGTACCCGTAGAACACAGCATTGGTATGGTGCCGCAAGTTCGATCGTCACCATACCTGTAGACTAATTTATTAAACTTCATCTTCCGAAGATACCCACGTCTTTTCCTTCAAAGTGACTGCATCTGTACCATCCCCCATCTTTTCGGCATTTTCAATATCGTGCTTTATCGCAGCAATCAATTTCTCTAATCCTTCAAAGGGGAGTTCGGGCCGCAAATAGCCCACCACGCTGAGTCTTATCGGTTTATCATAGAAATCTCCCAAGACAGATTCTCCACAACTGGATGCATGCCGATTGGGATTCGCGGGAGGAGCGATCAAATGCGGCTCGACTGTTTTTGTATCATTTCCGTAGGTAGGATTGTACCCAATACTGCAGGCTGTCTTGTATGTGGTTGGATCCGAACCGACACGAGCAAATCCCCAGTAAATTCCTGTCGGCAATTCATCAAAATGTGTGGTCGAGTGGAAGGAGCCGGCGGCATCAGACTCGCGTCGTTCTAGGTTTGCGGTCGGAATGCCGAGATCGCTGCTCCCTCGTCCAAATCCTCGGACCACTGTGCTGATCATACGAATGGGTAATTTGGCCTCCACGGCGGCGGAAGCACCTGCAGAACTCATGCTTGTGGCTGTTTTGTTACTAACTATCGACTTGCTTGGTTGGAATAGAATGGAAAGGAAAGTATCAAAGATCAACGATCAATCGAAAATGAGAAGTGAGACAAGAAACAAGAACCACGAGAAGGGAGAAAGATCTTTTCTCTTCGCGCGGAGCCAACGGCCAACGGACGCGGGCGTCGGGCGTGCGGCGTCGAGAAGCAAAACGGGTGAAAAGTCGGTCTTTGATGGATGGACCAAGGAGGATGGACGGACCGACCATATACTGTACGGGTCGAAGTGGTCGAGAGCGAAAATTCGCGCCATCTTTTGCTTTTGGCAGCAGTTTCTCGAAGCGGGCCGGCGAAAACCGCGCCAATAAAAAACAGCAAGCAATGCTGCCTCTTGCGGCTCTCCGACGCGACTTTGGGCTTGGGGCGGCTCTCGCACAAAAGATTGTTTATTTTTTTGTTTTTCAACCAAGGTGTGACACCATACTGTACGGATACCTAGCCAACGTCAACACTCACGAAAGCAAAGACGACTTGTAGTCCTCTCTCAATTGATTGAGCCTCACTCACTCTCACAGGTCCCTAGCAACCAAGCAGCAAACCACGCACCATGCCGATCACAGAGAAAGCGCAACCGCTGTGTCTGGAAGACGAACCGCAAGAGGATGACGATGATGATCTCGTCGAACACCCGCGCCGTTGGTTGCAGCTGCCCTTTTGCGGCACCGTCTTGGCGTACGGAGGCGAAGATGGCTTGATTACTGCAAGGAACAAGAAGGACGGCAAATTTAAGGTCGTTCAGCGCTACAATGACATGGTCCGCGCGGTTGCCGTTTCCGCAGATGGCAAGCGCATTGTGGTGGGCTGCGATGACGGGAGCACCATGGTTTATACCTTTGATGATTACAATGCAGGGGAATCACCTGGATCCGGGCTGCACCCGTTTTGCCGAGCTCTCGAATCATTGGGCAAGAACAACGACGACGATGATGACCTCATGTCTCAAGACTTTGGCCTTTCCTCGGGACTCAAGTCGTTTGCAGGTCCGCAATTCGAGTTGCCGATTCGAGATTTGCAGTTCCTCCCTCAAGAGGACGATGACTCATCGATCTACTGGCTCGCCATTGCTAGCGAGTCGGGCATGGTCATGGTCAATGTCACCAGCTCGTCCACCTTGCTGGAACGCGAATTGGAACACCAAGTCAAGGAACATCATGCCGACTCGGGGATTCGAGGCGTGGCCCTCCTCTCCCAGAAGAAAGATAAAGAAGAGGCGACTTTCATGGCGACGTTGGCCATGGATGGACGCTTGTGCTTGTGGGATACCAAGAAAAAGGCTCTATTGGAGCGCGAAGCCTCCAGTTGTATTCCCAAGAAGGATGTGGGCGAGATCCATGGGGCGGATGCTTATGATCGATCCTGCAGGCCCGTCTTTTATTCCCTGTCTCCTACCAAGTATGCCCTGGCAACGCCTGGCTGCTTGCTCCCGACTATGCGTCTCTTGGAAACTACTGCAGAAGCTCCCACTAAACTTCAAACTCTGGAATTGGAAAATTCCAACCCTGACAAAGGCCATTTGGAACCGATTGTCTGCATTCGCTTCTTGGACGAAGCAGCCACCGCTGACAGTGATGACAAGAATGCCAGATACTTTCTTACGGCAGGTCGGGACTCGCGATTGATTTTGTGGAAGTGGCACAGCGATCGCACCAAGGTGACTCCCATGGAAACCTTTCATTTAACGAGTTCAGCGACTGATTTGATGCTGCTGCAGGAGCGAGGTCAACTCTATGCTGCCTGTGCCAACGGAACCTACTCGGTCATCGACTTGGCGCCCCATGTGCCCGATTCGTTCGTGAAGGCCTCCAAAACCTCGAGCAAATCAATCTCGATGGATTCTGCAGAAGCAGAAGCAAAGTTGTCCGCCAAGAAAATCAAAAAGTCCAAGATTCCAGCAGCCTTGGACCACGACGACGACGACGATGATGATGTTTCTTTCCCCGATGCGGACGACTCGCCCGCCAAAAACAAGAGTCGAGTTCGTTTCGTCGACGACGAAGCCGACGAAGATAACGATGAGGACGACAACGACGATGAGCCCAAGGAGACGAATAAGAATCATGAAAAGTCTCAGGATGGAGCTAAGAAATCCAATTCTAGAGCATTTGACGATGATGACGATGATGACAGTTTGGACAACCATCGTTCGGCTCAAAAGACGTTGGATGACTTGGACGACGCCATGGCTGATCTCGATGACGACCTTCCACGCTTCAAACCGTCCGGGGTTCTCGTCCAAGCGGCTCCTTCGATTCCACCGCAGGCAGCGTTTTCGCCCTCGTCAACACCTTTGGATCTTGCACGACGATTTTTGTGCTGGAATCACATCGGAGCTATTACTCTACTTCATGGCGACGACCGTAATACTGTGGATATTTCGTTCACTGATTCGGCCTACAAGCGTCCTATCAGCTTCACTGACAATATGAACTTTATTTTGGGAAGTTTGGGGGAAGATGGAGGAATCTTTGCCACGGACTTGCAATTGGATGACGATGACGAAAATGCATCGATGGATGGTCTGGACGACCTCAACATGAGTGAAAGCACAAAAAGTGCCGTGCGTCAAAGTCAAAAGAAGGGAAGCGGCAAAGCGACGGGATCTGCCATTTTCTTTTATCGATTTGAGAGTATCGGGAACTTGAGAGAAAAGGATTGGTACTTGACCTTGCCTGTGGGAGAGCGCGTTTGGGGAGCGGCCACGGGAGCGGGATGGGCCGCCGTCGCCACTTCACGCAAGTTTCTTCGATTTTTCAGTGCGGGAGGCAACCAGGGGCAAATCGTATGGCTCAAGGGAGATCCAGTCACTATGGCGGGAAGAGGTCGCTTTATGGCTGTTTTTTATCATGATAACACACCGCTAGCCGATGGTACTCAACAGCTCGCATACACGCTTTGGGACGCAAGCACCTTTGAGGTTCTCTCGGGGGGTGCCGTATCCTGTCTCAGCAAGGGTGCTTCATTGGCGTGGGTCGGATTCAGCAACGATATGTCGTTGATGGCATTAGATTCCGATGGTATTCTGAGTATGCTTGTCCAAACTGGGTCTAGCAGCAAGTGGGAATGGGCCCCTGTTTTAGATACAATTGGGCTTCGTAAGTCTATGGATGACCAATTCTGGCCTATTACAGTCTACGATGGCAAAATGGTTTGCGTGCCTCTCAAGGGTGGGAACACCTACCCTGACGCTGCCCGCCGACCTGTCACGAGTACCTTGGGGCTTCGACTGCCTCTGGCAGCTACTTCGGGAAAATCGTAAGTGAAACTCGGCGATGAAGATGTGCAGTCTAGCCGATACTTTTCGCCTTGACTCACTCAAATGTCCACATTTCTTTCCCTACAGGTCGGCTCTGGAAGAGCTCAATGTGCGCTCCAACTTGGCACTGTCGCAAAAGCGCTTTGTCAATGAATTGGAAGGTGACGCAGAGGAACTAGAACAAGAGTTTTTGAAAATGACAGCTCAGGTGGTAAGTTGAACGAGTCCCCTCGTCGGAAAGTCTGCCACTAGTAGCACTCAACAAGTTTTCTTCCATCTTTATTTCCTTGCAGGACAAGGTGACCCTGAAACTGTTTGCATCCATGGTGGACGCCAACAAGTTGGAACGTGCCCTAGATCTTGTCGATCGTTTGCATTTGGAAGTGTCGTTCAATTTGGCCATTCAGATCGCTGGTCGCCACGATAAGCTTGCGGATCTGATCGAGGAAGCCAGAGATCGTAAGTTTGCTGCAGAAAATGATCAAGGACTCGAAGATGAGAATGATGAAGAAGTTTTGTCAGAAGCAGAGGACAACCAGCACTCGCCAGAAACAACATTTATGGATCGCTTGGCACCTTCGCGTCAAATTAGTCCAGACGCTGGTCAGAACGATAAGTTCAAGAGAGGAGGACAACCCCGAGGGAATGCCTTTGAACAAATTCGAAGCAAGAAACAGCGTCTTGGATGAGGAGTCACAACAAGGGGGTTCTGTTCGGATCTTGCGATTAGAGGCGCACTAATGAGTCTTTCCTCAGTATAACATTTATCATATATTCATTGGGTACTGTCGTTGTAGCACCTAGCTGCGAAGAGCTCTACTTCACTCTCTCATTCCATCGCTATGTGCTAGCAGGCAAGCAGGATACTACCGACGGTTGTAATAGTAGCACCCCTCTCGTTCTCCAACTACTCGCTACGACCGAGCACGCTGGACTTTTCTCTGTCCTCTTCCAGCCAAGCAAATAATGAGAGAGTGGCGACGACGACGGGTGGAAGATGGCGTCTACCAAATCAGCCCCCGGTGGACTGGACTATAACTATCGGTACCTGGTACTGTACCGGTAGACCACCACGATATCATATCTAGTAGTACTACTAGTACTGTCAGAGCACTTTGAACGAGACCAACAACGACCTGTTGGTGCTAGTTCCCAGCATGGTACTGTAAAAGAATATTAAAAGACTCGTCCCTCTCTCGCTCGTACACCCCCCCCCCCGCCCCCAAACCCCCTTTTTCCATGCATGCGCGCAAAAGCTTGTGGAGATGATGATTATTCTGTCTGTCTTGACTCTGTCGTAGTTCAATCGAGTCAATTAGGGGAACTATTTTTTGTTAAGTAAGCCACTCGCTCCAAAATTTGGGAGAAGATTCTTCATGCATTCGGATTTGAGACAGCCTTCTCACCGACCACCACCGACCAGCTGGTCAACACAATAATTACGAACGTTTTCTAGTAGAGATGATGATTCTTCACTGCGGCAAGTTCTTTGTTCTGCGGGCACGCAGCGGAGCAGCGAAGCAGGGCGCGGCGGAACGGCTGTTCTTGGTTCTACCGGTACCGGTATGATATCATTACTACTTTACCAGGCAGCTAGCTACCGGTATGTACTCGTACAGTAGGGACGGAAATAAGGTGTATGTATACAGCTCTGTTTAAAAATTATATTTGATTTGATTTAAGGAATATTTTTCTTACGTAAAATTTGTACTGAAAAACATAATTATGGTCTCATGTCGCACCAAACTAGTAAGTACACTAAAATATTTAATATGATATCCCAATTCTTCTATCTCTCTGCTTGCCGCCCCCTGCCTTGTGCTTCTCGCCCACGCATGCACCGACCTCATCTAATCGCCGCGGGGCGGCGTACAGTACCAGTACAAGTACGCGCGAGAGGCGGCGGCAGGAGGCGAGGCGCGAGAGGCGCGTCGGGAAACTGTAGAAACTATGTAGTTAGAAACCGATGTTTTGCATGCATGTGTGGTGTCTTCTTATTTTTTCATCCCAAGTTGCCAAGGTAGGTCTATCCACCATGTTTGTTCCTAAAGTGGCTTCGTTGAGCAGCTGTTTCAGTTTGTTATTTCATCCAGACGTCCTGGCGCGTCAATGGATCCGAATTGACTCTTCAAGCATTTGAATTTATGTCCCTCGCATCATCTCGCCGAAACTGGGTCGATCGAGAACCGTCTGTGTGTTCCGACGTTACCCTCCAACGCCTCTTCGCTTTCGTGGGATTGCACTCTGTGATGTATAATATGTGTATCACGCTGACTGTAATAAACACTAACCTTTTGCTTTCCTCTCTCCTCCATTTAGTTCGCCATTCCGCTTTCCAGCTTCGATTTATCAATAGTTACCCACCATGTCCTCCCCTGCACCTGTCCCTGATCCAACTGCTACTTTGCCTTCGCCCCCACCCGTTCCTGAACTAACTGCCGTTGCGGCTGCGGCTGCGGTGGCTGCAAGCGCAGTGCCCGTCGGAGCTGCTCCGCCGCCGCAGGACACTTTGGCCAAGAGGGTTGCGGCTTCTGTTGCCACTGTGGCACCGTCTCCAACATCTTCGTCTGCTGCGCCGACCAAGTCCAGCAAATCCAAGAAGAAAAAGTCCCAAGTGACTGTGACAATGGCGACCGCCGCCACTGCCCAGGCAAGTGATCACGGGGCACTAGGGGAAAACACGGGACGTTGGACTGGAGAGGAACATCGATTGTTCCTCCAGGGATTGGAACAACACGGTAAAGGGTGGAAGAAGATCGCCTCTCTCATCAAGTCGAGAACGGTTGTGCAGATTCGAACACATGCTCAGAAATACTTTCAAAAGCTCTCCAAGGCGAGACAAAACGGGGAAGAAGGTGAAGTTTCGATGGAAGGCCGCGGTGGGCCCACTTCGGTGCCTTCTGTAACAACATCGGCTGCTCAATCGAGCAAACGCAGGCGGCAAACCTCCGGCACAAAACGCAAGGCCATTCAATCGGTGGTGTCTTCAGCACAGCGCCAGGGCAAGAAGATTGCTGCTGCCCAAGCAGCATCTGGGGTGATCAAGCCGGTTCCTCCTCTGCCAGCGGTCGCTCCTGCACTCAGCCCCTATGTCTTGCCATCGCAACCGCTTGCTCCTGATGCTTCCTATAATCAACCAGGCATTCCATCCATCTCCACGGCGCAAGGATTGATTTCTGGTGCTGCTCTAGAGGATTCACTGTAAGTTCTCGTGATGATTTCGTCCTGGTATCATCCTGCATCACAATCTCATATTGTTATATTTTCTCCTTCCCTCTCTATTACAGTTTCAGATTCCTCACACCTGCACCAGTTGCCCAAACAGAGCCACAAGTCAACCAAGTTGCCCGACAAGCTGGGGCAAATCCAATCACTGTTCCCACAGAATATCATGGATATGCTCCTGCTAGCGGCGGCGGCGATGTGTCTCCCACTGGTGTCCTCGACTTCGCGCTGTATCCATCGTGGACTGATGCCAAGGACACGCCGTCCTGGTACGCCAAAGGATCGGATGTGGATGCTCTGTTGGATGTGGCCGACACTCTTGACTGGCTCACTGATACCGGTGATCTAAACGAGGCGTATCATCCAGACAATCAAATTTTCGAGTCCGGCCCAGAAATCCCAGACCCATCGTGCGGCAAACCTGTTGGTACTCTGTCTCATACTCCGTCTGTCAACAACATGAGTATGAATACGCTCCCCCGCGTTGACTCCAACACTGGTGTCGTCGTGCCACCGTTGCCATCTCTCTTTGATGGTGCCACGGAAACCGAGGAGCCATCCACGAAGCTCAGTATGCAGCAGTTGGCCCCATCCACCAGTTCGGCGACTATTGACGAGCATCTCCAGGTCTTTGATGACCACGACGATTTAGAGCATGATTTTGTTTCTTCCATGCTCGACAATACTGGAGAGAGTTCTGACAATCTTGCTGACCTTCAATAATCCTGGCGGTTGCGCGCACGGAAATAATTGATATCGAAATCAAGTACAAGTACCACTCACGAAGAGCAAGCCGAACGGCTTTTACGTTTACGTTTGTAAACTATTTTTACATAGCGCCATGAACCACAAGAATAGGATAAAAATGAGAAAAAATGAAAGATGGCGATTCCCGCGGGAAGATAACATACTGAGGAACCAAGGCAGCACGGCATAATAACTCAATAGAAGCTTTTGCTGCGTTATTGTTATTTTGATTTAGCACATTACACTGCATGATACTTCTCTTTGTAGCAATGCAAGCAGGGACCGATCGCTTTCAGCATGGTTTTCTCTCTCACAAAGTGACCTCTTGCCCTATGCACGAGGTAGTCGACAAGAATGTCTGGCGTTTTGCTCTACTACTACTAGTAGAGAGTAGTCTGTGACTATTAGAGTCTAGTTCTACTAGTTGTAGAGTCGAATGGAGCAGTCTTCCTCCCACCGTAGTACCATACTATACTCGTCATCATTCATAATAATATTATGATCTCCAGCAATACCGGGTAATCGTAGTACTGTAGAGAGAAAAGGGGGGGATGACGGACGACGCGACAGAGCTATAGGGCAGGTACGTGGTGGTGGGCGCGGACGGTACAAGTGCTGTACAGTACCAGGTACGGTGTACTGTACCGGTACCATACCGGTACCGGTATGTCAGATGGACAGGGGACGAGGACATTGTAGTGTTCGGTCCAGCCGGCTGGAAAACCATGACGACATCGGTGATCGTTGAGAAGGTCATTGTCGTTGTTGGAGGATTGGAGACTAAAATTGCGCTCTCAGCAAATATCAATCAAGTACAGCGGGTGTCGTAGATACCCTTAGGTAAATCCGTTTCGCTGAGTTGAGGAAAAGTTGTTGGGCTCATAACCTGTCGTGGTATTTTCAGTACCTATGCAATACTATAGTAAAGTAGAGGTGCGGTGAAAAGAGTGAGCTATTTTAGATTGTTGTTGTTGTTGTTGTTGTTGTTGTTGCCGTTGTTTTGGAATAGCTTCTCAATCTTTTGAATGTTTGTCGGCAATGCTGGATGATGAATCGAATTTGTGAGTCGTCTGTCTGTGGTGCGTAGATTCAGTTGACATTCATCTGGTCAACCATGTGAAAGTCATGCAAGACTAATATTTCGCCAAGTCAGCGCAATATCTTTTCTCAACAATTGATTTTGAAACAAGTAGTTCCAAAATAACAATTCATTTCTAGCTCATAATTTTCACTTTCAATCATTTTTGTCGACTACCTCGTGCAAAGGGCATAGGCCCTCTGGGGAGCGAAGAGTGGACGAAGTACAGACGAGTGTACGGTTGAGGGACAGACCAGAGCCGATAGCTATATAGAGTGGGGGGGACCGCCGGCGGGGGCGCGGGGGAGGGGGAACAACATCACACATCATCATTCATTGCAGGGTTCGCCATTCGCTTCGTCGCTCCGCAGCTATGATCGCGATGCGTGAGTTCAGTTCAAATTCTACCTGTGAATCTTCCTCAACGTTGGGTGTGCGGTGCGCAGCGAGAGGAGTCGTCCCATTACAGGTACCGGTACATAGTACCGGTATGTTCAATGACCCTCGGGGGACGGATACTGTAAAACAAAACACACAACAAACTACCATACTCGTACAGCGGAGTTGTTGTTGTCAAGGTTGACGATTGATTGCAATCGCTTTCCCTTTTTATTCTCAGGCGTCCTTCGCATTGTAGTGGGCCTGTTGACTGTTTCGTGAGAGAGAAATTGGGTATTGATTCATTCGATTTTACGGTTGAGAGGCTTCACGCAGAAACGAAAACGCCGCTGCTGGTATTCTTGCTTGCTTGACACTCTACGGTACTTGTGGGAGAGGTCACGATTGGTCTCGGTCTGCTTCCTTCCCTGTAAGCAAATTACATTGTGCATCATGACCCCTGCTCATGATGAGGGCGAGCATAACAATTTTATGAAGGACGGGCACAGCTCCGCTCCCACTTTCGACTACCGAGCCAGCGGAGCGGGGTTTGATCACCGAATGAACGACGACGATCCTCTGAGTAGTTCGTACGGCGCCGACATGAACTACGACGAAGAAGTGATGCACAAGTCCGCAAACGCGGGTGTCGGCTTTGAGGTGGGATACTTGCCACCCGATCAACGCCCTGGGCTCCCCGCGGAGCTGCTGACTCATTTGGTGGATACGGAAATTGCCGATGATACCGAAGCGGCGGCAGCCCTGAGAGCGAATGCGAGTGTGAAGGTTGGCAAGGTCGGAAAGGTCGCCCGTAGTGTAGGTGTTCAGTCGGTCCGCAAAGTCGCCAAGCGGCTGACACTGAGAGGGCAGAGTGGAAACCGCCGTGGAAAACCTCCGCGTATTCCACCAGGAATGACTGCCTCTCAATTTGCTGCGACTGCGGAAGATGCGATGCTGGCAGTGCAAGAAGCCGATGATATGTCCATGAATTCGGAAGAAATAGGTCTTTACCTTGAAGATCAGCAGGCTCACGATACCGGTGAGGACTCGCATCCAATTATGATCTCAGATGTCAACATGGCGGAACGTTTTGAGGGCGAGGGGTCCAAATCGAAACGCCTTCGACATTCGCATATGGAAGAGGGGGGTACCGGTAAGGATATTCCTGTCGAAGTTGTGGCAGCCACCATGGATGCTGGTCGGAAGCTCATGGGTGCGATCGATCCCCACAACATGCTTCAATTACAACGGTGGCGACGCAAGAACAAGAAGGGCAAAAGGGACAAGCGGAAATCGTACGTCAAGGGAAAAGTCATTGATGGACGACACGAGCTGTACACGTTGTCTATTGCTGTCATGCTGGGAGTGCGAACATCGATCGCGCGTACAAATACTATCATTGCATCTTCGGATCGAAAGAAGGTTCTGACACCTCAAGACTTTATGGCGGAAGAGAAGTACGAATTTGCGCCCAAAGGGTCAGCTACGACGCCACCGCACAAGCTTTCACACACGTTCAAGTTCAAAGATTACGCCCCAGTCGCCTTTGCTTACTTGCGACGCATGTTTGGGGTAAACGAATTTGATTTCTTGCTATCCGTTTGCGGAAATGCAAACTTTATTGAATTCATCTCGAATGCAAAGAGTGGGCAGTTCTTTTTTTACTCAAGTGATGGAAAGTATATGATCAAGACCATGACCAACGCCGAATCAAAATTCCTTAGAAGAAGTGAGTAATCATGCTGCTGCGATCTTTCCTGGTTGTGCGGATAAAGATGAGAGTATATATGTACCGGTATGCATTTTCACACTGACTTGTTTCATTTTGTTGTTGCTTCACCAGTTCTTCCGCATTACTTCCGCCACTGTACGCAAAATCCGAATACACTCATCACCAAGTTTCTTGGGATGTATCGTGTGAAGCTGTACCATCTTCGAAGGAATGTCAAATTCGTCATTATGAATTCGGTCTACTACACGGACAAGAGTTTGCAAGCTTTTTACGATCTCAAGGGTTCCGAGATTGGGCGCGCAGCCAAACCAGGACAAGACGTTTTGAAAGACAACGACCTGAGAGCAAAGCTCCCAGAGGAAGCCTTCAATTTCGAAACACATGTCCAAGAGCGAGTTCGAGCCCAGGTGGCGTCCGATTGCCGCTTTCTGAGGCAAATGCAAATTATGGACTATTCAATGCTGATTGGTATTCACCACATCCCCCCGCACAGTGATCACGATTCAAAGAAGAATATCGCAGAAACAGGATTCCGGATAAAGGAACGGCAACATTCGCATCAGTCACAGCAATCGGATCCGATGAGGAAGGCAGCTGCTCATGTTCATGAACAAGACAATAACGGAATGTTGGCGAATGGCTATCCCGCGGAGGCACCCACGGCAGAGGAGCAAAAGCGACAAAAGTTGAATGATAGCCATGATCTGAGCAACGATCAGGGGGACTCTACCAGAAAGCTGATTTCTGATATCCGGGAATCGACATTCACCGGGAAGAATTTCGAGTTTGCTGGTTTGTTTGAAGAGGAAGACGACTGCAGTTACCTCGAAGGCTCTGAAGCCCACAAAAAGTACGAAAAGACAAAGCATGCTCACAAATTTGCAAAAGGTGTTTACGATGATATCGAATTGAAGAAGGAGCAAACAGTTGAGCAGATTTACTGGCCCTTCCACCGCTTCTTTGATATCAACGGTTACCGGCGAATGAAACCAAAACCATGTTTCCGCTGCAATACGGCCCCATGCACATGCGACGGCGACCAAAAGATCGTCCGCGCGTGGAAAATCCCAGACTTTGTCCCACCCTTGTCGGATCGTAAAGACGGTGGGATCATGATGGACACCACAGGACTGCAAATGCCGATGACAGTAAAAGGTCCACAAGGCGAGCATTTCTATGAGGGGAAGATTTATTTCATGGGAATTATTGATATTCTTCAGCAATACAATGCTCGAAAACGTGTGGAGACTTCTTATCGTCGAATGGAGAGCCGAAAGGGGCTCGAACCAAGTTGTGTAAGCCCTCACGACTACGCAGAGCGATTCATTCAGTTCTTCGATGAATATTCTGGCAGGGCAAGGCCGAAGACCGATCGTCACGATGAGAATACTGCAGTCGAAGTTCGTTTGTCTCCAACAAGAAATGACGACAGTTCAAGGAACGTGGACATCGTGGTATCATCAGCCGCTAACAGTGCTCGCCATGGAGATCATCAATAGTCGATTTTTACAATTTGGTGGGAATCAGCAAGAGATGATATAACTCTGTACGGTAGCGTGGATCTGTGAACATACAATACTCGTAGTACATCGTATTATTTAATGAACTTTTTTCTCTACTTCATGTCGTCGGCCAGGTAGCTTGCAAGTGATGGACAAACCTCTGCACACGCTAACGTTTGAGTAGGTCTATTTGTGAGTAATGATATCGTCTCTGGACATTCTCATACAGCGTGCTGTCCAAAGAAGACATCGCCAAGATTGTATCGACAGTGGAAGTGGTCACATTCTCTCTGCCAAAAGTTTCGCCGCTCTCCTGGGAAACCTTGAAGCGTTCGAAGACGAAGTCAGAAGGTAAATCCAAAAGATGCGCCAGAATCGGTAACGTTTCATCAGAAAGCCGTTCTGTAGTTCCTACCCAGTCGAAAAGACTCCACATATGTCGTTGTACGTCACTACATTCATCCGGTTGCAGCACAATCTGCTTCGGCTTCTGGGCTCGCAGTGAAAGTTCACCTTGGAACAAGAACTGACATTGTGGGTTCCATAGCGAGAGCCGGAGAAAATTTTCTTCGGTGGCGTTACACCTCTCGAAGGTGGGATTCCGCTTCTGGACGTGGAAGAAACTGAAATGACTGAAGGAAAAGGCAAGTGGATCTCGTACTAGTGAAAAGAAAAATATCGGGATCTTGTTGCGCTTCGCAATGTCCCGCCAACGCTGTAGTCGTTTCCTCATTCGATAAAATGAAGGGGCGTCGCTCGCGTGGATTTCAAAGAACAGGACGGTGTTGTTCTTTGTCCCGTGCAAGATGGCATCTTCAACTTTGGGTGCTTCGTTCAAATACACCGAGTAGTTGCGACCAAAGACGTAGTCAATGTGATCTAGATTTTCGAGATTTCGCCTTATGGTCGTCCCTCCGGTTTTGGGGAGGTGTAGGAAAAATATGACGCCTCCTTTGTCAAATGATGGTAGGCTTCTTTCGGGATACGGGTATGGGATTGGTCCCAATACCATGTTCTGCGTTAACGAGCCCTCGGCATCGACAACAGAAAATTCATTGGCATTGTTAACCGAAATTTCGGTTTCCGCAACAGCTGCGCTGCCTACACAAAAATGAACTGAGAAGCTACCCAGCACAAGGAGTAGGCAATGGACAACATCTCGCTTCATGACGTCTATGGCATGAGTTATCCATTTCGAAACAAGCTAACTGCAGTAACGATGCCCCTCTACAACTCGCATTACTTATGCCGGTACTCTTTTACTGCGTATTATTGTCCCTTGTCCCTACATCATTTCCAAGGCGGGTGACGGACGTGCTGCAGCGAGCAGAGGTCAAGGGAGTCGAGTCGTTCAGGGACTTCGTTCGTGCTAATATGCTATGTGCTATGACATCCGGAAAAAAACTACACGTTGGTTGCCAATCCCACTCAAAGATCTTACTTCTTGTCAAGAGATCTAGACAGAGGGGAGGAGGAGCCTCAGCTCCTTCGGTTTTCAATTCTGGGCGCATTCTTTAGCTACCCTCGTTTTTCCACCAGATGACAGTAAAAAAGCCTCAGACTCGCAGTAGTGTACCTGCCACTACTCGTCGATAGTAAAAGACCCCAAGCAAAATGGCGAAATGGGGGCCACCATGTCGGCCACAATGGATTCAACTAGCCAGGAATAGTAGACGACGGAAACTGTGCAGTTTGATGTTCTGGAATTGTCAAGGCCTGATTGATTTGCTCGAAACTGACTCTTTTCTGGGATGATTCCTTTCTGAACAAGCGTTGGGAGAAGCTGATCTGTGAAAAGTTCATCATCAATCTCCTCTGGGATCAATACCAATAGTGGCTCCACAGTCCGCCCGTGTGGAACCGAATCCATCAACATCGCGCCCGTAGCTCGACAAAGTGTTTTCATCTAATGCGGAAGAAGAACGTAAAATGTTGAGTCGGAGTTGCAATGATTCCGAGGAAAGGTGGCGATCGATGCTCAACTTACTTCATCACTAGCAATCGAGTCAAATTCAAGCCCGAGATTGCGAGAGGTAAAGTCCCGAGAAGTGTAGGCGACATTGGAAAAGTCAACACAAGACTTTGTTTTTGGCAATGTCTTGAGCATTTCTTTCGATACGACCAGGATTTTGTGGCTCGCAAGTAATGATTTTTGCGTTCTCGCACACTTCGACCTCGTTCTCTGACTCCACCATGGTGCATCGCGAATCCACGCCTTCTCGTTTTTGGGATCCTCCAGTGCTGCCAACGTTTGTTCGTAAAGTAATGAATCGCCCCAGACCGGCTCTCCGTTAGTCGCCTGAATAGTCCGCGAATCAGCACGTGCCAACACGTAATGAAAGGTTCTGGCGCAAAGGTGAACTGATTGCGAGGCCCACTTGTCGAACGGATGTGTTAGAGACTGACAGGGTAATGTGACGGTTGCTGTTCCGTCAAGAGACGCCACATCGGGGGTACCTATCTCCATATCGTCGGGCTTTTCACGATTAGACGTGCCCTTGACATCGCTACCAGCTAGTGGCGTGATTAAGGGTGGACCTGACATGGTGGTCTGGAATGGGGTCTCTACCTGCGTCTCGATTTTCTGGAAGGAATGAGGCGTCGTCGTCAGATGCATCGCCGGCGTGACAAAGCTCATACGCACTTTCATGCTGGCTGCTTCATTTGCGGAGGAACTGTTTTGACTGTTACCGGTAGACTTCCAAGCATAAGATTCCGTCAAGGGACTCAAATCACGAAAAAGTTCGGTCTCTTCACTGCTACGACCTTTTGTGGATTCCTCTTGCTCGATGGGACGACGTGAGCCCTCTCCTGTAGTAGAGGTGGTTCTGTCATCCTGCATGGAGCGATTTGAATTATCTCCACCCAGGCTTTTCGTATCCGTGCGGCGTGATGGGGAGTTTTCAGTTTCCGAATCAGAATGAATGCCGTCATCCAGCAGTATTGTTCGTTCTTCGGACTTTGGTGGTGGTCGTGGTAAGATTTTTTCAAAGTCAGCAGTTTCTGGCAAGTGGTTTTCCGACTCATCCATGGAGTTTCGTACGGAAAACTGTTGCTCGTCGTGCTGAGGAAGTGGGCACAGTGATCGACGTGGCTGATTGAACAAATCAACTCTGAGGGCTTCGTGTTCCGATGATGATTGATGGTCTCTGTGATTGTTTTCAGATGCGACTCCAAGAGCTTTCTCACTGGACCGCTGCTGGCGCTCACAATGCATCACAGTCTGTTCTTCGGACGGAGTGAATTCCAGTGTTGGAGGGCGAGGAAAGATTCGTTCAAAAGCGGCAGTTTCCGGCAGCTCGTTTGCCGATGATTCATCCATGGAGTTTCCCACCGAAAACTGTTGTTGGTCGTCGTGCTGACGAAGTGGATATAGTGATCGACTTGTCTGAGTGGAATCATTTCTAGAGTTTTCCCGATCCAACAATGATTGGTGGTGTCCTCTCTGATTGTTTTCGGACGCGACTCTAGGATCGTTTTCACTGGATTGCTGCTGGCTCTCACAATGCATCACAGTCTGTTCTTCGGACGGAGAGAATTCCAGTGGTGGGGGGCGAGGAAAGATTCGTTCAAAATCGGCAGTTTCCGGCAGCTCGTTTGCCGATGATTCATCCATGGAGTTTCCCACCGAAAACTGTTGTTGGTCGTCGTGCTGACGAAGTGGATATAGTGATCGACTTGTCTGAGTGGAATCATTTCTAGAGTTTTCCCGATCCAACAATGATTGGTGGTGTCCTCTCTGATTGTTTTCGGACGCGACTCTAGGATCTTTTTCACTGGATTGCTGCTGGCTCTCACGATGCATTCCAGTCGGTTCTTCGGACGGAGAGAATTCCAGTGGTGAGGGGCGAGGAAAGATTCGTTCAAAATCAGCCGTTTCCGGCAAATCATTTGACGATTCTTCATCCATGGAATGATCATGATCTTGGGGGGTTTGTGTAGGAGGGGACTGGCTACTGCTCGTACCACAGCATTTGGTAAACTTCGACTGTGAAAGTTCTGGCTCGGATGATCGAGATGAATTCGAGGTTTTCGCAGCAGGCGGTCGGGGATACGATGCTTCAAAGTCTTCGGTTTCGGTGGGTAGCAGTTCTCGAGGGGAAGTAGGCGTCGAATCATCCTTCGTTCGTTCATCACTAGTACCAGAATAGTCATGCTGTTGTCCTGCCTGCAAGTCCTTCTGCTGCTCTTGTGGATGAGCGTACCTCCTCTCCCATCGTCGGCGAGTAGGACGTCGAGAAATTGGGACGGGAGTCTCTTGTTCCTCGGCCTCCTTGTGAGAAAATAGTAATGCTGTAGACGACTCAAGCCCACCTGTTTGCTCCCCTGCTGTCAAAGCGTTTGGCATTGAAGCATTCTGCTGGGAATCATAGTCCTCCTCCTGCTGATGTTGTTGTTGCTGTTCCAACTCATCATCAAAGTCAAAAGCATCCGTTTTCAAACGTTTCGATGATGAGAGTGATCCTTTCGCTGCTTCGCTCTCCTCCTCCCGACCTCCATTCGTTTTTTCTCCTCGCCGGTGACTCATCATCTTTCGCCATTCTCGTTTGGTCCCGCCAAAGCCTTCCCATTGTCCATCCTGGTTGATTCGATACCAGCACGACGACGCTGCTCTGGTAGAATGATCTTCCCCCGCACCAACAACACCACCATCAGCCGGTCCAAGGTATTCTGGATCCAAGGAATCGTAATTTCGAGGCCCAGGTTGCTCCCATGGCAATACTCCTGATGACGGCTTTGTTCTTGTTATCATCCACGACGAGTTGTCGCCGCCACCACTAATTCGGCACCATTCGGTGGAAGATCCTGATGAGGAGGCGGCCGGGACGGATGAAGATGGTGGTGGAGGTGCACGATCGTTGTCACTTATCGTCCCTGGCTGCTCCTGCTGCAAAGCACCAACGTTTTCAATAGGCGATGCATTCTCCATCGTGCGTTCTTGTTCACGTTCTCGCTCCAATTTTTTCAACAACGCCTTCAAGATCAAGACTACACAACCAGCATCTTGGGCCGAAGGATCATAGATGTTTGGTCCATTGACACTCACAAATATGGTAGAAAGTGATTGTTGCTGCTGGTGCTGCTGTTGTTGTTGCTCTTGCTGTTGATTTTTGGGTGTCGTCGTCGTTGTTGTTGCCTTGGCATAGCAGGCCAAGCAACGAAGAACAGCATCATCACCATCACCATCCCCATCCCCATCCCCATCAACTATGATGATGAGCTCCGCGGTCGATGACATGACTCGATGGCATTGGCCACATGTCAACAAGGCCTCCAATTCGGCAATGATTTGCCGTAGCATCGACATCGCTTCGATGTCGATGTCCTTTGTTGAAAAAAGAAACCTCATGGTAAAAGAGGAGGAGACAAGTCTAGTCATCAATGTGTCTACGTATGGAGATGATATTACGAATGAAAATTGCCGCCAATGCATTTATTTTGCATGCCCCATATTCGCTCAGCATCTCTCGACCCTCGCGATTTCTCGCGTTTTGGCTCATTATTGGATTGTCGCGCCATAAAACTCTCCTCCCGGACCTCCGGCGGGAGGACGGACTGGTCCTTTTAGTCGGGTCAGTCCATTCAGCAAGGTAGTTAGTAGTACCGGTAGAGCTTATAGCTGCTACCTTGACGCTCGAGAACAACAAAAACTAGTAGTAATCCACGTTTACTACTCTATTATTTGTTCTTCTTGTCTTGGTTCAAGACTTATAGTAGAATGAATGATGATTCTATTCAGTCATTCATTCTTTCAACATCACGGTGCAGATGCAAAGCACTCGTATAGTGTGTAGTGTGGTGAATATAATCATGTAGATGTGCCGTGAGGAACACTTATTCGCTCCTCGCTCCTCGCTCCATCCGTCTTCCTCTTCCGTTACTCGACCTCCCGACCAGAAGGATAAGCCGGAAAAGAAGCAGTAGGAGGAGCCTCCACTTCTACTTCTTCCTCCTCATCGTTCTCCTTCGGATCACTCTTCGTAACCACCATCTCTTCGTCTTCTCCGTTCTTTGCTTTCTTGTTGCTGGTGGAAACCACCGTCGTTGTTGTTGTCACCGGAGCAGTTTGTGGAGCCAACAACAACCACGCCAACCATTTCGTCCACGAAACCACCAAGACGATCAGCTTCAAAAATATAGCCAACATGGGAAGGACCGACGCCATCAGAGTGGTGGGTGGCATGGAGCCATTGCCCCCACCCCAACTGTAGGGAGAACGTTCGTCTTTTGGGGCGCCCCACGAGTCGTACGCCAGCAAAAGAACGTGCAGGAAGCCTATGGATACGGGTATAATGATGTGACAGCAGTAGTAGTAGTAGAAGAAGTTATTGTGAGAATGCATTCTGGAATGCTAGTGCATGCACTCCGTCCGCGGACCACCAACTGCTATTTGTAGTACACGTACCGAAAATCAAAGCCCACCAGACCACTTGTCCAAACACACACATGGCTTGGGCTTTGTTGAGCGAGCGATTCACCGAAGGCAAACTGGCAATGCCTGCCAAAATGTAAAGGGATGAGCTCACAACTCCAAACAACATGGACACTTCTTTTTCCTTCTCCATGCTGCCCGCGTCGTCACCTCGTCCCAGCATGTGACCATAGTAACTTGTGTTGAAGATCAACAACATGAGGCACATATGCAAATACAAGAAAAAGAGGGCCAAGAGTCCGACATGTTTGCGGATACCGAGGCCCCACAATACAATGGAAGGAAGGCGAACAATTTTGGGACGGAATTCGCCACGAAGGCGAGCTACCAGGCCTGGTAGTTGGGCGAGAGCAAATCCCCAAATGCAAGTCCAAGCAAAGGATTTGTTCATGCCACGGAGAATGCTAGTTGTGGAAGTGAAACAAAGAAATAAACACCAAGTGTTGCGTGAGAAAGAACGTATTGCATACTATAGCAATCACAGCAGAAAGCCTGATGCTGCTGTTGTTGTTCATCACAACATGACTTACATTGTATCCCAAGTAAAGTTAGGTTGTTCTCTCATAATGAATATCATGTAGAGAAACGAAAAGAGAAAGACGAGAGTCATGACAATCGAGGCATGGATCCATTCAATGCCGACGCTACTCTGGGAAGATCGAATGTTGTCAAAACGATCGTGGGGGACGACGTGGACCGAAAAGCCGAGGAATTCAGCCAAGCCCTTGACATTGGCCACAACTCCTTCATCGGGACCACAGAGCTCGGTAATCGGTCTGTTCTTCTCCGAGGCCTTGAGCTGAAGTAAATAAAGTGCACCGTTGTCATTCAAACCCTTGCACCAATTACGAAAGCTTTCCATGTGGCATTTCTCCAAGGCGTACTTGAAATCCGCACACTCATTCACGCCGCAGTTGGTGGCATCGATCCAAATCGCTGATGGCTTGACTTGATTGAAATGGTTTGTGATAAAGCTGGCCAAGATACCGGCAGGGATAGACAAGATCAAGATATCAGCTGTCAGTATTGCCTCGTCAAAGTCGACGATGGGAACTCCAGTTTTGTGAAGAAATTCTGGCATCTTTGTCTTCATGCTGTATTGAAGAGGCTCGGCGGCAAAAAGTTCATACATTGCGCCATCATTCTTGTTACCAAACAAGGAATACATGTGTGCCAAGCCATTGGCGGCATCTCCAGTTCCTACTATCAAAACTTTAGTAGGCTCACTCATGGTTGTTATTTTCTGTTGTGTTGCTTGGGTTGTGTGTTGTTGTAGCAGAAGTGCTTTTGTGAACAGTAGTTGGAAAACGATCGATTAGGGCAAGGTCTATGATCTATGAGAAGCCAAAAACCAACGGATTCGCTTTTATGCAAAAAACCCGATTGGCTCCTCTCCCTTGTATGTCTCCGTCATCCTGACAGCAGGTGCTAGTAGTCCAGCTGCTGTTGACAAGAACGTGAGCCATGCATGGGAGATGGGAGTTCTCATAGCTTTTTCTCTCAAAAATAATGAGAACACCTTTCGTCGGATGCACTTTCAACTTTGGAGAGCTTGTCGTTCGTTCTCCTCAATATCAGGTATCGTTGGCTGAGCTATGCTGTATGTCAACATTTCAACAACAATGTGATGGTGCTTGTTGTTTGTACGAGTAGCGCTTCGACAAGCAATCGGCAAAGTGCAAAGTGACATCGACAAAACGTCACTCTCACAACATCATGGTCTCATTTTTATTTTTTTGCTTCGATCGGTGATCGGTGACTGCCGGCGAGCTCGCTTGCGTTTGGACGCATAAATTGATGTCGTATAAGACATGAGACACGTCATGCAATTATTTTTATTCATCCTTGAAGCATTTTTATTCACAGCTATGCATGCGCGCCCGTCGGCATTTTCATGTGTTTCGCCGAAACAGCCACCTGACACCTGCCAATGCTAAAAATTGCCGTGCCAAACGAAACGATGGCGTCGTCTCAAAACACAATCCTTTCTTCACTCAAAACTCGAAAAGACAGGAACACTTCTTGCAGCGATTGATTGGTATCGATACATACAGTACCAGTATTCTTACACACCATGTTGTCGGCGATAAAGGAAAAGTTTCATTCTGTGAATTGGTCGAGCGTCAAAGCCAACAAAGTGTTGATCGCTTGGTTGATTTTCGGTACCGTAGCGGTCGTTGGCCCACCGATTCAATGGCAAATCCAGCGAGCCAAATTTTATCGACAGTACGGCAAGTACGTAGCGTATGAAGAACAGCAACGCCAATACGAAGAAGCACAGAATCAAAACAACAACAACAATGATGGATATTCCTACTATTCCAGTTACTACAAAAATTGTTCGAGCTGGAATTTTCGCTGCCGAGCCAAACAAGAAAAGTATGCGCAACAATATTTTGGTGATAACAACAACAACAATGGCGGCTACGACGAGAATGGAAATCCTGTGGCCGACACTCAAATTCCTGGCTGGTTTCAATTCATGAGTGGACGTAGTAGTCAATCGGAAGCCATGCGTCGTTGGCAAGAGGAAAATACCGGTGTGCGTCAAGAGGACGACGACGACCGCAATCAAGGAAAGGCGACGGCTGGAGAAATCTTTGTGGCGGTGTACATGATTTTGGTAGTCCTAGCAACGGTGGTCTACGGAACCATGCGCCTCTACGAGTCTGGATTGCACAACATCGGAAAGGATCGACTAACGGGATTGATTGTCGCCTTGGTTCTGGTTATGAATTTGCTATTTTTGAATTTGCTGCTGATGCCCTCATTGGTCTCTGTCGAAGACAGAATGATGGAGGAAAGCGTCTACGGATGGTATGGCCAGATTGGCGTACTTATGGCGTACATTGACTTTTATGGACTGCTGTTTTGTGCTGGATTTTTGGCTGCCTTTTACTTTGTCTTTTTCCGAGCCGGAAAGGCCGCCACCACAGACCCAGAAAAGGGAGAAGAATTTGTCGCTGGCGATTATGTTTCTGCCTGAGTATTGGACCTTCGATCATACTCGTAGGCCTTTGGTTTCAACATATTGTTTTCTTGAGCTGAAAGTGTCATCAGTCATCATACTGCTGGCGAACTATTTGTGTTTCTGCAGAGTAGTAGAGTAATATAATATTATAGAAAAAAGATAACCTGCATTCTCCCTCTGGCTACTACTGCACCCGTACCGCTGCTTCATGGTGAAAGAGGGAGGAGAAGTCATCAATGCGTCGTAGTGTCTTTTGTTTGATGAATGTCTTCCTTGCCGCCATTCCATTTTGCCTCGTTCCTTTCGGCTTTGTCGCTTGTCCGCGCCATGAAATGATCATTCTAGTCGGATCAGTCCATCGTGGAATCTGGAATCTTGTACTGTTCACGTACAGTACAAGTACCAGTATTCTTTTTCAACACGCATGGCATCCGGCCAAGCGCGCAAGACAACGCGATCCATACACTATTCATACCGGTAAATAAAAGTACGAAACGGTACGAGTACGGTACAACGTACAGTACGAGTACAACAAGCGAAACAAAAAACGCACTCATTATTTTTATTCATCATCTCTTTCACCATGGTGTTCATCGCTGCTACCCGCCGGTCACTGATATTATGCACACGACGAGTGGTGGCTCGTAGTTTCTGTAAGTTATTTTTTGCTGTCATTTTATTTGTAAATTTTTTTACTTGTTGTTGGGGTTTGCCGATGCCAGGGAATGAATCCTTCGGATCGAATTTGACATCTGAACATTGTTGGAATACGGAAATCAGTGCTTTGGAATACGAAAATCGAGGGGGTGTCTTTTTCGTCATGATGATGATGGTGGTGATAATGATGATGATTCTTTTCACTCCCTCTAATATCATACCTCCAAGCAAAGCATCTCGTTCTGGTGTCTCATGATTATAATATTTTGTTGTTTCTGTTTTCGTTCGCACAACATATGACACAGCGTCCGCGGCTCCTCAATGGGAAGGAGGTCTCCCCGACAGTATCAAACGGGTCGGACAATCCTCCGCCTTTCCCAATGAATACCCGGGCATGGTCTACGAATTCAATTGGTGTTTGAATGGAGATGGGGTCACTCCACTCAAGCGATCCGCCTTTCGCATCAACAAACCGCTCGATGCCAAGATCGCAGGATTGACTCCCAACTCCAAGAACTTGAAGATAAAAGCAAAACCCATCCCGGAAGCAGGAACCGACGCCTTGACATTTGAAGACTTTGATGCAGCGTGTCAAACGGCCAGAGATAACCTCAGTTTGGCGGACGCTTTGTATTGTCCTGAGGGTCACGTACCTTCGACAACTGCGGGTGTCCGTGTCATTTCCAATTCGGGACGATTGGCTCCTGATATCTTGGCCTACTTGGATCGTTGCCCCAAACTATCGCCTCCTCAGTCCATGCCCATTACTTGCTTTGTTTTGGAAGGCGGAGAGGAATTCTCAGGATTTTCGATTGAAGAAATTGAAGTGCCTGTGGCACCTGAAGAAGGAGTTAGCGTCTATGACTTGGGATACCAACCCAAAGAGGCCAAGTCGGTAGCGACGGTCGTGGTATCCGGAAAGAAGCCCGATATTGCTCATATTGTAGCCGGAATCGAAGCCAGTCAAAAGGCATTGGCACAAGATGAATTGGAGCGAGCCAAGAAGGCTGAAGAAGAGGCCAAGGCAGCCGAATCTGCGTAAACCACTGCTCGTACTGTACTGTACTACTGTGTGGCGTGGCTTTTTCTGCGCCAACGTTTTATAATATCATTCTCTTTTGGCTACAAGTCTAGAATACATACTTGCAGTATGGATACTCATACTTCCGGCGCAAGAGAGATCTTCATTGCTCTCGACCGTCAAGGTACTGTAGAATGAATAGAGTACCCAGTATGGGTTCGTACGGTACATACAGTGCCGGTAATTGTAGTACGTATGTAGCTAAAAATACTAATAAAATTAGACACAATTTTGTTGAGGTCGACTAAGTCGAGCCATCGATTCTGTCATCAGAGCGTTCCCCCGCAAAAACAAAACCGGCCGTCGCGCTCGCGGCGGTGTCAAGCGTCATCACCAAGATCAGCGATCGGGAATGATGCGTGAGATGGGGCCCGGGCGAAAACCAGAATTCAGTGTAGCTCATTTGCATTGCTACAACTTTGCACTTTTTCCAAGAAGGAATGGACAATCATTTCAACAACGACAACGAAGAACCTCCGACGTTGGAGGACTCTGATCACGAAGAAGGAACTGGTGTGTCTGGAGCGCCGAGATCGTCGTACGCTTCTATTCAAGATCCTCTTCTGCAGCAAGGCGGAAGAACTGTGGTCGTTGGACACCAAGCACTACTTCGACAACAAGCTCATGCACCAGCTCGAGGAAATTCAAGCACCCAGATTCCTAGTGCAAACTCCCACCTTATTCCCAGGCTCGAGAATCTCACCATGGTAGCTTCGGCATTGGGCGACGGCCATGGAACGTCTTCCTTTTCGATCCCCGAGTACGGAATCATGGACAGCCCTTCATCGGGATCAAACACAAGTGGATGGTCGGTGGTGGAAACAAATGGCGGCACGCCTCCTTCGGCAAGATCATTGCACGCAGCTGCCATGCTGAACGGCGTGATGTACGTCTTTGGAGGGTATGATGGCATGGCGAGGGTGAATACCTTTCACGCCTTTAGTTTTGCCGAGAAACGCTGGAGCCCCGTGTTGCCGAGTGCCAATTCTTCACATGCCCCCAGTCCCCGTGATCGTCATGTTGCCTTTGCTTTTGGGAATTCATTTTATGTGCATGGAGGATTTGACGGGACGTCGCGTGTTAGTGACTTTTGGGGGTTCGATTTCTCTTCGATGACCTGGCGAGAAGTGGTTGTGTTGACAGGCCGACCTCCCTCTCCCCGCCACTCACATGCGGCTGTGACCCATCGACATTCTCTCTATATATTTGGTGGATATGATGGTTCTTACAAGTGAGTTCTTGCGCTACAGTACCTGGTACTTTGGCATGTTGGTGTCATGATTGTTATTTCGTTGAGGGCGTGAAAATATCTCACAATCCGTCTTTTGCCACAGGTCGGATCTACACGAATTTGACTTTACCTTATCTCAGTGGAGCGCTGTACCAGCCGCTGGGCGGCGTCCTCGCTCGAGGTATCGAGCTACTGCTGTTGCGTATAAGAATATGATGATATTGTACGGAGGCCATGATGGGACGAGACATCTCTCGGATACGCACATATTTGACTTTGACACTCGTACTTGGTCTGCCCTTGTCACCGAAGGGACGGCCCCAATCCCTCGAGATTCACACATTAGTGTGATCCACTCCAATAGTATGTATATCTTTGGTGGGTCCAGTGGCAGTGCCATGAATGATCTTCACGAATTGCAGTTGCCGCCGAACCCATCTACACCTGCGAAATGGTACGTTACGGTCGAATCTTCAGGTGTGCGCAGACTTTTCAACAAACATGGACAATTTTGTCTCATTCCAGTTGCCATGTGTATCAATCAGGCGCCCAGTTAAGAGTAGCGACACCGATCAGCCCAATCGTCGTTTCTGCCACGTGGGTGTCGTCTACAACGAGGCCATGTTTGTATTCGGCGGGTACGACGGACAGGATCGATTGAATGACTTTGTCCGCTTTGACTTTACTGTATATGACTTGACTTTTGAGGTGCCTCCGTCGACTCTTGTCGCAGAATTCAGAGCTTTGGTGGACGAAGAAACGCTCTCGGATGTCACCTTCCTGGTCGAGGGGACACCAGTATTTGCCCACAAATTAATGCTCATGCGTTGTTCCTACTTTCGAGCACTCTTTTTGGGAGAAATGAAAGAGTCCAAAATGGCGACTATTCGAATTGAGCAGGTGTCGCATCCGATATTTCTCCAAGTGCTGGAATACCTTTATACAGATCAACTTCAGATTCCTTTTGAAAGTGCGATGGAACTTTTTGAAGCAGCCGACCTTTTCTGCGTACCGCGATTGAAAACCATGTGCGAGAAACGAATGCTACAATCTATCAATGTCGAAAATGCAGCTGGAATCTTCCACGCGGCCGATATGCATTCGGCTATGGCCTTGCGAAGCAAGGCGAAGAAATTCATCCTGTCACACTTTGAAGCAGTCTCCAAGACATTTTGCTTTGAAGAAATGGGACGTGGGAACATCGACTTAGTATTTGAACTATTGCAAAGCCGATAGCACTTTCGAAAATAAAAATGGGTAGGTTGCTTTGATTTTCTCTATTGGTAGAGGTTATCTCCTCGTCTTCGATTGAAAAAAGTTCACTGGAGCATCTACGCTCTCTAGATCTACGAGTACACGAGGACGTGTAGCAGGTGGTCTATCATTATTTTTGGGTATTGGAGAATGTCCCTCAAAGCAAGTCACCATGCATGAAAGCATACTCCAAATCCTTATTCGTCGTCATCTTCTAGGTCCAGTCCTTTCTTGATGGCCCAGTCCGCGAATTCGCTAAAGAGCACCTGCCCACCACCATTGGAATCAATTTCGGCGAAAGTAGCGTCAGGATCCTCGATTTTCACTCCCCAGGCCTCCATCTTGGGTACTGCAGCCTTAAACTCGTCTAGACTGATCCGATTGTCATCTCCACTATCGAGATCTTCGAACATTTGCCAAACTTCAAAATACTTTCTAATGTAGACGAGAAGTAGCCGAAACTCGACTTTCTCGACGTAGTCAGGTCCACGATCATTGCTCACTTTTCCAGCACTGACAGATTTTGCCGCTTGAAAGGCCCGCATGATCACTTTCTTGCACTCAAAGATTTCATAGAGCCCAAGAACATCGCGGCAACCCTTGTCGACTTCAGCGAGTGAAAGATATCCCGTCCCATTTTCATCGAAACTGTTGAAGATTTCAGATCTCTTCGCTTGTTGATCTGCCGTCTTTTCTGTCGGCAGTTTCTCCCGAATAGCAGCCCAGTCGATTACTTTTGACATTCTAGGTTGCTGTAAGATTTTTTTAATAATGTTGTACTTTGTGTGAGGTTGAGTAGGGAAATACAATTGAACATGGAACGCCCTCTTCTCATCTCATCACCACAATCGGAAAAGAGCGACGCAAAATGAGAAAAAAGATCTGGCGGCGGGAAAAGCGCAAAGAGCGGGAATGAAGAATCATCTGGAGCTCGTTGCCAGATGAGTCGACGTAGTCAAAGATGAGATTTCTGACGACGCACGGACCGATCGACGCGTGGAGGATGACGTGTTTTGACTTCTTTGACCGCTTTCGAACGATAGCACTCTTCCACGTGTTCATCCATGCATCGATCCAACGCGTTTTTTGGCAGCACATCATCGCATCTCGCAGCACTGCAGCAGATCATGCGGGAGATGGACGAGGCGTTGAGAAGAAACGGATCGGAGAGATGAGAGATGATGGTCGATTGACTTTGAGTTGACAATTAGGAGCGCATAATACCCACGTGCAAGTAAAACTCAGATATATCCCTTTCTTGAGTCAAAGGAAGGCTGGAGTCTGCTTTGATCAAGTCTTGATAGCTGAAACGGATCATGAAGTTTCATTCCAAGGCATTGAGCCTTGTTTTAGCGGCAACTGCTGCGAAACAGTTTGCGACAGCTAACACGTCGGGAAACCCGGGAGGGTACGCGGCGTACAGCGGCCATTACCAACGACAACAATATGAGCAGCAGCAACCTCAGCAGCAGTGGTATGGACAACCTGGCTCCGAGGTGGAGGAAGCAGATTCCCCTGAAGCCCCGAAAGAAGACGAAACGCACCCTCTTCCTCCTGGATGGACGGAGCATTTTGATCCTAATTCTGGTCAGTTTTACTATTACAATGCGGAGGATGGGACCACCACGTGGGATCGGCCCAAACCCGAAGAGTCTCAAGTGGACCCTACTACCGAAGAAACCCCCGAACCCGAGCCAGAACCAGTGCGGCAAGAGGAGCCGACGTCATCAGAATATGATCCTAACGCTTCGAAGAGGACATATGGGATGGCAGACATGGATACTAGTCAAATCCATGAACCAGAGTCTCAACAAGCTGAGCAAGGGAACTGGGGTGCAGCATCGGAACCAAAACCTGAAGAGTCGGTAGAAACCCCGCAAAAGCCCCAGGAATCGAGTGGTGGGTGGGGCGAACAAACTCAGCCTAAACCTTGGGAGACACAAGCCGGCGGTCCTCCTCAAGGTATTCAGCCCGGACCTGGAGGTATGGAGAGAAAGGATAATACGTGGGAGGCTCCGAAGAGGGACGAAGTCCCATCCCAAGCTGAAAATACAATGTGGGGCGCCCCGCCACAGGGAAATCGTCCTCGTCAGCCTGAAAAGCCGGAGCATCCACAAGGCTATGGAGATCCCGAGAAGCCGGAACAAAATCATCGAGAGCAAAACGCTTACTCACAGCAGCAACCAAATGGGTGGGGGTTGCCTAAGCAAGAGGAACCGCCTAGATCAGCCTGGGGAGTTCCCCCAGAGAAGCCGCAACCTCAAAAGTCGACCCCACCGTCTCAGTACTCGCCTCCACAAACAGGTCCAGGGGGGCGGCCAGATTCCGCGAGCTCCCCGCCTGCAGTAGTTCCTGGAGCCAGACCACCAATGGGGCAACAACCACCACTGGGAAAGCCGCCACAACAACAACAACAACAACAACAACCTCCGAAACAAGAGCCACCTCGCTCGTTTGGGCAACAACCTCCCCAGCAGCAGCAGCAGCAGCAGCAGCAGCCACCTCAGCGCCCACCGACGGGACAGCAGCCGGGGGCGAGCCAACAGCCCCCTCAACAATACGGACAATATGGACAACAGTATGGACAACCTCCTCCAAGATACGGTCAGTATGGGCAGGGGCCTCCAGGCTATGGTCAATATGGAGGCCCGCAAGGCTACCGACAACCGCCGCTTCAGCAGCCGCAAGCTGGGGCTGGTGCTTTAATCTCGAAGGGCGTGGAAGAGGGGACCAGTGCGGTCAAGGAAGCACTTGGGAGTACTTGGCAGAGCTTGGTCGGTTTCGGAAGTAAGACACGAGAGTTGACAGAGCAAGTTCGCGATCAAGTCGTAACGGGCGCTGCAGCTGCGGGTCAGACTATCAGTGCTCAGAGTACAAGTAAGTGGCACGTATCGCTAATCTTTGCCGATTATATTTATCTTCTCAACCAATCCATCTTCTTGCAGCCATCTGGGGCAGAGCGCGTTCGGCAGTCGGCAGTGTGTTTGAAGGGGGCAGCGAAGAAGGGCAACCCCAACCATATTCCATGTCTGGAACTCACAGCTCGCAAACTCAACAAAGCGGCCACGCATCTCCTCCAGGATACCCCCAACAGCCTCCGGGGTACCCCCCTCAGCGACCTGGTGCGCCTTACGGGCCTGGACCAGGTCAACAACCACCACAGCAAGGAGGAGGTGGTCCACAGCAGCCAAATCCATATGGAGGCCGACCCATGCAACCATGGGGTGATGCTCCGTACCCGCATACCCAACAAGGACAGCCTCAACAGCGTCCACCAATGCAATCACAATACGGGAACTACCCGCCACAACAGCAGCAGCAGCAGCAGCAGCAACGTCCGGGTCCAGGAGGTTACCCTCCGCATCCTGGCGGCCCACAAGGTGGACCTCCTCCAGGACGCAATCCCTACGGAAGTGGCCCCCCTCAGGGCGGTCCTCAAAGCGGCGGCCCACCGCAACAGCGTGGTCCGCCCCCACAACAACAAGACCGATCGCGTCCTGATCCTTGGTCTCATCCGGGTTTGTCCGGCGACTTGTAGACTTGTCGGGCGATGCTCGTAGTGCAGTTAGATAGACTCCTCGTACGACGAAGAACAGCTGAAACTCTAAAATCTATTGGAAATTTGTGAAGTCAGTCGAGTTTTTGTGTCTATCGGCGGGTGTGCTCCTCAAATCGCGAGGTCTCGCGCTCCGACAGTCGTGGTCGCATTGATCGACAAATAATTTGTGGAGAGCGAGCAGGCGACCTGTACCGGTACCCTTGCTCGAACGTACTGTACGTACCGGTACCTGTAGAAAAGTCTACGGTAGTCTACGTATGGCATTTAAATGCGGTACGGGTAGCTTGACATCCCGAAGCGGTGACGGGATTTTCGTCGAGAATAAGCGCGACGATGATGATGTCGACTTCCAATGTGAAGAGATTTCTGTTGCACCGCTTTCTCGTCTTCATTGTACTAGACTACCCAGTAGAGCCCGGATTCATTCATCACAAGTCGCAGTAAGACGAGCATGATGCCAATTCCAGCTCTGCCGGATTCTCCATCACAGACTAAAAAGAATACGATCATTTTATCCAATATCAGCTCCTCTGGTGGAACCGGCCAATCAACTTCAGAGACCATGGCGATGACACCTACGGCGGATGGAGCTCCTGCGGCGCCCGCCGCTCAAGACGGTCCAAAGTCGGCAAGTCCTTCCAAAAAGACTTCCAAGGCAACGGCATCCCGCAATCGCGATACTCGTTTGCCTTCGGGGAAGACCGGCTCTGTCTTTGATCGACTCTACAAAACACAAACCGCTTCCTCGGCCGCCTCGAAATCTTGGACACCCGTTCGCTCCGCCGCTCGTCGTGGTGGAAACTTCTCCTCGCCCACTTCCGCTGACAGTAGCCGAGACGCTAATAGGCGAACTCCTCCGTCGTCGGGGAGAAGTCCTAGTTCTCCCGTAGACGACAGTGTGGAGATCTTCCAGCGTCTTCATATTACAGGAACGGTCGCCAACGCTAGCAAGCGTTTGTCGTCCAAAACACCTCCCCGTTTCAGTCCCCATAAGGGCATACGCTCTCCAGCAAGGAATATTCCTAGCACGCGCACGCCATTGAAAGCATCGGCGAAAAAGTCCAGGGTCGGATACGTATATTCTCCTCGAATGAAGCCTCTAACGACGCTCTATTTTGACTCCAAGTACCATCCTGGAATCGGCAAGGAGAAAGTGGACCCCATCAAGCTAGGATATAGCTTTTTCCAGAATTTTTGCGAGTACGAGAATGGGGGATTGTCGTCCGAACAGATTGCACGAGAAATCATCATTGCCTTCTTTAAGAAAGATTTTCCGGCGGGGAGGTAAGGCTTGCTGTGAATTGGATCTTTGTACTGTACAGACAGTTAGTAGACGAGACCGTATCCAACATTGTTGCTTGTTTCTTTTCTCACTGTCAATCTCAGACACTGGGAGCTGCACGAACCGACTGTGGAACAACGTCCCGGGGAAGAAAATGGCTTTAACGTGAAAATGTGTGCGACGTATGACTGGCAAGACGCATTTCGTATTGCCAGCGCTCAGGGTGTGGTGCGTTGCCTTCCAGAGGAGAGACAAGTCAGCGTCTTGAACTACATCTATGATGTGACCTCGGATCTATAGACTAGTTATAATCATACATTACATCACCGGTACTACCGTATGATGTGTCGTCATGAGTTCTCGGGCCGGTGTCCCAACTCGCCAGTGGGCCACAAGAATTGCTCGGGGAGCTCGAAACCCTGGATAACAAGGTCACCGTTTGCATCACCTAGTTTGGACAAGGGGGCATGTCCGAACCAATATAGAATCATTCCCGAACCGAAACGATGGACGTAAGACTCGGCCTGGGGAAGCACCGACGTTGAGTGGGTACCTGAATCTCCATACATGGCCTTTTTGGGGGGGAAGGGTTGGAATAGAGGATGGTGTTAAATTCTTGGTAATATCTGTGTAGTGAAATGTCTGTCAATACCAGTCGCTTGCAATCATGTATCGTTATTGACATACCTTTGAGTCGATCCAACATACCACTCGCCATTCCGACCCCACTTTGACTCCTATAGGACATTGAAGCAAAATGTCAGGAGTCCTGGCCGATCCCTTGTCGCGTAGTTGCGACTCCGTTTCAAAGGGGATATCTACACACAAAGATAAAGGCGATGGCAAGGATTGATAATTGGATGATTAAGTGAGTATCATGTACCGGTGTTGGGGCGTGTGCGAGTTGTATTCAACAGCTCTCGAGCGACAGAGAGACGTACCCATGGATTTGAGCATTTCTTCCAGCGCAACTTCATACTCAATACCCACGGTATGTCGCCATCGATCATGGCTGGGGCCATACAAAGGATCTGCATCTAAGGCCTCCTGTACTTCCAATGCTAATCGAGTAGTACTTTTTCTGAGGAATGCAAAAAGTCATAGCACATATGTACACCATTGTGAGAATGACCAATCCGAGAAGACATATCCAGGTTCATCACCCGCTGCACCACCTGCTGAAAGATAATACTGACCCTTGGCTGTTCTTGCAATCTTGTCTCATATGGAGTTCCGATTCCCTATACTCGGGTGCTATCACATCCAGATCCCCTAGAACGACCATTGGATCTCGCATGCTTCTCGTCAAACCTTTCTTGCCGTCGGGTAGCCGAGCCACTTGTTCGACGAGATATCTACTAAACATATACGGGGGGTAGTTTTCTCGTTTGGCCAAGGCCAGTATGGACATTCCTTGTTTCGCATATTCCTGTGCAAACTGCGTCACATTCCGTTGCACATGTCGAGCCATGACCTTGACATGGTATAAATGCAAGTTTCGAATCAACGAATGTAGCGACTACTCGTAGATGGCACATCAGTAGATATTGACGCCAGTTTGAGGGTATAAGGATGATCAAATCACGCCACTTTAGACCATTATTTCTCTTACTTACTTCATATGGAAATTTCCACTGTTTCGACTTGGCACGCAGGGTTTCTCGAAAGAGCCTGGGATCAAAGAAGAAATCGCTACCACCTTTGATCTGTGCTTGACACCATCGTTCGATTTGGTCGTACTTTCTTATTTCGTCGTCGTGATTCTGATCCCCCATGACAATGTTGAAGAGTCAGGAAACACATCAACGCACGACAAATCACCGATGGGACCGTCTATCTCAGAAACGCGTGAACGAATTCGTTGTATATACAAGCAAGTCTACGACTGCATAGACACCAAAGAAGTCCCTCTGTTTTGAAATTCGATCTCATCTCTCATCAATCATCATCGTCGTCATTGTCGCGATTTAGATTGTCGCGTGTCGCGTGTCGCGATTCTTCATTCCCGTGATTTAAAAACTTGACTCAGTCCCGGGTGGCATTGGCGGTTGGCAGCGGCGGCAACTTTTGTTGTTATTATTATCATTTTTTATCGTGAAAATCACAGACCGAAAATGGCAACCAGCATATGATCATTATACAAAACTGCAGCACCATGCAAGATGATTACTACCCTGTGACGTCTACTTTGGAGGAGGCCGCAACCGAAATCGTACGATCATCCTTTGCTATATTTCGAGTTCCACCCAGGACGGCATTCACCATCAAAGATGCTTGGCGGCAGGCTGCCAAGATTTTAAACGACCCGCCGCCGCCGCCTTCGGATGATAACGCCGAATGCTGGACCCGCATTGTGAGAGGACATTTACATGGTTATAACGAGCCATCTCGTGCCAAGCGCTTGTTTCGGGCCTTTCCGGCATCGCCAGTCCAACCATGGCCGAATGAACCTTTCCGACAAGCGTCGCAGAAAGTTGCTGCACAACTGCATGGCATCCTAGTGGCATGCCACGCTCATCTCAGAGACAAGGCGACTGTTGAAACTGATTTGAAACGGTGGGTGCCAAATGAACCAAGTCACAGGGAAAACGAATCTTCATCATCGCAGCAGGAAGACGAACTATTCTCAGAAACGGCGGCGGCGACGGCCAGAGCAAGCTCAAGAAAGCGCCGTCGCCTCGATGATGGCGAACAGAGGATCATCACCAGTCTTCCGGCCCACTGTCCACTCGACTATTTTCTTTATCACAACAATGATTCTACAGCTATCAATTGTAGCGAACATGTCGATAGAGGTGTTCTGATTGCTGTGTGCTTGACAGATGTGCCCGGGCTCGAGATTCTTCAAGTGAAGAAGAAGGAGGAGGAGGACAGTGGGGGGAATTGGTTTTGTCCAGAGGTCGCCATTCACAACTCGAATCTGTACAATGAAAAATCAGATTCTTTAGTTTCTGATTTAATATGCATCATGGCAGGAGGAGATCTGTCCCGAACCATCGAAAGGGACAGCGTGCGGCCTTGTGTGCATCGGGTGCGCAAGAAGCTGAAACGATCGCGGTTATCCATTTCCTACGAGCTACGATTACTCGCCAATGTCTAGGAGTAGTAGACCGTACCGATACGGAACAGAGCAGTAGTAGAGGTATATTTTTGAGTCAATCTTACAAATATTGGTTACACGCTCTCGAAACGGCGAATGCGTAGGGCTGGCTTGCATTGAAACCCCAACTACGCGTAGCATGATAGAAACACACAGTTTCCCACTCCTCCGCAGAAAATCCCCGATTATAAAAACCCCATTCCAATCTAGGATTCGTTGACCGTGGCAAGCATCCATTGCTCTCGACTTTTCTAAAACTGGTTCTTGGGCTTCATGGGTGCTCGCGATGAAAGTTTCGAGACCGACGATGCGGTTCCCTTGTTGTATAGACGATTGAAAACGGCTCCATCGCTCGAACTACTCGTTGTTACAGTCTTCTTGGGACGACGGTTCGTTGAAGGTCGCACTTTGCCGGCAGAATTCTTCGTTACTGGATCTTCGTTCTCTCTCAAGAGCACATTCTTTGCTACAACAGGTGCCACTCCCTTTCGACACTTCGACGACGCCGTGCTTGCTTTATAGAGCCGGTCATAAACCGATGTGCCAGAGACAGGAAGATTTTCGGGGCGCTTGGAATAAACGGAGTTTTCGGAATCGCTGGTCATGATGGTTGATAATGCAATGGGTATGGATTGATTTGTGTGTCTTCTCTCTGTTGTGGTTTGATGTAGCGTGTTGCGTTTGAAGTTGTGTGTGATGCTGCTGAGATGATGGATGATGGATGAGATCTGAGGCCCGGCGAGCGCTCGCTTAAAAAATTTGGCCAACGGCAAAAAAATACTTATAGAAACGCGCCTGCCCACCAACCTCGTCTTCGTTCTCGCGCGTGCACGAGTGCATGCGAGTCTCCCGCTACACGTACACTACTGTACTGTACCGGTACTTACAAGTACATACCGTACGTAGCTACCGCTACTTTGTGTTAGTCGTACATCGATCTCACGCTATTCATGGGTTTTGGAATGCACGCTAGTTTATTCCTACTTTTCGGACGAATTGATTTGGTCAAATAGTCTGGCCGTCGGTCGTGAGTCATGGGAGCCGTGGGGTGTGATTGGGTGGTCATCGCTTCTCATTGAAGTGCCGATGCGACGATGATCCAACGCATGCCGCAACAACTCATCTCGACTTGCTGTTACCGATCGATGGCTTGTATGGCTTGTTAATGTTGTTATAATCTTGTTTACTTTCCTATTTTGTAAGACTGTTTCTATTTGGTTTATCAGACCCAATTGCAACTAACTATACACTACATTGACGATACATCTCTCAACTACAGAGAGCGTTAATCAATTTGTGCGATATTCGACGGATTGTGTGAATTTGAGAATTCAGACGATGTTCAACATATATGACGAAGTTGGAGAACCTAAGACTGAAGCGGCGAAGTTGCGCCTCCTGTTGGACAAGATTCAGAGCTCTCGCCTACCGAATAGTGTCGAGGCAGTCCGTACCGCCGTTGCTGCGAACCCTGATTCTTTCAACTTTACAGCAGCAGCGAGCTTCCTTGGGAGTCAAATTGATGCCAAGCCGACTGGAGGAGGACGTCAGGTCAACGCGGTTGGAACGACCGGCGGCGATGCCGATATTACCGACGACAATGGTAAAATCCGCACCGGTTATTTAAGAGAATTCTGCCTACTATATAAATAATATCGGGAACATCCTGCCAATCCTGCCGATTCTGCGCCTCTGATGAACAACAAGTGTCCTATGCACGAGGTAGTTGACAAGAATGATTGAAAGTGTAAATTGTGAACTAGAAATGAATTGTTATTTTGGAACTACTTCTTTCAAAATCAATTGTTGAGAAAAGATATTGCGCTGACTTGGCGAAATATTAGTCTTGCATGACTTTCACATGGTTGACCAGATGAATCTATTTCATGTGGTGTGAATCTCATTTTATGTGGTGAGCTATTTTCGGTGCCTGTTTGGCAGTTGTAGTCTAGTACATAGACTTGTAGTTTCTGTTGAGTCTTTGCAACGGACGGGGGCCAGTCGTACGTCGCGCGTCTCACACGCACCCGAGTCATTACGGGCCGACCACGTCATCGACTGGTCGTGGCTAGGGCGTCTGCGCATGCACGGCGCGCACTAGCGTGGAAGATCCTTCAGGACATTATCTACCGACGACGGGCAGACTATGGTCGTACGAGTCGCGTAGACCGTGTGTATTGCACAAGCAAGAGACGGCGATGAACTCCAGATCTCTCTATACCCGCTACTACGGTAGTAGAGTAGTAGTACAGTATATCGTAAAGCAGCGAAAAAGTGCACTGTCTAATTTAGCTGCTACCTTGAGGGTCGAGAGCAATGAATCATCTCTCTTGCGCCGGAACGATGTCAATATCGTAAAGCAGCGACGTAGTACGATACCGTAGACAGTAGTAGCGCGTGGTACGTACCTACAGTACCGGTAGTAGAGTTTCGGTAGCAGTACGATTATTATTTACTGTACTCGGAGTTGTTTGGAACCGACCGCGCGAATCTCATTTGGTGGGACCGAAAGTCGCACTTCGTTTGCCCTTGTGGCGGTGCTTTTCTTTGTCGGTTGTATTTTGGGCCCAGCGGCAGGTTGGGCCATGCATTTGCGCCTGCTTCTCGCTGGCCGCACCAACCGCACTGCTTGTAGTCGTAGAATTGAGAAACGAGAGCCCCAGGGCATATTTTAGTTGGTATTGTGTCTTGCATTCTTTAACAATACGCACGACAAAGAAGAAGTGAGCTTATACCAAAACAAGAATGCGAAAATGGAGAAGAACTAACGAGGCACATTTTCTGCGGTCCCAACATGCAAGTTTAGCTCTTTGGTTCGTCGGCCGGCACGAAGAGGCAGGGTGGGCACAGCACGTGCAAGCACTTTACCACCATTCTGATACGTTCACAACAACAAAATGATGGCGTAAAGCAAACCTTTCGGGCCTATCCCCGAATGTTCTCGAATTGAGAACTACGAGTACAACCAAGACCCAAGACCCAACGACCGAGCAGAGAAACAAAAACAGCCAAGGTACGTCTCAGCCCCAATGGTGATATGCTTTGCCACGAATGTTTGATTTAATTCTCAAATCATTTTTATAATCAACTACAGACAGTAGTAATGCAAGTTATGACTCCTTGCTTCGGAAAAATGAATAAAAACTCGGAAGATTTGAACAACGATGAAGCATTTCTGACGCTCCTTTCTTCACAGCGGGAACTGCTCAATAGGATGAACATGGAGAGTGCCATGCTAAGAAGTCAGCAAGCAAATGCTAACAATCGCGATCACGAAATGAGGCGTGGCTCTGTCATAGGGCCCGTCGATCCCTTGTCGCTCATGAATACTCCGATTGTTGAGCAACAGAGAGGCCACGACCTTATTTTTTCGCAGCGATTGTCAAACTACGGCGCAAATGACTCTTTCAGGACGCCAAACCCTGGATTTAATCTCATGCATCAGGAACAAAAGTTAAAAGAGTCCAACTTCTCAGATCCCAAGAAAATGAAAAGACGGCGGAGCAGCCTGGGCCTCCTCAGCGATGCAGTCTTCTTTGATGAGCTCAATAAGCTGCCGATGGGTCGGCGATTATCAATGATGTCGAATCTCTCTGGTTTCACTGGTGGTGGAGAAATGAACTTTGCTCACCAGGATTTTGTATTTGATAATGCGGATCCTGAGCTAGTGCCATCGTTACCCGAATCATCATCAGTGCAGTTAAACCCCAACATCCCGCCAGAAACTGTGCGAAAAAACCTTCACGCATTTGTCTCATCGATGGACAAAACCACACAGAGCCAGTTAGACATTCACGCTTGGGACAAACAGATGGGGTTGAAACGATCTCATAGTAAGACGATGAGGCTAACGATGCGCTCTAGAAAGAGGCTGCGGGCAATGCTGAAGAAGGATATCAATTCGCTTTCCCAAAACACCCTGTGATTCGTCAGTTTGCTCTTCCGAATTCTTGCTCCCTGCAGAAGTCTTCAAGTGGGTGAACGTTAGACGAAGATTAGCCGACACGAAAAGTAAGGTTCCTAGTTTCTTTTAGTCCGGTGGGGACAATCCGGCGGGTTTAAACGCACGAAACATCCTCATCTGTCAACGGCATATGCACCAAGAACTATCCCGATTTCGAATGACTTAGAGACTAGCTATTGTACTAGAGTAGACATCATCATCACCATCATCATCATATTGTTGGAATGATTTTCGAACCGAAGTATGTTAAAGTGAAAAGTCGATTTTATTAGAACCATCTCTAGTAGAGCTCTCTATAGTAGCTCAGCGAGGGACGTACTGTACGCACAGTGCGAATGCTGCAGTTACCTAGTTCCTCGACTATTCGTAGAGAGAGCAACTACTCTTTGCACTCTACTCTACTCTCTACTAGAGCTAGTAGTAGAGTAGAGTACGCGTAGTAGTAGAGAGAGTACGAGTAGTCTACTCACTCTCTCTAAGATCGCCTTCCGATAAAAGCTAGCTTTGGAAATATTATCACTACTCTAGCTCTACTCTACACTAGTAGTAGAGAGAGTACTTGCAGACTACGAGTAAAGCAGGAGGACGCTTCAACATGAGACACCTCCGGAAGTACGGTACAAGGTGCACTTGTACTTGTACTGAAGAGCAGGCATAATATGTTCCACCCGCCATAATACCCCAAACGGCTTAACTTTTTAGAGATTTATTATTGGGATGCAATAAATACACACAGTACAAGTACCGGTACCTTGCTTGGAAAGTTCGCAATTGAAATTATCACGGTGCTTGCCTGCTAGGGTGCCAGTAGAATCAGTACCACAGTAGAAATCTACACAACTATTAGTACCAAAGCACGGTCGACGCGTTGTTCGGCACAAAAGGCTTCCCATTGCAATACACACGGTCTACGCGACTCGTACGACCATAGTCTGCCCGTCGTCGGTAGATAATGTCCTGAAGGATCTTCCACGCTAGTGCGCGCCGTGCATGCGCAGACGCCCTAGCCACGACCAGTCGATGACGTGGTCGGCCCGTAATGACTCGGGTGCGTGTGAGACGCGCGACGTACGACTGGCCCCCGTCCGTTGCTAAGACTCAACAGAAACTACAAGTCTATGTACTAGACTGCAACTGCCAAACAGGCACCGAAAATAGCTCATCACATAAAATGAGATTCAAACCACATGAAATAGATTCATCTGGTCAACCATGTGAAAGTCATGCAAGATTAATATTTCGCCAAGTCAGCGCAATATCTTTTCTCAACAATTGATTTTGAAACAAGTAGTTCCAAAATAACCATTCATTTCTAGCTCATAATTTACACTTTCAATCATTCTTGTCGACTACCTCGTGCATAGGGCACTGTAAATTTACACCCAAATCAAGTGCATTAGCAACATGAAAGTAAACACCCCCAACCCCAGCCAAAAGGCACGCATCGTGCCACCCATTCCTTTGGAGCGAGTCGAGAACCCTCCACTTGAGAAAGGCGAGTACTTGACGTACAAGCTTCGTAATAACCCCACGGATGACAGCAGTCCGCTGTACGAACTCTCGGTTCCCTTCTTCGGAACCGGTACTCCGGAGCAATGGCTCAAATTTATGGAGAACCTGTCGCGAGTGTGCGCAGGTCAAAACGTAACTAACGGTCCAGGCAAGTTCGCCGTTGCGCGACGCCTACTTAAGTCCGATGCGCTGGCAGCCTTTAACGAAGCCGTTGAAGGACAAAACGAAACCCTCGCTTCGTTCGACGAAGCCATCGCAGCGGTGACTCGCTACGTGTTCCCGAAGCGCGCCGCTCAGTTGCAGAAGCGCTACCTTCGCCGCGTCGTGCGTAAGCCCGTAGACATGAGTACCAAGCAGTTCGCCGCTCGAATTAACGAGCTCAACTCGTACCTTCCCAAATTTCCTCCTGCGACCATCGGCGGACCGCCAGCAGCCAAATTGGATGAAGACGAAATAGGCCAGCGATCGGGAGCCGGCCGCAGCTTTCTCTCTTGAATCGTTCACTCTGAGCCGTCTGGCCTGCGCTACCTCAGCTTTCCCCAACTTCGATTTGCCGGATCGTGGTTGGGCAGACCAAGACTCGACTCATCTGATCATCTGACTGTTGGACGGACAGACATAATGCTTGACGAAATTATCAGAAATGTCAGGAAAATTTATATTTGAGAGGTGCGTCCCTGGTTCATTCATTCGTCCCTGGCACACAACTGCTCGGCTTGGAGATATAGCACCACCCGCAGTGAGAGGCACGATAACAACTATGACATCCTTCCTGGTCCTTATCTTTGTTTTCATATCGTCGCTGCTTCACACGCCTGTGCTAGTGATGGCTACTGATGAGCGATGCGCGGTAGATCATGGGGTTGAAGAATTTGTGTGTACCAAAGACGTCCTCTTGCTTCGAGAGAGATTGGATGGTCGCTCTGTCACTGTCGGTGTGAATCAAAGGATTGACGGGTCCGAAGAAGAAAAAGAGCAGATACGTGACGTGTTGAAGCATATGGCCGAATATTTCCACAGCGAAGTGTTGGCAATGCCAGAATACGACCACATCCGACATCTTTGGTAAGAGGAACCCTAGAGACTATGATAAGATTGGGCAACTTTTGACAATTTTTCTCACGCACTATTACCTTGCCCCGTCGACGACTTGGCGAATCTTTTGGAATACGGTACAGCAAGAACAAAAACGAGGTGAGCTCCGATTCATAAAATTGAACTGCGATTTGGCATGCCCGTAGTTGTAAATCAGTTCAATCTAACTTCGATTGGCGTGTCTTCCCACACTCTACTAGCTCTGCGCATTTTGGACGAGTGTTGGAGAGTGTGAATCCAATAGGGTTTTCATGCTGAGCAACTGCGCTGCGGCCTGCAGATTCTGCCTGCTACTTTACTCTGGGTTGGCATAATAATGAACAGGATTCTGACTGTATGCAAATGGTGCGCAGCTGAAACAGTTGCTGATGTGGGGATGGTTTGACGCGTAGTGTTTAGCACTGGGGATGGTTGAATAGACGATCCCTCACGTCACGAGAGGCACAGTTGCTGATGTGGGGATGGTTTGACGCGTAGTGTTTAGCACTGGGGATGGTTGAATAGACGATCCCTCACGTCACGAGAGGCGTCGATCTTATTGAGGACTTTGACGGGCTTCTTTGTTGTTGACCAGCGAGGCAAACCACGGCACTCGAAGCTATCTATGCATCTACAGTACATACTATCACACTGTATCAGAATCAATAGAGCCGTTGAAATTGAACGGCCGGCAGGAACCACAATTATGCTAGGAGTGCAAGCTTTGGCGGTTTATTTTTAAAGAGATCTGTTTTGCTGTTCAACGAAGTGAAAGTAGTAGACTGTAGAGCGAGTAGACTTCGCTGCAGTACGTGTACTTGCTATCTACAACTACTGAGAAGGTACGTAGTAGTAGTAGAGAGAGGCTACTCGTATTGATATCTACCATACCCTGCCTGCATGCCCACAACTTTTGCAGGGACCCCTCTATCCGTACCATCGGTAGTACGTGTACGAGTAGACGACTAAAATGCGAATTTCGAATGCCCCCCCCCCCCCCCCCGACCGCCGACCGACCGGCACTTACGGATGACGAAATCTTCCGCATGCAGGACGGACGGATGAGGTGCGCTACACGTTACTTGTACCAGTACTGTACCAGGTACCGGTAAATACGGGTATGGTCTCACGCTCGTTGATATTAATGCGCACGATGACGATGACAAGACATTCGTTGTGTCGATTGTTGTTCGATCATTATCGCGTCATCATCGCTCCTCATAACGAGGTTGTCTTTTTTCTATCATCGTACATATTCATTGGCTTTCTCCTCCTTCTCCACATTCCAATAACAGGAGTGCCGTTGAGAACGTGAGAACAACGTCATCTGTTGAAGTAGCAATCCATACCTGAACTGAATGTCCAGAATCGGCCACCCACGAAAGTCTGCTAGCATCGGCGCCGGCTATCGATGGTCCTGTCTATTGTTGACATTTACATCGCTCGTTACCATTGCTTCAGGTAGTACGAGTACCCCCTCCACTGTGGCAGCACCAATCATGGAGAACATCATTCCAAGTGAGAGCGAGAGCCAAATCCACGTCGTTTTCTCGGATGTGGACGGTACACTTGTTCATTATCCGACGAAGATGCCAAGGAGTGAACGTCGCAATGCACTTTTGAAGTTGCCACCTAGTTCGACAGGAATGCGAGGGGTGGTATCGTCGAAAACGCTTTCACTTACCCAAGATATTCGGAAGAAAGGAGCCAAAGTTGTGTTGGTCAGCGGAATGAGAACCTCTACCTTTTTGAACAGGGTTCCATTTCTGCCGCGGGCGGATGCCTATTGCACTGAGGCAGGAGGCAGAATCTTTTACCCCGTCGAACCAAATGAGGACGGCTTTGTAGTAAAACCTCAAAAATATGATGGGTGCACTCCCGAGGATATGGAGCCATTCAGCTTGGTCGAGGATATGGCGTGGCGTGCCAAGATGGAACCAGTCGCTGGTAGTTACGGCCTCAGTGATCTGAAAGAGCTTTCCTTGAATCCCTCGAAAATTTCATCACTAAATGAGCGAGATGGTTTATTATGGGATTTTGCTCGGCATCTCACGTCCAAAGGTTACGTACTCGATTTGGAGGGCTATTCGGCCTGCTTCCGCGTCAACCAAAAGCAGCAAACGACTATTTCAGACGAAGACTTTGCAGCCCTATCAAACGGACAATTGAAGGCATGGGATGGTTTGGGGACAAGTGTGAATCTTTCTTGCGTTGATTTTTACCCAGCGGCTAGTGGGAAGAAGAACTGGTACGTATGTGTGCTAGCTAGTGCTATGATGTTGCAGACTGTTTTACTCTAGTGCGTGAGATACTGACGCATGGCTTCTCGCAGCTGCCAGTATTTGGCAGAAAAGTTTTGTCCAGATTTGAATGAAGAGACATTGTTGCACCAACATGCCGTGTGTCTCTGTGATGATGACAATGATGTTGAAATGGCGAGTGCTTGTGGCCACGCGTACATTCCGGATATTTCCTCCGAAAATATGGCTGCTTTGATCGAGAAATATCCAGACCATTTTACTCTAACTTGGGGGCATGCTACCGCGCACTCTGGTCCTGCTGCCAGCGAAGCGGCACTTTCATTGATCTTGGAGCGATTTCATGACGACCCAGTGCCCGAATCAGCATCGGCAGAGATCGAGCAAGTTGAAGATTGGTGACCACAAACTAGTTTTGGCACGAACCTCTCTTGAAAGTCAGAATATTTAGACCTTACGGTCGAAGTAGAACGGTCAGTTTGGCCCTTTTTTCTAGTAAAGTGAGTGATGATACTAATAGATCTTAGTATTCCAAATTGGTCTCTCTACGAAATACTATCTAATTGCAAATGCTGAATAGTGGATAGTGGATAGTGGTGCCGACGGTTCGTATGATTATGATATATCTCTGCTAGCTGATGACCAGTCACGAACCCAAGACTCAATATTTTGCGCGGGACCGACGATGACGCCCGACGCGGCCAATAACGCAACGCAAGCAGCAATAACATACTGCACCAGAAACAATGCCGATGCAGATGTCAGTTTGCAGCTTGCAACGACCCCCCACAACTTTCAAAAAGCTCATTCGACACAACCACAACCTCTTTCAAGATCGGTAAACGCGTTGTAACAATTTAACTTGCACCAAATATTGCTTCGAGGTGCAAAATGACGTTCCGAACGCTTCTCAAGCGAGCAAAAACAAATCAACGAAGCCCTATTAGGCACCCCCTCATTCATGTGGTGATGATTTCGATCCTGTTGATGTTGATGATAACCGCTAACGAAGTGAAGGCATGCGAAGCCTCCGAGAAATCTTCAGAGGAATGTGAAATCCCCGACCCGGAAAAAGTTCGTATGGTTACTCGGGAAGAACTGGCGACGTGAGTGGCATGTCTTATTTTTGTCGTTGTGGTGCGATTGTATCATTTGCTTTTTGTCTAATTTGTCTATTTGGCCGCTCAGAAAAACTGGAGTAGATGGGGCAGATATATGGCTATCGATTGTGGGAGAAGTGTATGATGTGACCATGGGCAAAGACTACTATGCGCCTGGTTCCTCATATGGGGCCTTTGCCGGTCGGGATGCATCGATTCCATTTTGTACCGGAAAATTTACTGCAGAAGAGGCAGAGAAGAACACCGAAGTTCTAAAAAGTACAGAGTTGCCAGGGCTAGTAGAATGGCGCGACTTTTACCGAGCACACAATGTCTATAAGTTTGTGGGGAAGCTTATTGATCCAAGATACTATGATGACATGGGTGAACCAACGCCTGACATGATGGTGCTTCAAAAAAGAATCCAAGAGGCGAGAGCAGAACAAGCTCTTAAATCCAAAATAAGACGAGAGGAGAGACTCAAGAAGCAAAAAGAAAAGGAAGCAGCACAGGCGAAATCATAATGTAGACCATCACAAAGGTTCTTCGTCGTGGATTTTGCTCAAGAATGTCCACGTTTTCGTTGATGATTTTAAAATTCACCATGCGTCATCAAATAATCTCCATGCCTTTGGAAATTAAGTCACGGAGTCCTTTTTTACGTCCATTGATGCTCGATCATGACGCCTCTTGGCTGGTGGCACTCAGTATTTTGGAGTCGTCGAAAATTGATTTATCCAATTCTACCTTTTCGAGTCTTTCTCCAGGTATCATCACCTGGCTCAGTCTCCTCTCAGTTAGGATTTTCTCGTCTTTCGTATCCGAATAGTCAGCACTGTAAACCATTCTTTCTTCCGAGGCATTGGTCAGTATGAGATTCGTCAACCGATCCACGCACAAGAATGTCCCCGTCACCGACCGTCCGTCGTCGAGGGTGCATTTGATCCTGGTCCCGAGTAGACTCTGGACCTTCTCTCTGGCTGTAGTAACGGTGTTCATTTCAAAGAGAGCGTTGATGGTCTTTCTTGGAGACGCAATATAGTATCCTGGAAACGATTATTCGGGGTCAATATCCTTTACTGTTGTGTAGATTGCTGGTATGGGAGTTGGCAATACCAATACTGTACTTGTACCGGTAGCAACAACAGCAAAACAGACGCAACACGCAACGCACTACACACTGCACACTACAGTACCTGGTACATACACACTACACACGCACAATTCTTTCTTGTTGGGGGATGGCGCCGTGGGGGTGCATGCGTGCGTGGGAGCGACGACCCCCCATTTCAATCGCCGAGCACCCGGCGGCGGCCAGTTGTCATGTCGAAGTAGTCAAAGATCTCGTTTCTGCCTGCTGCCTGTGGTACCGGTACCGGCACAAGTCTACAGTACACTCGTACGTATGTGCCGGTACCGGTAATAAGGACAAGTTATCCTTGATAAGGACACCCCCACAACCCTCCCCCCGGCCGGTTCGTAGAGTAGAGTAGTAGAGAGACTATTCACGGCACGTTGAGGTACTGGTACTGTGATGGTACCGGTAGACTACTTGTAAAGTACCGGTACCGGTACCGGTACTGTCTTGGTGTATACTTGCAGTACAGCTACAGTAGAAAGTAGAAAGTAGTTCTGGGTTTGTTGCTCCCGAGAACCATTAACGATTTCTATCTCTTGCCAACCCAAACCGAAGTTGGCATGTTGGCTTGAGCGCCTACAGGATGTATTCCAAGACAGAATGCGCACAGTCTTGGCTAGGAGAGCTGCTGATGCACGGCGAAGAGCTGGTCTTATTTTGGAGCAAATCTAGAATGATGAGGGCTCTTTCCTCGTGGGTCGCTTCGGCACTTGAGAGCATGGGTGCAAGAGAGGAATCCATTCCGTCGGAGGAGGAGGTCTGTCGCTCCTTGGTCGTAGTCTCTTTGACTCTGATATTTTACTACGTACTTTTTGGCAACCGGCATTGGAGAAGACGGCGACGGCTTGTGAAAGAGTTGGAGGTAGCGAAGGCTGAGCTCCAATACCTGCAAGAGAAATTGAGAAAAGAAAGCGACGGGTCTGAAGGAGGAGCAAATGATTCCAAGGAAATTCGGATATTCATGGACGGAGCGTTCGACCTAATGCACTTTGGCCATATGAACGCATTTCGTCTAGCAAAGTCGCTTGGAACGAAGCTTGTGGTTGGAATCAATTCCGATCGGTCCATCACCGAATGCAAGGGGGCTCCTTTGATGAACGACGAAGAACGTCTAGCTATGGTGAAATCCTGCAAGTTTGTTGACCAAGTGGTTCCAGACTGCCCGTATATCATGAACAAGGACTATCTGGATTGGGTCATTCGCGAACATAACATAGATTACGTTGTCCACGGGGACGACCCTTGTATTGTCGATGGGAAAGATGTGTACGCCACTGCCAAGGAAAGTGGAAGATTTCGAACCATTCCACGCACGGATGGGGTGTCGACCACGGATATTGTTGGACGAATGCTTCTACTTACTAAGGAACACCACCTACATGGGGGGAGTGAACACGTTTTGGGGAGTCAGTCCAAATTTTTAACAACCAGTCGACTACTCCAATTGTTCAGTGCAGATATCCGTTCACCGACAAGGACTATGCGCGTTGTTTATATTGACGGAGCATGGGATCTTTTTCATCCGGGTCATGTCGCCATGCTCAAGGTAGCAAGGGAGGTATGTAAGCATATCGATTGAAATCCTAACGTGTAGTGCTGTTTCCGCCGACGAAAAGAAATTACTGCTAACCATCACATTATATCTTCTTATTAAAAGCGAGGCGACTACCTCATTGTTGGAATCCATAGTGACGCAGTCGTTAACAGGCGAAGAGGAATGAATCTTCCTCTCTTGAATCTACATGAGAGAGTCCTCAGTGTGCTTGGATGCCGATTTGTCGATGACATTTTGATCGATGCTCCTTATCAGATAACACACGACATGATCTCCTCGTTGCACCTTGATGAGGTGATTCACGGGACGAATACCGATGATGTGGATGATGCTATGGATCAGGACTTTAGATACAAGCACGCGAAGGAAGCTGGAATATTCACCGTCTTGAAAAGTCCCAGTGACTTCCGACTGGAAAATATCGTGCAGCGGATCCATAAAAATCAAGAAGCATTCCAAGCAAAGTTCGAGCGGAAAATGAAGGCAGAAACTCATTTTTACCAACAGAAGTATGGGAGCAGCCATAGCGATCAATAACTGCAGCGGTGAATCATCAGTGAAAGCAACACATGGAAATGATACTTTAGATACGACGCAATATTTCTCCATAGATCATAGTTCAAACAAATGTTATCTACACAGCCGGTAAAAGGCATATCCCGGATTGTTAACGAAATATTTGTTCGCAAATGTTTGAACCAACTGCGTTATTGTGTCATGGTTAGTCACCGGCACCTTCACTCATTCTCTTGCTGTGCGCAATCAAGTTTTCCGCCGTGAAAGACTTTAAACGCTTCCTTGGTGGACCCTTGCTGTTCCTTCGCCTTTGTGTGCGATCGTCTTTCTCCGATTCCTCGCTCGACGACGGATCTGTTTTGTCAGAAGAATCTTCAAGCGAGCTCGAGAATTCGGCATGTTGCGATGACGAATTTCCGGATGACGCATCGGTGACTGATGCCGGTCTTAGAGATCGTCGAGCCGCACTGGAGGTCATGAATTGTGAAACCACAGATGACAGATTATTCCCAGCCTGTTCGTCAATTTGAGGACTTCTATGGTTAGATATGCTCACATGCGACCTCTTCACTCCGCCCTTAACATTTGATCGGGGCTTGAGTTGGTTCTGTTTGATAGCTGTTGACGACGAAGCCATTCCCTTGGTCGTTTTGGGAGTTATCGTCGGTTCTGTTTTGTTCTTCTTGGAATGCTCTACGACCGGCTCGCCGGCTTTCTCTTCAATTGCATCTTCGTATGACTGGCGCAACGAGTTGAGAAAGCCAAGAAGTACAGTCCCTGCCTCTTCATCGGCCATTGGCTGCTCGTTTCTATCGCCCTTCTTGGTACCCTTATCCGCCTTTGGTCTGGCGTTCCCTTTTTGGCCCTTGTTATTTGCCTCTTTCTCCAAACTCTGAAGATGAGCTAAGTAGCTTTTCTGTAGCAATTCAGCTGGAGATACGTCCTTGCCTGCTGCCTTTGTTTCGATGGCGGCAACTGGAGCGACTACTGCAGGTGCAACCACCACAGCCGATGCAGCCGTAGCCGCATCAGCCTTGTCCTTCTCCTCCTTCTTCTTTTTTACCTCTTCAAATGCAGCACGTAGCTGTCGTTGTTCTTCTTCTTTTCTTTGCTCTTCGTAGGCATTTCGGAGTTGCAGTTGTAGGTCAAGGTTTGGCTGTAGTTGGCTTCGCTCGGCCACAGACGCCAGAGGCTGCTGCTGTTGCAATCTGATACTGGAGGTAGGCATCGAACCAACAGGAAAAGAAGCGAGGGTACCTGGAGAAATGGACGCCGCAGCCTGCGCTACTGCCCAAGATGTTACAAGATGGTTCAAAAGCTGAATTGAAGGATCGGTTTGTCCACTGCTGCTGAAGCAAAGTAAGGAAAGAAAAGGGTTAGCTTCCAACTTCCCAATACGAAATAGTATGCTGGTGGTCATCTTACGCATTTGCCACCATAGTTTCAGCCGCCCCAGGAAGAAGCCATCTTGACGCATTCTGCTGCAGGATACTGGACGACAGTTGGCTGGGAAGACTAGAGAGGAAACCCTGATTCCCAGAGAGAGGGAGTGTAGCTTGAGCCCCCCGTCCAAGTCCCACCCCGAGGTTATTCAGCCAAGGAGACAGAGCGTTGCCTGCTGAAAAGTTTTGCATAGGGTAAATCGTGCCAAGATTACCCTGGGGCTGCGCAAGAAGGATATCCCTCCTGCGTGAGAGCGGTAAGCCGGACTGTTCATGCTCTATTCGAAGCCGGAATCTTCTTTCTAAGTGGTCTCGTTCCGCCTTGGCCATTTCTAGCTCGGTCGGAGTAGCTCTCGGGCGATCTCGAAGATGATACACTCGTCGTCCAAGACAACATGCCCCTGTGAACTTTTTTGTGATTCTCATTGGATCACAATTTAGCTTCTCGGCCAAGTACGATCGCAAGGTAGCTCCATCGGGAAGAGTCAAAAGTCCAGCACTGAAATGCTGTATTACACGCGATGTGTACTCTTCTTCCTCCACCTAAGACAAATCTCAAAACATGAGAAACTAACGCACATGCAATATCAGGTGAGACTTTTCTGAAATAACGTACCGCCCATTTCCCTTTTCTTAGCGATTTCTTGTCCTCCTTATCGGATGATGTTGTTTCCTTGCAGCCCTTGCCACTTTCGTCCGTATCACCATTGGTAGACCCTATAGTTTCGGTATCACGGGAGCCTGATCCTTCCGACTCCGGTTCATCACTGTCGCTTGAGCCCCCCTCAGATGTCCTTGAATCGATCGAGTTCCTCGAACTGGGGGTGTTGCGTGATGAAGGCGCTCCACTTGTTTCCTTCTCTGAAGGAGTCGCCGCTGTTTTATTCTCCCCATTCTCGCTAGTCTCGCTTTCCTGATTTGCCGATTGTGGGCCAGAAGGTGGCAGGGATGTGTGGATTGGAGACGACGTGGACGTGCCCAGTTCTGCTCGTATTTGACTATATGATTCATTCCCAGAGCTGGCTTTCATTGTTGTTGTGTTGTCCATTCTTAGTAGCTTATGTGGCACACAAACTTCAGGGTAGCATTTCGGTTTGGTACCTTTGTCGAATCAAGTGTGTTTTCTGTCGATCCACTTTATAAAAGACTTTCAACCAGCACTAACTTCGCTTTCTACCCGAGTACACTTGCTGTTTTGTTTTTGTTGTTGGGTTGATTGATCGATTTACTGTGGTTGTACAGAGTATTGTACCGGTAGCCTTTTTTTAAGTGTGGTATGCACGGTAGTCATCTACGAGTATCGGACACGGCCAGCGTACCGGTACACCGCCGACCACCGACCGCAAAAATCTCCCCAGCAGCTGGCTCGCGCTACCTGCAACAGCAGGAGGTTCACATCACGAAAATGACGTATCCATCGGGAGTCCTTAATTGAACTCTTAACCATTTTGGTACGTCACTCAGCGTCATCGACCATCAATGTACACTTTTGTAGGGCGACCGTATTATTTCCAGTTTGGAGACATCAATACGTTAAATAAATTAGGTTTTTGCTTATTATCAGTGCTTCTAATTTTTAATTATGGTAATACTTTCGAGACCGCGGAGAAATTCATACGTACTTCGTTCGCGAGCATAGCTTGACAACAACATCAGAATACTGCAGCAAGTATCAATAGCAATAATATGAATATCTATTTAAACGTAGTGGTCCTTTGTTTTAGCGGAGTGGACAGTCGCAGAGATCTACGGTCGGTGACAACAACATAAGAATAATCAGCATATTATTATACAATACAACGAAATTTTGGTCATTTGTAGGCATATTTCTTGTCATTTGTAGACTGTTGCGCTTCCCTTGCCTGGACGTCAGCAAGAGGTACATTTCAGCTTCTTTTTTAGCTTCTCAAAAGTTCAAGTAAGTGCGTCATACTCTAGCGCGCGCCAACCCAGTACCTAATGTATCTACTGCGCACTACTTCGCCAACAAGAGAACCTCCAGTGTCCTGTCGACGTCATCAGTCTGTCCTTCCCTCCTTTCGACGTCATCTTGACATTGCGTGACGTCATAGTGATCCAGCTATGTAGTCCACAGCTCTTCGCCCCGGGACATTCTTAGTAGGAAAGGTCATATTTATTATTGTAATCGTTTCATTGGGCGAAAGGAGGCGAAGGTTTCCTCTTTCTATCCATTGTCTTGTCATCAACAAAGGACGATCTTTAGAGGCCAAGTTCGTCGGTATTTTAGGCGATTGCGCGAAGCTCACAATATTTGAAAGCAATCGATTAGCAACCTAGTTTTGCTTTATTAGTCAAGGGCATCAAAACAACACTGAAGTTGCGTGCGCAATGTACAATTATTTTTCTCCCGGTTTTAGGGGGAGATGAGAAAAGGGGCTAATAGTCGGGGGAAGTCATCATAATGTGGTCCCCCCCCCCCCCATTTTGTGATTGCCCGACGGTTAATGTACCGGCATTCGTTCTGCACATACTGGGGAGACATTTATTATTTTGTGTGTGTGTTCGTTCTTGATTGTTTGGGTCTTCTTCCCCGTGGAGCCAGTAGACTTTGTACGCAAATACGTTGAGGAGACACAAAATCTTGCGGCTGATGGCCACTTCAAGAGGGCGCAGGTGCATCTCAACAAGCAGCAGCGCATCCCCCGCCAGCCTTGAAAGTAAAACTGAAGCAACAAGCAATCAAGGTTGCGGCAACGCCAACGTTGATCCTATTGGCATCTATCACGATAGCGCAGAAGGGACAACGGGGACATCGGAAAGGGGCCGGTTCTCGCGAAAGAAATAGGGTTGAGCCGAAAAGAATCTGGAAAGTTTTGCGGTCATCGTCAATATCCCAAGCTCAAGATTTCCACATACCCCACACCACACGCTTCGGCACCAAACTACGCAGTAGCGCTCTCACTTTTAGGACTTCAGTATACGTATAAAGGATTGAGATCATGTCGAACGAGATTCAGAGGCCGATGTTCGCCGGTGCCTCTAATCAACAGGTAAGAACGCACATGCTCTTTCAATGCGGCGAAGGTGCAGGGCCCAGCAGTCATCCATCTTATTTAGAGGTTTCTTCTTTGTTTTCCAGGGGGATGATTTTGATTTGAATGAGATCTTCGCTGATTATTTTGTGAGCGAGTTTGATGATCCGATGAATGCCTACACTGCGTCGATGGCAAATTATGCATCCGGAAACACAATGGGTGGCTATCCGACTCAGTCAGCGGCCCAGGCTCATCAACAAGCTATCGGTATGGCTGGTGGGGAGTCTTTGCCAACGGGAGGAATCAAGACTGCTTATCATTCCGCGCAGGCCCCCATTGTTCACTATCAGCATGGCCCCCCGCTGGCGAAGAAACCAAAAATGGATGCTCAACCTCTAGTTCCTGGAGGAGTCCGCCCGGGAGGTTTGACCAGTAGACTTGGAGTCTCTATGCCGCTCGCACAGGGCCAGAATGGAGCACCAGCTCCGTTGAGTGGAAATCCTGCTGTGAGTGGAATATCCCTTCCTGTTGGTGTTGGAATTAAGCTAGGAGGAGCGGGAGGGGTGGCTCCAGCCACAGCTCAAAACGCCGCACGAGCGGGTGGACCTGGATTCGGAATGTGGTCCGGTGCACCTGGAGTTGGCATGCCTGACCACTCTGTCGCTGAGCGCCGCCAGAGGAACAGGGAACATGCGAAGAGGAGCCGTGTTCGAAAAAAGTTTATGCTTGAGTCGCTCCAAGAGCAAGTTTCGCAACTGCAGATTGAGAACCAGCGGCTGCGTACGCTTGTACAGGACAATATCCCGGAGCATGCGCAGAATATTATATCTGAGTGCTGTCAATCGAATAGTTTGTTTGCAGATTCAGCGGATTCAGAAGGAAAGGATGGTGCCAAAGCCCAAGCATTGGTTCGATCTGACTTCCAGCTCATGGCGAGTTTGAGTTCTGGACAGCAGAACTTTGTATTATCGGACCCTCGTCTGCCGGATAATCCTATCGTCTTTGCCACTCCTGGCTTCTACAAATTGACGGGGTACACACAGGAACAAGTACTTGGTCGCAACTGTCGATTCCTCCAGGGGCCTGGAACCAGTCCCAAAACTGTGGATATTATCAGAAAGGCTATCGCTTCTGGTGCAGACTGCACGGTCTGCATTCTGAACTATAAAGCGGACGGGACACCTTTCTGGAACCAGTTCTTCGTTGCAGCTCTACGAGACTCGGACAACTGCATCGTTAACTACGTAAGTGCTTTTGTACCTGTAGATTTGGAGACTTGTTGGTGATTTCTGTTTGCTATTTGCTCACCGATTGTTATGTTGTTCTTTAGGTGGGTGTCCAAACGGAAGTCGAGCCGGATTATGGTGCAAACGCGTTGGAGGACCGTGTCAATGCAGTGCTTCCACTTCAAAACAAGTCGGACGATGAGGACGACGAGGACGGGGACGAGCAAGACGACGACTAAACGTAAATAGGAGTTTCGAAATGAAAAAATGTGCGACACATTGATGTTCTTGTTTCTCTTGCTGGTGGAAATGGTATCGAAAGCACTAGCATGGAATGGCCTTGCTTGTCTTGGCAAATATTAGATTGAAAGTTCTTCGATCAACTGCTGTACGGGAAAAGACAGCGGTCCAAATACTAGTTAGCGACGCCCCTGACTCCTAAGATCGCTCCAACAAGATAATTGTTCCATTGATAGTTTGTTTATATTTTTGTGATTTTAAATCAACTGCTTGTGCCACTTGGGGTGGCGTTCGAGCCGAATATCGCAACGGTACACGTACGAGTACAAGAAGTAGGGAATGCCATAAAGTCGAATCGGGGTTCGTGTGACAGATCAGATCTTGTGAGAAGCTAACTCAAACTGCTACACGTAAGGGTACCAGCAGTACCTAAGGACAAACATCTAGAGGTGATTCAAGAAAGGCTACCCGTACGTGATATCCACAATAGAGACTCGGCTTTACTTGTTATTGCTCTTCAGAACAATCTGCCCTACTTTGATCGATTCCCGTCCCCCACTACGGACGAGTTTGTCGAAGGCGGTTCGGCCACAGCGATTGTTGGTCTTGGAATAGAGGAGGGCGCTGACGAGGATACCATGGGACTTTTGGCTAATCGCACCAGAATTTGATCGATGGCTTGGGAGGACCGCAACCCTTCTTCTTCGGCCTCGTTTCGTTCTCCAGGCTTGCGATTATCCAAAACCTTTCGCCGTTTCATACGCTTATGCAGCTTCATTAACGTGACTGGGTCGACGATGTCTTCGTCGTCATCAAAATGCCATGTGTATCCCGTGGAAGGTTGAAATCGGGCACAAGCGCTGAGCGCCGAAGATGCTCCAGCCAGCCCATCCAGGGTTCGAGAGACGTTGGCTTTCATTAGTGACCGTACCGAGGGAGCCTTGTAGATGACTCCCTCCACAACATAGTAAATTCCCAAAATTTTGACACTCCTTTGATTCGTTCGCGTGACATGTCGGATGGTGTAGAGCGGAGAGGGTTTAGCATAGAACGCCAGGTCCACTGGAGGCATCAGTTCGTACTGCTCTCCCGTCAGACGCGTGAGCGCTCGGTGATATTCTTCTTCGGCGGCCTGCGGAGGCATCGGAAATCCGGTGGTCCCCTGTTGCATCAACATTCCGATACCAATACCCTGCATGGCCAGTACTTCATTGCTCGTATTGACCTCCGTTCGAAAGGGATTTAGTGGATGCAGAAAGTAGTCCAAAACATTGGCTCGCGAGAGCCCGAATCTGGCCAGGAAAACTGGATCGACAAAGGATGCAGTTTCGGACATGATGATGATGATTTGTCTGGTTCAAGTCTAATTAGCACTATTCTTGTGGTGTTTCGCAATTCTTTAGATCAGGTTTTCTTGCTTTTGACTGGCATGAACCTGAAACATGAAACAAGACAAACATCAACTCGATGCCTCCCCGACTAACTTCTCTCTTCTCTCGCCTTGATGGTTGGTGGTGGATGATCGAAGCGGGCGAGCGGGAAAATGGATCCTTGCTGAATTGCTGATCTTACAGTACCGCACCGGTACATCCCTTTTATCCCTTGCTTCATTGCTTGTACATAATATTGCGATCGTACTGTGATTTATCGATCGAGTGAGTCAACTATAGTCTTGGTTGTTGTTTTGTAGTTGTTCGTTAACGTTCTTCATCTTGGTCAATCGGTCGTCGGCCAGTCCTGAGAGTAGATGATGGTATTCACTATAGTATTGTTGGTGACTCTAACGGTGGCCATGGCCCAGGCCAAGCGGGCTTTGCCACAGAGCGTGGCTAGAGCGAAAGAGCATTGTCCAAGCGTGCCCGTAAAGCGAGTTCCACGTTAGTGCGCGGTGACCCGCAACCTTGGATGTTCCAGGTACCTGCTGCACTGTTCGTACAGTACAAGTAGAGGGGTGCGGTATGTGGCACACGGTAGGCGGTCGGAGGTCCGGTCTCGTAACACAACACAACATCTCGCATCCATAAAATTCTTCTCATTTCCCGCATTCCCGCATCCTCGCTGTCTCATCGTCCATCGTCGGCATTTGCCTTCTTATTTTGCCCCATTACCACCATATCAACTGTAAACAATGATGATGCATCTTTTTCGACCTATTCAATTTTCTTCTCGGGCAATCGTATCAAATCGGATACGACCGCTTGGTTCCGTTCCAATTCAACGTTTCAAGTCTTCCTCGGCAGCACAGATAGAAGAAATTGATATTGACTCATCGCCTTCTTCCAAACGAAATCCCGAATTAGCCGCTGAGATTCGGCGTATTGTCCGTCTGCGCTCCATCGGTACGTGTTTCATTCGTCGTGATGATTGTACCGAGATTTTCTTCAAAATATATTCTGATTTTCAAAATTCAAAAACTTGGAACTTTTACTCATCGATTTGCAACAGGGACATTTGCGCATGTAGACGCGGGGAAAACGACAGTAACAGAACGCATGTTGGCCTTAGCGGGCGTGGTGCGCAGTGCAGGAAACGTGGACGATGGAAATACTGTAACAGACTATCTGCCTGCCGAAAGAGAGCGAGGAATTACCATTCAAAGTGCTGCCATTAGCTTTGACTGGGGGTGGCACAACAGCGTTCCAACGCATAACCATCATTCTTCGGATGACGACGACTACGAACAAAATGATCACGTACGTGTGCAGTTAATCGATACACCAGGGCATGTGGATTTTAGTGTCGAAGTCAATCGAAGTGTGGCGGTGCTAGACGGCGCGATCTTGGTTGTGGATGCAGTCGCTGGTGTCCAAGCTCAAACGGAAACCGTATGGAGAGCCATCACTCGACCCTCGTGGAACAATCATGCGCTAGTGAACGACGATACTCCGCAAAGTCGACAAGATCACGGGCATGAGCCATTGCCATGCCTAGCATTAATCAACAAAATGGATAAGGATGGCTCTCATTTTGGCAAAGCGATGCAATCACTTCGGGAAAAGCTTCCTGGAGCCAATCCAATCGCCATCCAGCTTCCCATATTTCGGAGAGGTTTTGGCGGTCCGTCGTCCTCAAAGGACACACTGAAAATAGGAATGAACGATCCTCTCCCTTCGAATCTTGTGGCGGTCCCCCCTGAAGAGCTGCATTCAATGAATGGCGAATTTGTTGGCGTGGTTGATCTGATACACATGCGAGCCATAGTATGGCCCGACAATAAAACTGGAGTTGCTGATGTTGAGAACTGCATTCCGAGTGTGGTCAATTTGTTGCGACCGGAAAGCCACGAACCATTGTACTCTGATTGTAAGGTGACACAGGAGGCTGTCAAGGCCCGGATGAATTTCATTGAAGACTTGGCTAATGTTGACCCTGCAATTGAAGAATACTATTTGAATGAAGAGGAAATTAGCAACGCGGAGCTTCGATTGGCCTTGCGAAGAGCTACACTAGCACACGCCGCCGTGCCTGTCTTGGCAGGTGCCGCTCTCAAGGGAAAGGGAGTTGAGCCACTTTTGGATGCAGTGGCGGATCTACTACCTAGTCCGTTAGACCGCATGCCCCCAGCATTGAACTCGCTATGCGAAGAGGGCTCCACTCCAATGCTACCTGCAACCACTCCCAGCAAACAAATTACTTTGGGCCATCCACTACATCCTTCGTTATTGGCACTTGCATTTAAAGTGGTTCATATGAAGGGGCGAGGCGGGAGTGGAGATGGCCGTGTGGTTTTTGCTCGAGTATACTCAGGGCAGCTACGGGATAGAGAATCCATTCAAGTAGTTTCGCCTCCAGCACCCGGTGAGGCTCCTAAGAAGCCTCGTGAAGAACGGATCGGAGGCATGCTGGAGCTTGCAGGTGGCCGTTTCGACAACATTGAAGGTGGTATTTGCATGAGTGGCGATGTATGTGCGTTGGTGGGGCTCAAAACTGTTGTCACTGGCGATACCATCGTGTTGGCAGGTGATTGGGGAAGTGCCGGTGGAAAAGGCAAAAAATCCAAACGTAGTCAAGATGTTGTTTGCCTTGCTGGAGTGTCGTCGCCCAAACCTGTCATCACGGTACGCTTAGAGGCAGAAACGTCAGGGGAACAGCAACGATTGTCGGAAGCTCTCCAGCTCATGTCGATAGAAGATCCGAGCCTTATCGTCGAGGAGACAGATTCCAGCACGTTATTATCTGGACTCGGAGAACTCCATATTGAAGTCACCTTGGATCGCCTTTACCGTGAACATGGTTTGGAGGTCATGGTAGGACCACCCTCTGTTGCCTACCGAGAAACCATCAAGGAGACTATTGAGACACCCGGTGGGCTGCTAGAGTACGATCGCACCATTGGCGGGACTAGGCTGCAAGGTGCCGTCCACCTTGTCATTTCACCAATAGGACACGGCGAAAAGAAATCTTCCTGCGTCTTACTCTCGGATCCTGTGGTGACAGTTGGCCCCAAAGCAAGAGACTTTCTTGGTCTTAATATGGACCTGCCGGAGGAAGAGCTACTCAAGAAGAATGATCTTGCGCGGGCTCTTATCCGTGGGTGTCAGGGCGCATTGAAACGAGGACCGCACAAGTCCGTGGCCATGGCAAATCTGGTTTGCCATGTTGAGAATGTTGATGCGGAAGGCGGGCTGTCTGCGCTGAAAGCTTTGCCAGGTGCTCTTCAGGCGGCTTCTGCAAATGCTGTAGCAGCGGCTCTCCGAGACAACAAGGACAGCTGCACCGTACTAGAACCCACCATGTCCGTGGAAATCACTCTGCCAAACGATATGGTGGGCGGTGTGTTATCTGACCTGAATGGTCGTCGAGGCACAGTAAGTGATGTGATTGTAGGTGAAGACGCCCACGCAAAATCGCTGATGAGAGGAGACGTGCCCCTGGTAGAGATTCTTGGTTATGCCAATAGTCTGCGGAGTCTTACGGGAGGGGAGGGGGCATTCTCTGCAGAGTACAAAGGCCATTCTCCGTGCTAGCAGTCTTGTCGCGTCAGCAATGCAGTTTCAACTTGGGTCTCGGACAGCGTCCGTATTGTCTGTGAAACTCCTGTTCGCACGCGCCCGTGTTATCTTCTGTGATAAGGTAGGGTGGACACTTTTAGAGCTTGGCAAGTATGAGTACGCAATCACTACATACTGGTACTCTAGATGGCAAGGCTGTTTGTAGAATAAGTACCAGAAAACCTATCGCCAATGGCAATGAGTGCACCCTTCATCGCTTCTCCTCCTTCATCCGCATCGGTAGTCTAGTATAATCAATTCAAAGCATCTATCTTTGATTCAGTCCATATATTGTAGTACCCGTTGCTGCTTTGTGACCACCATGGTTGTGGACGATTGGAGGTTTGACGACGACTCCTCCAAAATCAAAATCAAAATTGTGGGATTAGACTGATACGAATGATCCAAGACTGATCAGTAGTGACTGAACGGTCATGACCAGACAATATCTCGATCCGATGATCGATCCCCAACGCACTTGATCGCTTTCTCTCTAGAGCATGTAGTCACAACTTAATAGACAACTCCTTACGCAGGCCTACAGCTCTGTTCCATCTGTCTTTAGAGTCTAATCCACTCTAAACAACCCACACGGCAAGACCGCTAGTATTCGATAAAATAGAAACGACTCACAGTAACGCAAGAGCGAGAGCAGGATTGGCCGACGCTGAAAAAGGGAGTTGAGGTCCGGTCTCGAACCCTCGGCCTCACACTCTGTGCGTTAGCCTTTAGCCATTGTGGCATATTGGAGCTCTTTTATGCGGAGGAGTGGGGAATGTGTTAAAGACTGTCTTGTGCCGTGTCCTGTGTATTGCACTACGAATTGCAACACGCTTTTTGAGAATCACTACAACAACAAGCTCTTGGAACTACCAAGTTTCCTTTTATTTTAATTTCCCGCCCGCCCGCCTGGACCATCCTAGCACATGCATGATCGGATGGTCCGTTGAGTGGAAACTATGGTCATTCTTCTACGGCCATGGCGACTCACTCAGTGCTGACTAGAACGTCGTGTGTCTGCCATCGTGTGTCCATGGCCGTCATGTGGTCGTACCTATAAACCACCACTTCTTCTGGAGCGGACAGGAACAACTGTGTACCCGGAGCTTCACTGGCGATGAGCAGACCAAGTTTTGTCAATGACGTGTTCGCCGCGGAACATACCACCACGATTCGCCTTTTTTCTGCTTTGGCACGACCCAAAAATACGAAGGAATCCTTCTTTTCACAAGTCTGTTGGACTGGTTCGGCGAGCGGCCCAAAACATGGGCCACTGGCCCACTTTGGGCCACTGGCCCACCCGTCGTGCACGGCAGGGACCCCTTTGCTTTGAACTCATCGCATTGCGAGCCATGCGCAGAGCTGTGTGCAAAAAATAATTCTACGTACTGCGTACGTACATCAAACTCGCAGTCCTAAAGTACTTGCACGGTATCTAAAGAACAACTTTTACCAAAGGGGGGGCTCGAAAAGTCTCTTGGGCCCGATGGGGGAGTGGCCCACCGTGGGCCGCTGGCCCACCGAATGGGCCACTCGCCCACGACTTTTGGGCCGCTCGCCCACTCGTGGGCGAGCGGCCCAATTTTCGGATTCCTAAAAACAAAATTCCATTCTGTTGAAACTCTACGGTTCTCCAAAAACTGACGAATCTGCTTCTCTTGGAAGGCGAACACATGATGAGAAGGAACCGAACGTCTGTCATGCGTCCCATATATCCGGGTATCCCCATTTCCCGTCCGCTCCTGTATCTTTTGTATTACCGATAACCATCAGTCGATCGCCACGCCGGAGAGGGACAGCGCAATAATTTATTCTCATAATTATTAAAACAGCAAACCGTTATTTATTAAATGAATAGAGATAATCCGAACTTCAATGAAATAATAATGTAACTCCTGCCGCTCGAGCTAGCTGGCTGCTGGTACTCGTGCTGACCGATTTAATACCCTGATCGTCTTTTATCATCTTCAAAAAGGCAATAAAAGATATCATTATTTTTTCTCCGAAGCCATTAATTGTTGCCGGTGCGCAAGTGTACGTCAGACACCGAGATAGAGGAGGTTGTTCGCCATTCGGATTTGAGAACCTTACAGTACATACGAGTACCGGTACGAACGTAAGTGCGTGGTTTGGTTCTCTGATTTTCATAAAATATCAATATTGAAAACAACAAACAACCAACAAACAAACAAACAACGGCAAAGTATTACAGGTTACAGTACAACGATGACGATGATGAACCTGAAACAAGTTCAGCACCTGTTCAGCGCAGCGAAATGTCAAAACATTAGCAAAACAGGAAGAATAGAAAGAATAGAAGCCTTTGAATGCTTCAGCACTGAAAAAACAGAAGAAGAAAGTTGCGGTACTGGAAGTCTATCCTCCTCCTCTTCTGATGATGATGTTGTGTCGTCGACCAAGAAATCGGTCGACACAGCATCATTTTGTTCGAGCATATGCGAAGAACAACGACGTCAAGCGCCACCAAGGCGACGAGTCCATTTTAGTGCTCATGTTTCTCAACGAAACATCCCTTGTGTCAATGACTATTCGCGCGAAGAAATTGAACGAACGTGGTTTCTCCCCGAAGAGTCCTTCAAGATCCATCAAAGCTGCATCAAACAAATCGGCATGCTTGAAAGGGGAGATAAAATGAAAGGCGTTAAGTACTGTGCCCGAGGCCTTGAGTCTAGCACATTCCAAGCTCAACAAGCGAAGAAAAATAATCGAAGAGATGCCTACGATGCTGTATTGGATGAACAAGATGAACAGCACGAATCGGATGACTTTGACGAAGATGCTATTGCGGAACTATATCACGAAGTCTCGGCGAGTTGCCAAATGTGGGCCCATGTTGTGGCAATGCAAGATCAGCGAGAGGCAGAGTTGATCTACGACGAAGGAGGTATCTATGATTTATAGCGATCATTATCTGCCGCTTGACAACAAACAATAGAATCAGCAGCATCTGCTCCTCTTCCTACTACCTATTGCTACTAAGTTACCATCTACTCCCAACATCATGTTGTAGAAGAAGAAGTTCTTCCTGGTACAGGTACTACTACCGGCACTTTGTCGCTGCTTTATGATACTTCCGGTAGTTCATCATGGACGAACAACGGGAGTAAGAATTCATGTTTCCCAACACATCTCCCGTCAAAGTCCAATCCGAAATCCGAATGCAGAGGATACCATCTTATGCTGGAGGACCATCCACCACCAAGGCGGTGACGAGACAATTAGGGGAAAGGAATTAGAAGAAGGATCATCTGTTCTTTCAAGGAATACTGGTGGGAGAAAACCGTGGATTCGATATGGGGTTTTAGTACCAGCGACTGGGTGGGTCGCGCTTTGGCTTTCAGAACAAGCCGGTCGTGGGATGCTGCAGGGTCGTGCTGCTATCGCGATCGTTGAAGCATCAGGTCCCTCGTATGGAAGGGATGTGGTGAACGTACGCTATCCATAGACTGATGACTGTCAGAACTGGGATCTGGTCTAGTCGCCTGTTGCGTAGGATGGATGCGTCAACGAGACGAGGCTGCCCAGGAGGAGCAGGGCGAGGCCTCACCTCCAGATGATGAAGTGGATTCGGATGGCAAGGTCACTCTACGTTCGGATCCAGTGGCTTCATCCAATCCCGAGGCATCAGCTGCTACCAGCTACAGTGGTGTGGCGTACGTTGTAGGTTTAGCACTCCTCGCGCTCAGAGACTCTTCGTGTTGTTGAGAAAAGGGGCGCAACCATTCGAAGCATACCATATATGTAAAAAGTAAATGCAAATTGAAAATTACGATGTGCTAGACGTGACTTCCTTAGATTCAACTTCCAAAAGGGTTTGAAATCGTTTGATGAATGGGGATAGGTTCCCTGTCTTTGCTAGGACTTGGTAGTATAGCAGTCCGACCAACGACCCGGGTAAAAGAACAGCCGTCGTTAGGACATCCGTGATCAAGTGACTGGTAGGGTCGTAGAACTGATATAACAAGAAACTTTGAATCCGGCTCACGAGGCGAAATTTCAGACGAAATGATAGTGTGCCAGTGAACACCAAATTATAAAATGCAATCTTCTTCAGCCACTGGGGCATTTTTTGCGTCGGGTGCTCTGCCAAAAACGTTTGATAACATGGTTTCAAACCAAGCTCCTGTGCCCCATCTCTTAAAATCTTCATATAACGAAGACTAGGGCAGGGATCCTTCCGGAGACGAACATGCTCACGTGCTCTTAATGAGATAGCTCTGATAGGTCTCTTGGGGTTCTTGTATTGGTACACATCCACAACGATTTCGTCGTACGCCTGCGTGTTCGCGCCGTTGATACCTTCTGATTTCATGACTTTCTCGTAGTTCTCCGGCGTCAACTTGACCAGCGCCCCATGGCATTCGTTCCCGCTGTACTGTAAAAGTGGCCGACTACTAGATCCGTCGAGTGGCTCCAATGCACCCATGCCAGGTTCGATGGGAGGAAAGCCTCTTAGATTGAACGCGAGACGATAGTTGGAAACATACCCCGCTTCCATCGACAAAATCTCGATCTTTGTCCCATTGATCCCTCTGTTTTCAAGTTTCTGTCGAGACAAATTAGATCCAATAGCAAAGTAGTACAGTGGCTCGCCTCTGTCCAAGGCTTCTTGGACAATATCAGGTCGAACTGGGAGCGGGACCTGCGCAAATGGCAATCGCAATGCTGCTACACAATCGGAGTGAATTGTTAGTACTATCAGAAGGGTGAGCACGATTCTGGATAACATCATCTCGAACTTGATTTATTTGCGACTTCCGGGAGCAAATGACACACATTCGATAATGGCTCGTCTCAAACATTGCTACAGCGTAGATTGGTTAGAGTTGACGGAAGGTCGAGGCGGCCATGCGTCAAAGGAAACGTGGAAAAGGTCACCACGCGATGAGAGCCCTCGACGGGGAAAACGATGACGCGTTGTTTTAGGAAAATCTATATTTCGAGCGAATTTCCCGCCGATCCGACAAATAATTCGACTTAGTCCAACCAGAAAGGATACGTACTGTCCGTATGTACGTGTTCGTGTACGTCGCGCGTCGTCGCGCACACCCAACAAGAAGATTTTTTGTCGAGTTGTTTTCTTGGGGCCCGTCTCTTGTGCGCTTTAATCGTACAGTACGTACAGTACCAGTACCTGGTACTACCGGTATGTATGAGTACGACCAGTACTCGGGTCTCTAAAAGTAGTAGAGGTTAGGTGTCTACGCGAGCGAAGTCAGAGTCGTCGCATCCGTCAATAAATCATCATCTTTTCTTCAAGCAAGTGACGACGATGACGGATCTAACGATGATCATGAGAGACGGCAGGGGAAGACGTCAACGTCTCATCATCATAATTCACAAGAGGCTTTCGTTCTTACCCTCGATTCCAGAACTTTTTGATTGATTGTTTCTCGTCGTTTCAAGAGAAGATGTCCTCCAAGCCAATGTTGCTGCCAGTACTGGCGTGGTTAGTGCTGGCGCAATCCTGCTGGGGGTTTACGAGACCTGCTACCGGTATGCCACACGCCCCGACGACGATAATATCACAACTCGCCTCCACCAGCAGCACGGAAACAAAAGCGACCACTAGTCAAGATACCAAGGCACCTCCTCGGACGGGATTCGCGCAGCAACTCTTGGATTTTGCCTTGGCGTCTCCCATATGGACCTACATCCTGGTGCCACAGGCCCGATCGACGATGGTCAAGACTGCCGAAGCGAACGGTATTCCGTGGCAAGGAGCGAAACAATGGCTCAAGGAAAATTCACAGCAACGGCCCATTCTGGAGGCGGAATATGATGTCCCCAGTTACTACAAGAAAGCTTTTCACGCATACAAGGACGGAAATCTGAATTGGGACGCTGCGCTGGAAGTCGAAATTGCGAGCTGTTCCGTGGGAGCACGAAACTTCCCCCAATACGGATCCCAGGGCGAAGATGCATTTCGTGGAGCTTTTGAGAGTGCATTGAATCAGGCATGTGTCCACGTTCCTGCTGGGGCTAAAATTTTGGATATGGGATGTGGGACGGGCATGAGCACTCGTCGACTTGCTCGAAACTTCCCTCAAGCCAGCTCCATTCAAGGGATTGATCTGAGTCCATATTTTGTCGAAATTGGTCGACAGCTGCTCGACTTAGAACCAAAAGGGTTTCAGGATGGAGGGCCTTGGGTTTCCAACATTGTCAATGATGATAGAATAGAGTACTTAGTCGGAGATGCCGCGAACACAAATCTGCAAGCCGGTTCATTCGATGTTGTCAATTTACAGTTTGTCCTGCACGAGTTGCCCCCCGAAGCGGCCGTTGGAATAGTTGATGAAGCCTTGCGACTGTTGAAACCAAATGGGCAGCTGTGGATTTGTGAGATGGATTTTGAAGCACCGGCGTATGCGGCACAGCGTGCCAACGCACTGCTCTTCTCGCTGATCCGGTCCACCGAACCATATCTAGACGAGTACGCGGAAAGCATATCAAGCCTATTTGATTATATTCAGAGGAAATTCTCCGATGCGACTGTCGTCCCGGCAACTGGCCGACATTATGCCTTGGTGGCTACCAAAGGCTCTCTGCACAGCAGTGACGGTCCTGGCGGGGTCTTGACGGACCAACGCTTCGATAGAGATGGAAACTACCGCGTCGAAGATACACATCTCAAGGTGTGGGAGAGTAGACAGTAGTTGCTAAATTAGACAGACAGTGCACTTTTCCGCTGCTTTACGATATAGAATCAATAGTAGTAGAACTATTAAGTATGTATCTCGCTGCTTTACTCTCTCTCTCTCTCTCTCTCTCAAACGACCCTTACAGGCGACAACAAAGTAACCTTCCAACCTAATAAAAGTAGAGGCAGGGGTAGGATCACTTATCCAACTAGACAATTACAAAGCTATTTGCCGAACTACTAGCAACTCGTATGGTACCGCGTCTTCATTCGGTGAATCCTCCCGCGTGGTTTCAGACCGCATTCTACGTATTTTTGATGCTGACTTGAGGCTCAATACTAGTGGGACAAGGCTGCTTCATTTCCTGTCGCTGTCGAGTAGCACGAGACCTACATCATCATCGCAATTTGTTTGGTGTGCGGTATTTTTCTCGATCGAACCATTGTCTCCTTACTCACAAGATACACAATCTCGCTTGGCGTCAAGATCTGCCAAAAGATTTCGCTATTGCAGTTGTCGCAATCAGCCGCAAGTATCAACAACGTTGGGAAACTTCGTCCTTGTTGATGGCATGACCAAGAATATCACAGGTAGCCAACAAGTGTCCCGTTCGAAAAATTTACGAGATCTCGGCCTAGACTCATTGGGTACGACGGCTTTACTCGGAACTTTACGTGCATGAATATCAGCGGCGCGAAATTTGACGTTCCAGCACCTCTCTGGCTTGGAGAAGGTGGGAGGTTTGGTCGATGCCTTGGATGCTGTCGACGATAAACCGGTAGCACAGGGACGGATGGTGTGACTTCGACAGAATAAATAAGCATAACTGTGCGATTTGTCGTGAGATTCCTGCCGATTCAATCCACTCTAGCATCAGCGTCGTCGGGACAACCCTAGGCTTGACCACGGCAAATGGCTGCCATGAGTCCCCCTCGACCACCCCCTTCTCCTCGACCTCCGCGGCCCTGCAGAGCCGAAAGCAAATCTCCTCTACCAGGTCCACCACCCCGACGGCCGCGTCCTTTCAATGCCGAAAGCAGATCTCCGCTACCAGGCCCTCCTCCTCCTCCTCCTGGGCCAGGGGTACCAGCGGGTAGCCCGTTTGGAGTGCTTTCGCTTGGGGCCTTTGCCTTTTCTTCTATTTCCACTTTGGCGGCGATTTTGACTCGTGACTTTAGTTCCCTTGATCGAGGAGGGCGCTCTTGACCAAGAGATTCAATAGTATTGTGATTCCGCTCCTGGAGTTCTTCTATTAGAGTTCTGAGTTGTTCAATTGTGACTTTCATTCTTCCATCCTTCAATTTCATCTCGATCATGCGCTCCTCGATGCCCTCAAAAAAGTCAAAGGCCGTCTCTATCACTTCTTCGCAAAGCGACAACTCGATCATGCTGCGGATATCGGGTTGGTCGGCATTGGCGTCTCGCTTTCCCGTGAGTTGCATGCCCGATCTTTCAGCGAATTGTAAGATTGACAATTTCATCTCATTCAGCGCTTCGTTGAATCCAGTCATCTCCTTCTTCCTGCTGTCGTCAGTAGGCGATGCACTGTTGGATAATCGCGCCTTGAGCCACTTTTCTTGGACATCTTCCAAAGTGTCCATTGTCTCATCCATCAACTCGCAGCTTCCATTGGCCAACGAAACTTGCAAAATCTTGCCTTTGTAGTGCTCCTTAAGTGCATTGCCGCGCTCCTCCGATTTCTTCTGTTTCAACGCTTCTTGAGCCTCCTGTCTGGCCTTGGAGATATTTTCCACCTCAGATTTCTTGACGTCGAATTTGAAGTATTCTGGACCTTCAGGGAACCCGTAGTCTCCATCATAATCTATCATCGTATCTGCCTTCAAGGGGCATTGCTTACCAATCAATGGACATCCAGAGTCGGGATTATCACTAGTTGCATAAGGATGATCGCCAGGAGGACCAAATTGATCGACATGCCGTTGCCATGAGTCCACATTTTCCTTGAAGTTAGACTTCATCATGTTGAACCATGTCCACTTTCGTTCTGTCATTTTGTCACCTTGCATGGCTTTCCAACGGGGACCAATGTCTTTCAAATGATGATACATTGCTCGCCTTTCCGTCAGAGTCAACCCAGTCACTCGCATGTTTTCTAAGGTTGCCGCGTGCATTGGCACAATGTCAGCGGGATCCATGCGAAGAAGCTGCAAGACATTTGTACGTTTGAATTTCTTGGCAATATTCTTCGGAAGATATTTCCCGTTGGGAGTTGGCTCAGAACAAAGCATCGCCTCGCTGCGATTTCGGACGTCTACTGGTAGGTGACGACGCAGCTTTTTTATTGCTTCTTCATTGCACGGAATGACAGATTCCTCCCATTGCCGTTCCGTTTCCTCCTGCTCGGCAATCCACTCGTCGGTAAGCTGCAAGGCTGAGGTGTATTTCTCCATGTCCCGTTCCAGTAGATAATACTCTTCTTGTAACTTCTTTTCGCCCACATCGCTTCCCCCGATTTCTCCCATCCGCCGAGCGATGCTTGCAACTTTCTCTTTGGCAACTTCGTACGGAATATCTTCTGCAATCGTTACACCCGCTTGCGCCAATTGTTTTTCCAATTTCTTTTGTCGACGTTCCGCTTCCTCTAGTTCCTCTAACAATTTGCGAATGTCGTCGTTTCCAGTCGTCGCTTCTCGGATGCGCTGAATAGACATCTGCCGAATCGATCGAGACGCTCCAGCTCCTGCTAGTCCACGTGGTTTAGCTTGTGCCCGAGACTCTCGTGTTGAATGGCGAGTGCTTTTTTGGTCACCAAGGGCTTCTTTGGAATTGTCGTCATTATCAGTCGACCGAACAGGCGGTACAATGGTCGAGGGTCCATTTTCATTCAAAGTGCCAAGTCCTCTTTTGCCTTGGAATTCCGGCATACTAGGATTGCGTTGAGGAACGATACTGGCAGCTAGGGCAGAGGTGGGCACAAATCGTTCGCTCTTCAAATTTCTCGTGCTCGAGAAGCCCGTCCTCAAGCCAGCTTTCTGCATCGCTTTCATTCCATCAAGTTGACTTTGTAAGGAGTTGGTTTTCATTTGAAAGAGCTTGTACCCCTCAAAGAATGCTGCAATGAGCTTTTCATTCAAATCAGGATCGAACAACATTTCGTCACGAATCTTGATCAATTCTTTTTCCCCACCCAAATAATCCTCATTTGAGGCCGCTTCTTCCATTTCTTCCAAATCTTTTGGGTTCGGTAGATCGTCGTCCACCGCACAAATCATTTGCCGATATGGCTTGAGTGCCTTGCTGACTAAAAGCTGGCTCCATTCCAGTCGCGTTCGAAGTAAAGCCTCGTCGACTACCAGGAGCTCTCTCTTGGAAAAGAAGGATTTATTGAAGCCCAAGGCGCCCCTGGAAGGAACCTCAATTACGAATTCATCGTCATCAGCGTCTTGTTCCTCTGAATTTTCAGCGGGCGCAGCAGTGTCTCCTCCTTCCTGATCTACGACAAACAGAGCTTGATTCCAGCCCACCACCTTTTTGTTGGAGACCGGCTGCTTTCCATACCCCGCGCCTGGGCTAATATTTGGACTCCTTGGTTTCGGCGATTTCGACCGGAGAGCAGATGATGGCGGAGCTTGGACCATCTTGGGGCCGAAAGAATCAAGTGAAAGGTTCCCTGGGATCATCCCTTGGGGAGCCGCCGCCGGTTCAATTTTGTTGCTTTCCTCCCCGGCCACAATAGGGGGAGGTGCAAAAGAAGTAGGAGGTGCCCAAGCGGACTTTCTTGCCCTGCTGTTCTTGTCATCTTTCTTGGGACTCTGACTGTTTCTGTTTGTCTGGGTCGGTGAGTGCGTACCCGTACCTGTATGACGAGTAGGGGTTCGGCTGCTGCTATCGCCAGGTGCAAACGATGGGGGTGGTTGCCAACTCATGATGAAGTACTCGTACTGTAGCGTTTGAATATTATGTCTCGGTTCAGACAACGCGATTATTCGTAGCAAGGTGCAAGGTCGTCTCTTGCAATGAATACTTGTAGCGAGACTGGTACAAGTATCCATACAACGCCAAGGTATGAAGTGTGATCACTTGTTGTTGCTACCTGTACGAATACTCTTCTCTCGTTTCTACTCTCTACTCTAGACTAGTAGAGCTGTTGCCAATTGCCAAAGTTCAAAAGTTCTTTTCCATATCCAAAAATATCTTTCGGCGAATGGCGAATGGGGTCCGACCGCGCATGCATGCAGGTTACAAAAGCTTACGTGCGAAGTACGTACTGTACGTACGGTACCCCTGCCTGGTACTACAGTACCGGTACTGTACCACTCGTACACGCGTAACACGTAACACGCACACGAAAAAGTTCCCAGACGATCCCTTCGATCAAAGCAGGCCGGCCGGCTCCCTCTTCTTGGAGGGGAGGAGAGGCGGGAGGAGGAGGAGGAGTGAGTCGTGTTGAACGCCAAAAACGAACAAATGCCGCCGATCATCGCGAAACGCAACTGGCAACTTAACTGTAATAGCAACCCACACAACATCACATCACCATAAGGTATCGAGCAGATACTATCGACAGTGCTGTCTACTTCTGGGTGCAGTACCTACATAGCAAGAGTCGTCAACAGGAACAACATTGCTCGATCATTTTGATGCCCTGTCCCGTCGAATCAGTGTCACAACAGTAGCCATCGCAAGTGGGACGAGTGATTTTGTGGCTTTCAGCAAGATACAAAAAAATCGACAAGCAGAAGAACGTCACAAGGACATCCCTAAGTTCATACCCGAGTAGCATGTTTCCAACTTCTTCATCGGGGTCAACGACGATGGGATTGCCAAGAGGGGCGTTTGCTTGTTGGTCTTCTCGAAGCATGTCGCTTCTCTACTGTGTTATTGTTTTGCTTCTTCTCCATCCAACGCGACTTGCCGCGCTTGGAAGCCAACCACTTGTGCCAGAAATCACGACAACACAATCTACAAGAAATAATCGTCAATTAGCAGCCTACAAGATGAATTACTATGCCGACCCACAGCTTGCTTGGAAGATCCAGATGGACGATTGGTCGCTGGATACTGCAAATGCGGTAGAACAAAGCCCATTCAACGAAAATATCCTTTACATCACTTCCAAAGAGGCCCACCTTACCGTCGTCTCAGCTACCGACGGGAAGGTACTAGCCACGCGTAAACCACCAACAACGTCTTTTGGTAGCAACGGAGACAGTGTGAACTGGACTGTATCTTGTAATTCAGGGATTGGATTTGGTGAATTGGCGGATGGCACCCAGTTTATGGCATATTCAATTGTCTTTCAACCGCCGGAGGGATCCAACAATGATACGGAAACGAAAACGTGAGTATGATTGCTTCGCAAGAAATCTCGAGACCACTTTACAGACACGTTGTCACTCATCATTCCGAATTTTCTTCTATATACTCGTATAATCTTGCAAAATAACGGTGTGAAAGTCGAGTTGTGGCTGTCTCCGTACCCGATCACAATGAGCTATGGTCGTCGAACTCTTTGTCTGGGGGGAATGCGGGGTCCCCAGTAATATACCAAACAAGGAACCAGCAATCATACATTGCGCTGACACACAATAGTGATGTCGTCCTTGCCGACAACTCCACGGCTAAAACAGGTCATTTTACATTGCTCCGAGCAGGTGAGTTTGGACATGATGATCTCGATATTGTGGGGTATCTTGCTCTGGAAGGGACTTGAGACCGCTCACTTCTTATATGTGTTTCACTACTCTATCAGACAACGGGCAAATTGTTTGGACAGAATCTGAATTGACTCGAGCGGAGTCTCCTCAAGGATACGGCCCAGTTGGGGTGGCACCGAACCCAGATATGGGAAAGTACACCGGCGGGGAGCAAAATCAAAACGACCTGGTAGCTTGGTCGAGTTTGGAACAAGGAGACGCAACTCTTGGCAACATCTTTGCTTTCCAGCTCCCGATGAATTTTCGAGGGACTGAGAACGCTTTGATCAATCTCGCAAGTGTGGTGTTGAAACGCGTCAGGTGGATGGCCGTATCTAGACCTGTGTTTGGGAGTGGCGGACAAGATATGTTTATGGGGGTGTCCGGAGATCAGGTCCGAGGATGGGTCGGAGAAAATCAATTTGATAAGCCGGCAAATTGGGGATCTGATCTGTCAAATACCGAGTCGACGACTCGTTTCAGCGGTAGGTAATTTTTTTGTTCGTTCCGATGACTCATGACTTTCATTCATGGGATCGAATCTAATTCTCTCCTGTCCTCACTCCTTCAAACCAGCCATCCCGGTGGCTCCGACTTTGTCGCTTGACGGTAAGCGACTCTACGTCTCCACATCGTCTAACCATGCTAATTGTTTGGACTCGCAAACTGGGGAACGATTGTGGGACGTTACCGGTATGTCCTTATTTTTGGCTGAAGCTCGGGTTTCGCCTGACGATCAGCGAGTATACTTCATCCAATCCATTGATGGAAGGTTACACGCATTTGACCAAGAAACTGGAAATCAGCTGTGGGAGATAAATTGTGATGCTTTCGAGGAGGATTGTTCTAATTCAGTGAAAGCAAATTTTGCAATTTCACGAACGGGACAGTATCTCTACTATGCTGATGTTCTTGGTAAAGTCATTGCCTTGAAGCTCGGCGACTTGGTCCAAAATGAAGGAGGCGGGGTAGATCCTGGAGAAGAAATATTTCAGGATACAGATGAGACTCGTCCAGGAAGTTCAATTTCCCAGGAAGCAAATGCCAAATCGGGTACATCCGTAGGAGGCGTCGTCGCCATGATTGTCCTTGCTATGTTGCTTGCCTTGGCATCTGGCTTTTATGTACTGTTGGTATTCAGAGGCAAACAAACCATGAGGAAGGCCAATGCGCATCATCACAAGTCAAAGAAAGACGAGTATGCAACACCTGGACCCGATCCCTACGAAGATTCCATGTTGTCCGAGCACAATCGCTCCCTTAGCGAAGAGACTGAACCTACTTTGGGGCTGGATGACACAACCGAGCCCTCGGAGCTGGGATCGTTTTACCATGATGAAGAATCATCCAAACCGTCAAACAGCTTAACTACAATGCTGGGTGCATCAAATCGCGTTGCACCCCTGGCAGAAGATTTTTCGATGGGGGCGGCAATTCTTGTATAACTCCGTCGAGGAGGTCTGTAAATTATGTTATTGTACTCTACGATTATCGTGAAGACTTGTTCCCAACTCTAGTTTCGGGTACCGTGCTGCCCTGGTTGAATCTACAGGTACTCGTGTTAATTCAAGAATTTCACGGAAGTGTCAAGCAATTTAATGAGCGTCCTGTGACCATTGAATCTCCTTCAAATCAATGCCCTCCTGTACCATTTCCCATAGGGGCGACATTTCACGAAGACGTTCGACGTGCGTTTCCAAAAGCTCAAGGACGAAATCGACCTCTTCCTCCGTTGTGAAACGACCGATTCCGAACCGCAGACTACTGTGTGCCAATTCATCGTCGACACCAAGCGCCCGAAGGACGTAACTCGGCTCCAACGATGCCGATGTACAGGCAGATCCCGAACTGACAGCAATGTTCTTTAGTGCCATCAACAGAGACTCGCCTTCAACGTATGCAAAACTGTAATTCAAGCATCCAGGATAGTTGAACTCTGGGTCACCATTTCGCGCGACTTCAGGGATTCGACCTTCGATGCCCTTTTGCAGCTTGTCCGACAAGTACAAGATCCACTCGTGATCGTAGTCATACTCCTTTTGCGCCAATTCACAAGCGGCTCCAAATCCAACACACAAAGCATGCGGCAAAGTTCCTGAGCGAAGCCCGCGTTCTTGCCCACCTCCCGACATGATTGGTTCCAGACGGACACGTGGTCGTCGTCGAACGTAGAGTGCCCCGATACCCTTGGGTCCATAGATCTTATGGGAAGACATACTCATCAAGTCAATCTTCATCTCATTCACGTCAATCGGAAGCTTTCCCAGCATTTGCGCGGCATCACAATGAAAGACAATCTTATTGGAACGGCAAAGTTCTCCAATCTCCTTGATGGGCTGCAGAGTACCAATTTCGTTGTTGACAGCCATGACACTGATCAAAATAGTATCCTCGCGAATGGCAGCTTTGAGCTGGTCCAAATCTACTTGGCCCGTTGCCGCCTTTACGGGCAAATATGTAACTTCGTACCCTTCCATTTCGAGACTACGACACGAATCCAAGACACACTTGTGTTCAGTTTGCGTGGTGATGATGTGCTTTCCTCGCCTTTTGTAAAAATGGGCAGCGCCCTTGATGGAAAGGTTATTGGATTCCGTGGCTCCGCTGGTGAAAATAATTTCCTTGGCATCGCCCCCGATCAAATTTGCGACCTGTTCTCGGGCGACTTCTACCGCACGTTCGGCCTCCCAACCAAAGGCATGCGTACGACTGTGTGGATTTCCATAGGAACCAATCTGGTAGAGTGGAAGACAATCCACGCATGAGAAATGAACTATGCGCACGTGTTTCCATAATGAATGAATGAAAGTAGACTTACCATATAGGGTGCCATGGCATCCAATACCCGAGGATCTAAGGGAGTCGTTGCGCTCATATCGAGATAAGCCGCACGTCCTTCACGGAACTTTCCTTGAATCGAGAAGGGCGACTCTTCAGGAGGAGCTTGCATGAGAGACTCTGGCACATCTAACGTGGTTTTGTACCGTGCATCTGATTCCATTTTCTGGTGAGAAAAAGATGTAGGAGCTTGGCCGGAAGTCATCATGCGGCGTCCTCCTTCTTCCCAGCCAGTACAAGTAACAGCGGGAGGGGTGGCGGCAGCAGCCGCCGGACGACTCGACGACGTTGCCTGAGCCAAGCGACGACTCAAGGATCGACTGGCATTTCTGGTGGTTGTACTACTACGAGCCAACATGGTTGCAATATGAATATTCTCGGTCTACAATATGATGAATAAGACGGTAAGAGGAATGATAGGAGCGGGTGTTCCTGTCTCACATCTTTCATACCAGGTCAACGACTGCACCCTCATCCCTCATCATCATCATCTCCTCTCTCCTCGTCATCAGAAGCACGCGAAGCAAGGAAGGAAAACCTGTCGTCGCCCGTCAATTTTCGTGAAACCGGTAGGCTGACGTCAGCAGGCACGATCATACATAGATTAGATTGCCAGATCATGTATTTGGAGCACGGCGCCGCGCGTTCCCAACTCCCAACGTAATGTATTGTCTGTCTGTATACCGGTACCGGTACGTACATTACAGAATACAGTACCGTACCGGTGCCAGGTACACAGTACGAGCACAGTATGTAGCTTGCTGGAGAAAATCGGCAACGCCTCTCACGTCTCAACGTCGCCTCGTAGCTTTCTACTGCAGTTCTACGAAGGAGAGAAAACCATTCCGTCCATGATCCTTTTGTCTCGCGGCCACGATCCGCTGTTATTTTGTTGCTTTGCCTGCGCGTTGCTCCGCGGGTCGCACCTCGTAACTTGCACCCCACGAGCAAGAAGCAGCCAAGACACAACTGAGCTTTGCCATCTTGCTTCGTGCTACCGTTAGGTCTTTGGTTGCATTATTCCTTGTTGTTGTACCAACCTGCACGATTACAAGCATTTGTGGTCGATATCGATTTGGGCACCATGATGAACTCTACGACTGACGAATTCGGAGATAATCCCTTTCGCTCTGGTGGTGGCGGAAATGACGATCTCTTCTTCGACGCAAATTCTGGAAGCAACCAGCAGCAACAGCCGCCTCCACTACCACAACAGCAGCAGCCAATGGTCTTTCAGCAGCAACCCCCGATGATGCAGCAACCGATGCAGTCGGACCCCTTTGCTCCTCAGCCGCCAATGACAAGCAGCTTTCCTCCGCCATCTGGCCCCATGCAGGAACAAATGCCTCCTCAGCAGCAGCAACCGCAAGGGCAGATGCAGCCACAACCGACCACCAGGTGGGGAAATTGTATGGCGTGCTTAACTCTCGACTCCTACAGGGCTTATTTTGATATCGACGCAGAAGATATCGTCACACGGGTCAAAGCTGTCATGCTCCACTTTTACAAGCCAGAGTATTTCCGCAACAATGTCTTAGGTGTTCACAAGACGGACACTCTCAAGGGACCTGATCTGTACGGGCCTTTTTGGATCACCATGACTTTGATCTTTTTCATCGGGGTGAGTTACTAACTGAATGACTGTATCGATACGTACATGAAGAATAAGCATCTTTGGTTTGCAATGTTGTCTTTCTCTCCCCTTCTAACGAAAAATCTTTTCCTGTCTGTCATCGTCATCATTTCTTGTCATTCATTCTTTCACCCCATCAGGTGACGTCCAACATGCACGACTATCTTCACAAAAACGATGTGGAAGAGTTCGATTACGATATCAACCACTTGTTGCACGCTGCATCAGTATTGTGCAGTTATGCCTTTGGTCTTCCTCTCATCTTGTGGGTCACCACGCAATGCATGAACATGCAAGCCTTGTTGCTAGTCGAGTGGGTCTGCCTTTACGGATACTCTTTGGTGCCCTTTTTGCCAGCTGTCGTTCTTTGCATTATCCCCTTTGGTATTGTCTCTTGGATTTTTTTGTTGATGGCCACCATCGTATCTTGTTCCTTGATCGTTCGTAATGTGGCGGCTCCCTTGTTGTCGTCGGATGTGGGACAAGCCAAGGCTCCACCAGTGCTCTTGGCCATTTTGGGGACACACATTATTTTCTTTCTCTTTCTCAAATTCTCATTTTACCATCACACGAGCTCGAGTGGGAACTAGACCTAGTCTAGTCTAATGTGAGTATAAGCAAAAGATGCCCCAGTTAAAGATAATAACATTACATCAATACGAATTGTTTAGAGACGTTGTATGAAACTGGGCACTTCGTACTGGAAGCAACAAAACATCTTGCGGCATCATAGCTGCACGAGTACAGGTACAGATTAAAAACAGGTGCAAGTACCGTGTAGAGAGATGCGAAGATCAAAACGCGATGAACACAATAGAATGGATAGAAGATCGTACAGTACCTGGTACAGTACGAGTATGGCTACCCCCAACGAACGAAGGACAGACAAGAAGTCGAACGAACACCCAAACCCGAAACCGATACCAAGAGAGACGACCGATGAACCTCATAAAACGTAGGGTCGAAGGGTGGAACGAGGAGACCGACCTCTGCACAGTCGGGACCGTCCCAAACCGGTTGAGAATCACGAGCCATATCGTACTGGAATCGATCCGAGATCTCTGCCGACTATACGGCGGAAAGAAGACATTCGGATTCGACCCTGAAGAAATTGGAAACAAATCACTACGGTCAGGCGCCGCCATGGCCCTAGCACTTAGCCAACGGAACTACTCAGAAATGAAGATCATGATTTTGGGGCGGTGGAGATCCAACGCATTCATGGCGTACATCAGACCCCAGATCATCGAACTCACAAGCAACCTCGCTGAGGACATGGTCGACCTTTCAGGAACCGACGCGAACAACCAAGGCGACGAGATGAGGCTGGATTTCTAGTTCAATGGCCGCCCGCCATCCCTTCACACCTTGACAAGGACGAGGCAAGGAGATGTACCCAAGGGTATCCCCGAGAGAGGACGATCCTGCTACGCAAATCGGAATCGATCAGGGGCATAGGCCAACGAATTATTTCACTAACAGTACTATACCATCAGTCTACAGTGTCCGAGAGAGTTGAGGGTTTGTTGGCGCCTGCGCCATGGCTACCCCCAACGAACGAAGGACAGACAAGAAGTCGAACGAACACCCAAACCCGAAACCGATACCAAGAGAGACGACCGATGAACCTCATAAGATCATCGAGTCAACCTCGGTATCGCAAATCCCAACTTCGGAATTCTAGATTAATTAGCTTTAAAAACCCGCCCGCCATCCCTTCACACCTTGACAAGGACGAGGCAAGGAGATGTACCCAAGGGTATCCCCGAGAGAGGACGATCCTGCTACGCAAATCGGAATAATCGATCAGGGGCATAGGCCAACGAATTATTTCACTAACAGTACTATACCATCGGTCTACAGTGTCCGAGAGAGTTGAGGGTTTGTTGGCAGTAGGATCAGCCAAGTTGAAAGTGGTCGCATTGATCGGATGGCGGGAATTCTCTATTCTATCTGACGACATCTTTGCGACGCAATGACTGTGGGTCGATGTTCTCTGTTTGAATCTCTCCCTATCGGTACAACAATCCAGGGGGGAATCTCTGGTATTGACGACCAATTCTCGATTGTCATTCGGAACACAACCATCTTATAAAAGTTCAGAGTTAACAACTTGTGCATTTGGTTGTCACTTCAATTTTCAAAATGTCTCTTGGAACCTTTGCAAAACGCTACGGAAGATCGGTATCACTTGCCGCCACTTCCATGGCTGTGGTGGCTGTTGCCATGTACCCAAAACTGCCGTATACCATTAAAGAATTGATCTTGTCAGCCGGTACGGTCACGGAATTCTATCCTCTTCCCATTCCAAGCTCGGCGACCGAGCCCTGTCGCAGGGGCTCAATTAATTGTATCCGAACTACCTGGACGCCAACAGAACCGATCCAACCCGTGGAAGCCATCAGGCTGGTTCGAGACTGTCTTTCGAAATATCCTCAAGAAGGCCAAAATGGAATCGATAAGGGAGGTTGGCAGGTAATGGAAGACTCGCTGAACGAAGGTGGTTCAACAAGAATCGAGTTTCAGAGCGGCATCGGCACGCTCGCTGAGAAGATAGACCATGGTCAGCCTTTTGTAGATGATCTTCTCTTCAAAGTCGAACCGGATGGCAGAGTGCAGATCCGATCTTCGAGTCGGAAAGGATACTCTGACATGGGCGTGAATAAGAACCGTGTCCTGTACCTTGCAAGGAATATGCCTTCGTCTTGGGATACTCCCGACCCTGACTACAATAACTAGGAGTCACAGCTAGCTAGAGCAATTTTGAAATGGATGTTCGATTGCACAATATTGCAAAAGATCTCATGACCCTATGTTTGAGAGCTTCTACGCGTCCAAATCCTGTACCATCAATACGGCCTGTGGTGCAAGACCACTTTCGGTCAGTGTCTGATCATCATCGTCGTACGTCTTTTTGGGGAAGTTTGTCGATAATGCAATGTTTTTGATTTCAGGATTGTTCTCGGCAAAGTGTAGAATGAGAAAAGCCTTGAGCGACGCCACTGTCTCATCGTTCTCAAATCTTCGATCCACTTTCTTCCCACTCGGTAATGTAAATCGGATTCTCGTCCCACCGGAGGCTGGTTCCGGTCGCAGCAGTGATTTCGCCTTCCCGAGACGATCTGTCTCTGCTTGGACTTTTTGCCGCTCTCGTTCCGCTTCTTCTTGAATGCGACGCTCTTCCCGTTCTCTCTCCTCTTGGCGTTGCCTTTCTCGCTCTTGATCAGCGCGGAGAGCTTCTTGATATTCTGCATCTTGCTGTCTTCGCAGCTCCACCTCTTGCTCTCGTTCTACGCGACGAGCAACCTCTTCCGCGGCCACCATTTGGAATCGATGATATGTTCCATTCAAAAGTGGTAATATTTGGTTTGGTTTCATCTTTAGTAGCGTAGGTCCTTCCGCCTTGAACACCAACTTGGCGGATCCCGAGTTCGAGGAAGTGCTGGGTTGGAGCATGGCAAATACTGGATAACAGGATGCTCCTAACTGATACGCCAGCGAAGTTCCCTGAGACGTATGAATGGAGGATCCCAAGGTTTTGATATTGTCTTGATTCAAAAACTCCAACATGGGTTGCGACAGTATCATATTTTTCAAAAAAGTGTCTGCCTGTCGATGTAAAGGAGAATGCAAAAGCACCACAATCAAAGAAGTACTGGCCACGGCTTCTTGCCTCAGTGCCTCAAATCCCAAGGTCGAGAAGGAAGCATCCACTGCGGCTTGTTGTGTAGATGAAGATGCCAAGCTTTTCAAATGCTGCACAAACTGTTGGGCCGCCTTTTCTGTCACTGCGGGCGACAACCCATCGTACTCGCCAGCTGGCAACAAAAGTTCACTCAGTCGACGAAGCGGCCAAAGCAGTATGCGCAGTACCAAAGCTAAGAATTCGAGTCCTTTCTGCAACAGCCCAGTGGAACGGCGACGGTCCTGAACACGGAAGAAAGAAATATTCGTAAGGAAGAAAGAAATATTCGTAAGCGCGAGCCATGGAACTGTTTTGCTGGAATGGAATCCACCCATGCAGTGAGACTCACCTGGCCATTATTTGTCGACACCATCGTTTGGTCTACAAGTATTGAATGCAAATAAATTGACTTCGAGTCTGAAGCAAGAAGCAATGCTACCTGTAATAAGCGACTCAATTAAAAGACAACACAACGAGTCAATTGAAAATTGCAACAGGTAGGAGTGTATTTCTTTGCGAAGGAACTCTACAATGGGCCCTGAGTTGCCTGATAGTCTTCCAGTACGTTGTACGTTATTACTCTTCTCAACGCAACACACCTCTCGTCATCGTCGCTCGTCGCGCGTTTCTTTCTCCCGCGGGTCTCATCGTCGGGAGTCGGGCAGCAGCGCGTGCTTTTGTGCGGCAGAACCTCGTTGTGGCTCGCTCGTGATCTCAATGATGAAACCGACGTGGTCAACTGGGTCGAACGAAAGCCGTCTGTTTGCTTGCTTGCTTGCCTTTTCATTTTGCTTTCCTCTTTGCCATCTTCCGGCCGCCGCGCGCGGGCCGCCGCCAGTCGATCACGGCCGGCGCCATCAGCCATGATCGACTGATCGACTGATGTGACTGCACACTCGCAGTCTACCGGTACGTGCACTACCATGGATCAATAATTTATTGATCCATGTCTACTACCGGTACCGGTTACATAGACTACTACCGGTACTCGTATCCTCCGGAATATACTGGTATACTGTATAACTCGTCTCTCGCTCACTAGTAGCTAGAGAGAGTAGCTATTGTAGCCTCTCTACCCCAGTAGAGCAACTAGCTCTAGAGAGAGATAGAGAGCAAAGGAACTATGCTACCGGTACTAGGAGAGAGGAGAACAGTAGTAGCAAAAGTAGCAATAGGTCGGGTATCTGTCTGTAGTACGTTGCCTTTTTGCTGGTCGTAGCAGGCGCATACGTAGACTAGCGCTGCTGTCAACCACCAATTGTTTCAGGGACATCTTCTAATCTACTACTCCTAGAGTATAATAAGCAAGAAAACGAAGACTAGCTGGGGATACTGGAGTGGTACTCAACTTGCACAATTGAAAAATAATTTAGTGGCAGAACCCTCGTAACTAGCTAGCAGACTACGAAGAACCCAAACATGTAAATAAAAGCAGGTGCTTGCGGAGGTCGAAATTCCCGTCCATCCACTAGACCACCGCGATGAACAACAATAAGAAAGAGACAAGAACCACTCCAATTGTCTGATCCGCCGCGATGCGATAGTAGTTGCCAATGGAGTGGCCACTGGATGAGCTGTCATCCCCCGGCGGAGTCGGTTCATCGGTACTTGTAGAACTATTGGGTCTCGCTGTAGGGAACCCAGTTTCCGGAACGGAAGGGGTCGGGGTTTGAACCATGGAGGGTGTAGAAGGACTAGATGTCGTAGACTCTCCCGGAGATGTGACCGAAGGGGTTTCAGTGGTACCGGTCGGACTGCTACTTGGCGATCTGGTTGGTGCCGCTGTAGCCCCTTCCGAAGGGAATGCCGAGGGTGCCGTCGTATTCAACAATGCAAATCCAACCTGAAGAGCCTTTACGTTTCCGGTGATATCACCATAAAAAAATACCAAACCATTCGGAGAAAGACTAGATTCTCCAAGGATTTCATCTTGGCACAGTGTGGTACGAGCCGGATCAATATCGTTGCATTGAATCGACCACAGTGGAATTCCAGTATCTTGCGATACCGCCATGACCGTCCCATCGGCCTGTACAAGAAAACCACAATTAGATGGAAGAAGGATGAGAACCTTGATTTTGATACACTGTTGCTGTTACATGAACACGATGAGACTCACCCAGGTCAAATAGATGAATCCATCCTCTGGAGATACGCTGACCGGACCCGATGGTGTGCTATTGCCTGCGAGTTCCCATTGCACGGTACCAGACTGTGACTCAAGCGAATATAGAAGGGGCACAGTCAACCCAACAAACAATCTCTCTTCGGAGATTGAAAGAACAGGCGGAAATGGTGTCGCTGGTATATCCGATGGTAGCGGTTGTGTGAGAACAACAATATTTTTTAATCGATCGTGAGGAGAAATAAAAAGTATACGTACGTGTCCTTGGTGTTGTTGGATTCTCCGGGAAATCGTCGACCACCAAGTTTGCAAGCTGATCGAAATCTAGAACACCAGTCCATCCACGAAGTCTATGTTGTCGAATGCCGAAGTACAAGTTCATTCCATCTCTCGAAAGCGTCGGACTGGTTATGGTGTTCCATCGGTTGTCTTTCAAGAATGTTGTACTCAACGTATCTTTGATATTTCAAAGAGTATTAGTGTGAGCCATGGAAGGTGCAAAACAAAAATTTTAATACCGAAATAAATACACTTACCGGCGAAGACGGGATCAAAAATCCGAGGAAGCTGGAACGCACGTGTGTATCCACTTGGCCCAAGCCCTTCATCGACACTAGTGCCCCAGACGAAGATATCGTTGCTATTCTCCTCACCTCCAGGATATCTTCCTTCCTTAGGGAAATGAGCAACTCCAATAGGACCATACGGTAGTCGAAGATCATCGATGAGTTGCAAATCATCAGGATTTGGATCGGTACTACTGTCGCCCGCATTTTCGGTCCAAGCAAGCATGCCAGAGTCGGCTAGAATCATCGAAACACTCCCATAAAGCTCACCAGTTGTCATGTTTAGTTGATTGTGGGTGAAAAATATGTATTCACCAGGGCTTGTTTCCGTTACGAGCGGTTTCCCTTGGATCTCCCCAGGAATCAAATCAGACACCCATAATATTTTGTTGTCGCGTTGCGAGACCGAAACAATGCGACTGCGTGGTAGGAAAATACCAAAGTTGAGTTGGTTGCAAGGCAAGTTATTGACACCAAACCAGGATCTGAAGACTTACGACTGTACATCCTCGGAAACCCCACTTGGGGGCACATCGATGATAGCGTATATAGCATACTTCACCCCGTTTAATTGACTGAATGTAACCCCACTTTTGCAGGAAGTGACCCATCCTTGAGCTGAAACTGGTGGGATATAGCTAAAGCGCGTTTCTCCACTACTTGCTGATAAAACCTCAAGGCGACCATTATCCAGTGTAACGTAAACCAACAAACCGTCAGGGCTCACAGTCACGGCATTGCCAGGTCCGATGCCTGCCCCAGTGCTTGCCCCAGTATTGACGAGCTGTACAGACCATTTAAGTTCTGGAGAGTCGAGGTACTCCGCGAATACTTCTTCCGTAGGCAAAATCGAAATTGAAGGGGCCATACTCGATGTAGGGTTTTGCGATAGAGGAAGTGTCGACATCATAGTTGGCAACGGAGCGACCGTCGCAGAGGGTATCAAAGTGGACACGGAATTCGGCGCAGAAGGCGCAGAAGTGGGCACCGGCGTAGTGTCCAGGACGTTCACGAGAAGCGAGGCACCATTTTCACAGTTTGTTCTAATGTAAGCAAAAAAATGGGTAAGCAAACATGTGCAATGTTGAGCACGGGAACAACAGTGCAGGAAACGCAGCAGCGCAGGGCTTACACGTCGCTAGCAGCAAAAAAGATCTCGCCACCAGCATCCTCGTCTTGAATAGTGTACGAGAAAGAACCTCCCGAGGTTGCAGGGGAGTAAAGTGGTAGAGCTTCTGTTAGATCACAATCGAGGCTAGGATTTTGGTAGACATCCAAGGAAATGTCGTCGGTCCAGGTGAATTCAATGACGTCTCCGACTCCCACGTCGAGATCGGGTTTGGACTCGAGATCCCAGGTCACTTGGAAAGTAGCTCCAAAAACCTGATTAGTGATCACGCTCAAAAACAGAAGTGAATGGTGGAGTCTCATCGTAAAAATAAGTAAAAAGAAGTGATGTGGGACGGTCGAGATGGGTCGTAAAATAAAATGAAAAGCACGGTGATGTGGGAAGTTCGAGATGGATCTTCACCAAATTGGGAGAATTGTGTTTTGCTTTCGGTTGCATCAGTCTTCACCGCTCACCGCAGTACCGGTTATCTTCAATCTTTGGCGGCAAATTTTTTGATTATCGCTTGGCGGGGAGAATCTACGGCGAGGCTCGCGTTATACTTTATTCATGGTCGTAGATAGTTTTATTATGAAAATTCTTTGCCACGCAAGGCGTGCCACAATTTTGGGTCCACGCTCATCATATTTTGCGTACGAAGTCTACTACCAGTACCGGTACGTGTACAGTACCGGTACAGTATTTCTACATCATACTCTTTGCTGTAAAAGAGAAACACCCAGAAGCCCTGGCTCTTGATAATCAAGACAAGCAGGATACATTAGTAGTAGGCTAAGCTACTAGAATAGTGTATTTATTCGTTTTCCTAGCGTCATTAGAGCACAAAAAACCCGCTACGACAAATCCACAGTAGCGAGCACCAACATGAGATATCTCGGTGGCCCGTTACAAGCCAAAAAGCGGCAAAAACGCGAACAAGAAAATGATAGATCCCATATGACAGCTTGCACTGCTAGTAGTAGGAGCGTTCTGCTTGTCCACGTTAGGTTGTGCGGTGGCCGTGGGGTTGGTAACGGGAGAAATTGTGGGAGGCGGAGTAGACAATCTCGTTGGAGTTTTGGTGGGAGCGGCTGTGGCAATGGCGGTTGGGCTGGCTGATAGCGCCATTGTGGGAAGAGAGGAAGGACCAGCCGATGGTGCCTCCGTAGGGACATCACCGACACGGATTGCCTGGATGAAGCCCGAAGCATCGCCCACGTACAAAATCGTGCCGTTGCTGTTCAAGGCAAACTCTCCCTCAGTCGTTGCACCCACATCAAGAACCCACTTGTCGGATAGATCCATAGTGCTTGCCTGATGGAGGATCCCGTTGGTTTCCAGATAGTAGACGTATGCGTCATCCGGCGAGACACGGGCCGAAGATTTCACCAATTCACCAGTAGGTACCATAATTTCATCCGCAAAGTCAGTTGACATTTTCACAAATTCCTTTGCTGCACTTCCCCCGAAGACAAATCGATTGGCAGGGTCTTTCGAAAGCGCTGGGGCTGCAAATACAGCTTGCATCGCCGGTATTCCACGAGAAAATCCAATAGTAGCAGTTCGTTCTCGACTAAAACGGTAGCGATCAAGGCTTTCTTGTCCAAGCCAGCAACGGAATTGACTGCGAGTAGTACCCCAGTACAGGGTGCGTCCATCATCAGCAAAGGTCGGCTTTTGAATCGCTTGGAAGTCCTTGACTTGGGTCCCAAGTTGCGTGTACGCAAGACCAGCGCTGCTTCCACTAAAGCCGATCGGGAACTGAAAAGCAAATGTTTGTCCTGGACCCACTGAGGTATCGGTTGGCTTTGGCTGCACAGACCAGACAATGATATCGTTGCGGTTGTTTTCTCCACCGTCATAGTATCCTTCGGCTGGACCATGAAAAATACCAAGGGGGGCAAACGGTGCGGAGTCGTTGATTTGAGTAAAAAAGATCTCTCCAGTAGCTCCATCAAGAACAGTAAGATGTCCAACCGTCTCGTCAATCGAGTTGTGGGTCAAGAATACGTAGGCACCATCCTCGGATACGACTGGAGTTCCAGGCGAGATTCCTTTGAGGGAGGGGCTGACCCAGCGCTGTTGTCCGTCCATGCTAAGCGCAACAACACGTCTTTGGATTGACGGAAGAAAGTAGAGAGATCAGAACATGAATCACAGGTAGAGGGTGCCGTCTCATTTGCGAGAAAATTCGAATACTTACGTCAAGGGACTGATGGAATCCTTGTTCACAATTACAGAATATACCATGTAGTCCGTGGAGAAGGCGATACCACTGGTGCTGGAAATGAACTCAATGGCAGTGGTGTCGGGTACGTAGGTGTAGTGAAAAACTTCTGCTCCATCCCTGGCACCAAATGCAGAGACATAACCAAGATTGGTAGAGGCAACAAGCATTTCTTCGTTAGGAGAGAGAAATACACCATTTCCTTGCCTAACAGATTTGATTTGAACTTCCCACTGAATCTCGGGGCTGTCGCGGTGGGACAGTTGAGCTCCCGCAGGAGACACAAGTGCAAGGAAGGCTGAAAGAAAAGCAGTGGATTGCTTCATGGTTGGTAGTGGGGCTTTCAGATTTTCGTCTTTGTGAAATTGTGAACGAAGTTTGTGTCGAACTACACGTACAGCCGGTGATTGTTTGCTTGGGGTTTTCGGGATTAGAGTTGATGATGAGTTCGGACAAGATTGTGGAAACTTGAAAAATCCAATCAACATTCGTCATCCCTAAGGAATCGTGCTTGCGTCCACATGGAGAGAGCGAGCGAGCGGAAAACGGAACGGAAGTTGAAACAACCATTGTCGTCGTCATCGTGAATGTACCGGTATCAACCACCCACGTGCCACGTGCCACGCGATGAGTTTCGAGCATCCGCGTGGATTTCATCTGGCACGTTCGTACGCTCTGCTCCGCTTCAGAGTCGTCAATCATACATCAAGAATCGACCATCGTGGAAGAACGAGTGAGCATTCCAGGCGTAGAGAGAGAATTCGATCTTCAATAATGACTACTGGTATTCCGGTACATCCGCCATGGTCGATTTTTCCGTGTATTCGTACATGTTTCTTTTTCTGTCCGCGTGTATGTGCGTGTTGGAGAGTGTTGCTCATGATGATTCGAAGGAATCGAACATTGAGACACGCGGCGAATGATTCTGTATAATTCTGAAGGATTCGGAGAGAATCGAAGACCCCCGGAGAACATCGGAGAAACGATATGAAGAACGACACACGTTTGACCGAAAGTACATGAGAAGAAAATAGTAGAGTAGAAGTGCTCATAATTTTAGTAAGCGGACATTACGCTAAAGAGACACGAGAGTTTGTAACACGCTTCGAAGCGAAAGGTTAAGACGAACCTCGTTTGAAGCAACGATCCGTTACTGAAATTGATCAACAGATAAGGGCTTGAACACAGAGCTAAGGTAAAAAGAGCTGAGTGGAAATAGTGTCTACCAGTTGCTTGAGATATTGTGAGAAGCGAAAGGTCGCTATCACGGATAAAAGAAGACAAGGCGAATCAGCAAGGGGCTTACAACGATAATGAGTAAGGTTGAAGACAAGGCGATTCGCGTCATCACGTTCAGTGGAAAACAGTCTGAATGGGCCGTATGGGAGGCGAAGTTCCTCGCCAAGGCGAACCGAAAGGGATTCAAGAAAGTCTTGTTGGGCCAAGAAAAGGCGCCAAAAAATGACGAGTCGATTGATGAATCGACCGATGAAGGTAAAGAATCCACAACAGAAATTTCGCATGAATCCGATACTGAACAAGAAGATGATGAACCACAACCAGCCGAAGTAATGTCAAATGAAGAGATCAATGCAGAGCCAAACGAGACTACGACACCAGTTCCAAGAGTGTTACGTGAGTTGAGGAACCTACAATTTGACAGCGGAAACGGAAATCCTACCGCAAATGAAGCACTTGAAAATGTGACACGAGTTTTGGAAACAGGAAGGGATGAAACGCCAGTACAGGAACAGGCTAATCTTTTGTTTCCCAAACCGGTAGAATATTCGTTCATTGCGAGAGAGCTACTACTTGAGGCGATTGACGCAAAGCAGGAGCAATTTGATGAACCGAAAACATTCCGTGAAGCTTGGGATCATGAGGATCCAAATGAAAGAGCGTTTTGGCAAGCTGCGATCAAGAAGGAATTTGGTGACATGATACGTCGCGGAGTTTGGAGAAACTACAAACGACGTGATACGTCAATGCGTTGATCGACGAAGAAGGATTGGTGACGATTAAATTTGTCAAAAGTGAAGAAAATGACAGTGATGGTTTTACGAAGAACTTGAGTGGAGACCTACATGATAAACACAAGGTCAAGTTCCTTGCCGACTGACGTGATATTGAAAATATCGGCAAAACCGAAATTCGCGATTTGGATGAGGATCAAGTCGCAACAGGAAGGGTGTTGGAGAGTGTTGCTCATGATGATTCGAAGGAATCGAACATTGAGACACGCGGCGAATGATTCTGTATAATTCTGAAGGATTCGGAGAGAATCGAAGACCCCCGGAGAACATCGGAGAAACGATATGAAGAACGACACACGTTTGACCGAAAGTACATGAGAAGAAAATAGTAGAGTAGAAGTGCTCATAATTTTAGTAAGCGGACATTACGCTAAAGAGACACGAGAGTTTGTAACATGTGCGTGTGGTCCGTGCACAGTCAGTCGCGGAGTGAATAACGAGTTCGTGTTTCGACTTCGGCGACTGCTGACTCCTGACTGACGCCTGCTGACGCAGAACTTCGTTTGGCTATGTATCGTTTTTCGGATTCTCTACTACTCTCTAGAGTAGAGTAGTAGAGGGCCTGCCGGTACAGGTACAAGTAGTTTTTACTCTCTTCCCTCTCGACGAGTCTACAAATACGCTATTATTCCTACCAGAGAGGTCTCTAAATTAGCCTGCACACGCGACGGATTCATACGGCATCTCAGTTTCTTCCTTTCTCATGGCTGCAGTCAGTCATTGTTTTGTAGACATCATCAAGGGAAAGTGGATGAATTCAGGCTTTCCTTGATTATTCTGCCGCTTTCATCTAAAGTCAGCAGAGAATCTGTATATTATACTTATTTTGATGTCAGATTATATTATCATTTATTATTATCTAGTGTATTACAGACAGTTCGATGCAACAAGGAGAACCCTTTCTCGCCACACGACAATCACATCACGGAGTACAAGACATTGTTAACAAAGTTGCGACAAAGAATTCATTCCTGCCATCCCGCACGACAGTCCATGTAATAGTAAAACGCATGTACGTATGTTCCCACTGACTGTGTGTTTAGAAAAGCAGGCAGAACGCTAGCGCCGCGACCGACAAGAGCATCATCGGCTGAGATGCGCCGGAGCCACCAGTGGGTACGCTGGCAGTGGGCACAGGCGTTGCACCAGTCGAGCCCGTGGGTGCCGGAGTCGAGTCGGTAGGGGCAGCAAAGGGGGCAGCCGAAGGTTCGGAAGTGGGATCATCAGTGGTTGCGACAACGGGTGAAGCAGTCGGCATAGCGGTTTCAAGTCCAGACGGACCCGCAGTGGGCGAGGGGGTGACGGGAATTTCGCTGAGTTGAAGGGCGCGGATAAACCCGGCGCTGTCAGCCACATACAAGATGTAACCATTCTTGTTCAACGCCATTTCACCTTCGACAGCAGCGCCACCAAGATCAAGAGACCAGGCATCTGTAAGGTCATTAAAATTTGCTTGATGAAGCATACCGCTCTCTTCGGCATAGTACACGACGCGATCGAAAGGATCCACACGTGCTTCAGCCTTGATGAGAGCGGTCGTGGAGACAACGACTTGCTCCACGAAATCAAAGCTCAAACGAACGAATTGAGTCGAGGCAGTTCCGCAGAAGACAAAGGGAGCATCGGGAGAGCTGCTGACGACAGGCGAGGCAAAGACTGGCTCACCAGCAAAAAGGGGATTGCGGTCGAATCCGGCAACGGCTTGGGGTCCACGGTTGAATCGGCCACGTCCATTCTCGGCGTTTCCATTCCATCCGAAAAATCCCGACCGAGAAGTGGAGAAGTAAGCGTAGAGACCCTGGTTGGTGAGAGTAGGAGCAGTCTTTGCTTGGAAGGCTCTTGGGTTAAGTCCGAGCAAGAAATAGCCGACTTCCGTGACGTTTCCATCGAAACCAACAGGGAATTGGAATCCAAAGGTGTGTCCATCATTGATTGTGGTGTCAGTGGGCTTGGGAGACATGGACCACATGATCATATCGTTGGTGTTGCCTCGTCCTTCCTCGCCATCGTAGTTTCCTTCGATGGGGGAGTGGTAGATGCCTAGAGGCGCGAAAGGAGTGGTTTCGTTGCTTCGAGAGTAGAAGAGAGCACCGTCTCCAGGCGCAAAGAGCGCGGTGAAGTATCCCATGGTTTCGAAGTTGGCGTTGTGGGTCAAGAAGACATAGCTTCCGTCATCCGAGACAACTGGAGATCCAGAGGCGATTCCATCCAAGGTATCCGACACCCACAACTCGTTTCCGTCAATGTCAAGGGCAATGACACGGCTGTGAAAGGAAAAAGAGGACGACGACACACAGACACAAGTTGTCAGATTTCGAGTGGTATCATCAAGAATTCAGCGTTCTTCCGTCTTGTTGACAAGGACTTACGTAACGGCATCAGCGCTGTTTTCGTTTTCAACGACGGCGTACACCATGTAAGGGGGTGTCACCGCGTTGGGAGTGGTGAAGACGACTTGACTGTGAGAACGGACGATTGCGTTCTCGGGTTGGGGAGGCTGATACTCCCACTGGAATGCACCCGTAAACGCATTGAAGGAGGTCACGGTTCCTCCCACTGACGTGACGATGAGGCTGCCGCCATCGGGGGTGAGCTTGCAGCCGTTTCCCTTGAACACACCACCATCACTGCCGTCACTGGGCAGGATTTGGTTGGCCCAGAAGTCCGTTGGCGCCGTAAACAAAGTTTCCTGGGGAGCAACACTGCTCAAGCCCAACGCCAAAAGGCACGCGATACTCTTAAAGTTAACCATGGTATATCAACAACTGTTTCACAACTAAACCTCCAAGGTCTGTGTCTTTTGTGTCTCCATTCTTGTTGATGCATGTTCAAAAGCAAGCACCTCTTGCTTGGCGGCTCTGGTCGTGAGGACACGCGACGTCCAAAGATCCAATCGGAGCGTTGATGCAAGTGGAAAGCGCGCGAAAAAAAGATTCGGCGGCATCCGACAACCCCAAAATTTCGTAATCGGAGTGGCTGGCTCTGGAATAGAATATTCATACTCGTAGATATCATAAATATATCGAGACGGACGAAATTCAGTCTTGCCAACCATTCGGAAGTACGGGGGGAGGACAGAATTTTCTTCTTTCATACTGATTTGATGCAGCTCGACGAAATGGATATTAGGGCAAGACATGAACTATGATCGATAGTTCTAGGGGAAAGACAGTATAGGACAGAGAGGGAGAAAGCTACAAGTACGTTATCGAAGACATGGAGGATCGTACTCCGAGTAGCTACTCTAGAGCTAGATTGAAAGCAAGAGACCGTCTCATCACCACTACAAGCAATCCAATCAACTACTTTGTGGAGCCGATGGCGGTGCTGGTGCTGAAAAGATGATGAAAGCGATTTAATTCTATAGCTCTAGTAGTAGCAGAAGTAGGCGGTAGAATAAATAGATCTAATATCGTACGGTTAGTAGGTAGATGTGGAGAAATGATCGATTCTACATCAACGCCTAAAACGGCAATTGCTTCCCTGCACAGTTGTCAGTGTTATGAATCGTGCCAACTGCATATCACACATATTTACAATGGGCACAAAAGTCGGCATCCCGTGGGTGGCAGTCCGATGACGTGTGGGACTACTCGCACTATCATAACGGTACCAGTATGTATAGTTTTATCTCTATCTACTCTACTCTACTCTAATAGAGAGTGTAAGTAGCACCCTATGGAAGTCTAGAGTCATTTGTTGGCATATCACGTTCGATATGGCCAATCAAAAACGCGAGGTGTAGCTATGGTACGTGTATGTGCTGCCCATCCTTTGCTATCAATAGTTTGTCGGGCTGCTGGTGGCATTTCGCCCATATTGGGTGTAGCAGAGCTAGTACTAGCTAGTAGTTTGCTCAAAACATGGGAATCAGTGTCAAACCCACCATCAATGCGGTGGCAATGGCTACCAAACCACGAGGAAAGTCCAATTCATCAACCTCATTGAGAGAGGGACTTTCCATCTCACGCTGAAATACGAGAATATACAACACGTAAATCAGGAGTAGGTTCGTGTCGTCCAAACCAAAAAGTCCAGCTGCTGCGACAAGAAGAGCCGAAAACAATTTCACCACAAAGGCTCCTCGCCGTCCGAACATGGCTATAGCAATTCTACCTCCATCCGTGTCTGCGGGGAATGCCATTACGAGAGGTGAGGACTAGCTAGGCATATTCATAATATACATTAGATTGTGCCCGTCGATACTTACGTCCGAGTGGCAGCAGCGCCAGAGCATTTGTCAGTAAACCAATAAATCCCGCAATAGCATACGGGTGCAACGGAAGAACAGCACCAGGTCCTTGATCCGGCAATATCGCCGTGTTACCCAGAAAGTATTCAACGAGGCCGCCCCCAAGACTGCTGGATCGAAGAAGGTCCACTGGCACCACTGGCAGTTGAGTACCGAAGGTCATCGATGAAGTCAAATCAAGACCGTTCAGGAGAAGCGCTAGCGAAACGACGATGCCCGCAAGAGGGCCAGCCAACGCAAAGTCAAACATGGATTTGGAATTCGGGGGCGGCGAACGCAAAGGCGTAATAGCGCCTGTCAAGCCAGTTATTATAGAAGGAACCACTGTGGGCAATCCAATATCAAACTGTGAAGCAGGATTTTCAATGTGTACACGTGTGTGTTAGAGAGTGCTGGCAACATTAGCATGTATTTGCGATGGGTATATACCAACGGCAGGAAGCATACTAACCTTGTCCCGCAGTGCAATTATTCGATGTGACAGCTCGTGAGCCATTTGAATGCCGAGAAAGGCTCCTAACATGGGCAAGCAGAGATCTGCAAACCACTGTAGATCCATCACTCCCGTCGATGCCGCATCCTCCAGAGTGCTGGAGAATCGATCCGCGATAGCTGGGTTCAGTGCACATGAGCCCACGGTAAACATGAAGGTTGTCAGTAACCCTGTTAAGGTAACTCCAATCTTGGTTTGCGGCTTGGCCCATCGGTAAAGGCTTGCGCGATCCTTCGTTGTCACGACAAAAATGGGTCTCTCGGTCTCGCCAAACTCGAGCTCCTCATCGGTGGGTGGTGACGGATCAAGAATATAGAAGAATTCGAGCTTGTCGGCTAGTGGCGACGATGCCAGTTTCTCGCTGACCTGTGCAACCAATTTGTCGGCAGCTGTTTTGGCACCATCCTCGTCATCTTGAAACTTGTTGGTGCCCCGAATATAGTAGCCTCCAGCGACCCTTTCGGGTTTGCTCGTGACCATGAAAGATTTCCTGTCAAGAATTTCAGAAGAGAATCGTTCCACATCTTCTTCGGATGGGTGCATTCCTTCCATGTTGCCAACAGCTGGAATGAATTCTTCGAGGAAGCGAGAGCGGTCGACGAACTCAATGTCGTTGTACTCAGCAGGGTCGGTACTACCATTTGCATTGACGGCTTCCACCACCTGCATAAGTGGGGACATCAAGATTGTAGATTCTTGCAAAGCGCTCTCAAGCACAGCCGCAGCATCGCTGTCTTTATCGATCCCCATATTCATTGCAAAGCGTTCTCGGACGGCCTTGGGGAGCGAGTTGAATCCCTTCATGTAGTCCTCACGCATATCGTCCGGCAACGGCTCGAACATTCGAACTTGTTCTAACAACTGTAGCTGAGCCTCGTAGTAGTCCATTTGAATCGCCAGACTTAACTCGTCTTCATCTCCGAGACTGTTGCGTTGCTTGTAAATTGCAATGAGAATATCAGGCAAGCTCCCCACAGCTTCCATCCGACGAGCGAGTTCCTCGTCAGTAAGCGGTGCTAGATCCTCCAAGTAAAATCCCTCGCTGTACATAAACGGGCCGTCGTTTTCGAGCTCATCCTCCAGCCGCTCAATTTCTCGTTTCAATTGCTCCCGCTCCTTGCTACTATTTGAATCAAGAAATTCCTGACGCAAGGTTTCCAATCGCTGCATTTCTTCGAGAGGACCGACTAGCATGTTTTGAATCTTCTTTTGAAAGTGGTCCTGAAGTTCAGGCGCTGTGCGAAAGGCTTCCAGTCTTTCTGAAATATCGGCATCCGGAATCATTTTGTTAATATCATTGGCAATGGGTATGTAAAGATCCAAATCCTCCTGATCAAATCCAGCCATGGGCGTCTCGGGTATCTTTTTCTTCTGGGTGCTGGACGAAGAAGAAGGTTCCAGGCTCCTGCTGGCGGCTGGTCGTTTTTCTTGTTTTGGTGCAACCGAGGAAGACGTAACAGGTTTTAGCCCTGAAACAGCAGTCGCCGTCGTCTCCAATTTAGGCGACGAGGAATCTTTTTCTGTATTCGTACTAGAGCTAGAAGTGGAACTGGCTTTGGTAAGTTTGTCGTTGAGACGTTGCAATTGGGTTTGAAGTTCTGCTTCCTGATCGGGGTGCTTCGCCAGCCATGCTTTGTTTTTCAACTTGGATTCGAGAGCGTCGATCTTTTGAAGAGTCAAGGTCATGTCCATCTGTTCGGCTTGTAATCGCATAATCTCGGCTTCCTTTCGTAGTCGGGCAGCTTCTTCGTTGATGCCCGGCGGCAACAAGGTGTCAGTCACAGCAGCAGCTGGTTCAGCTGCTCTCGTCGAAGTATCTTCTTCATGATGAACGGCATACCGACGAGCTCGATGGTGATGGTGATGATGGCGAAAAGTATTGCTCTCTGTTGTTGCGGGTACTTGTAGTTGTAGTTGTACTTGCAATTGGAAATAGGAACGAGCAGCAGGTTGAAATCCAAGGGACGATTTCTGCAGCTGTGCCCAAGAAGTGAGAATCACCAGCAGACTACTCAGTCGCATTGTTGACATTGTTGGCGCTGTTGCTGTGGTCGTCGTGATCGTCATTCTTGCTTTTAGGGTCTCTGGATCAATCAATCAATCAATCAATCAATCGGGGCGGAATCTTCAACTGACTGTCTCTGGTGTTGTCTGTACTGACTTAATCAATGAGAGCGGGTAGTTGTAGTTGTAGTTGCTTCGACAACCGACAACCGACAACGCGTTACAAAATCGATGTCGTCTTTTATTATTTGGAGAAGATCTGTGTCGAAACTCCGAACAACAAAACACTACTGGTACCATAGCTAGCGCAGCTTGAACTCCAAAACTGTTCGGACTTCGGGCGTCGTCGTGCGGGTTCTCGAGATGATTCATTCTTCGAGGCCGCGATCCACGTTCAACCTGCAGAAACACTATTTCAGCTCTTATCGACCAATCTGATTCGTCGGATCTCACAGAAATAATGCAGGATGGGATTTCTGCACAAAGAAGCAGAACCATTGACTATTATTATTTTTTGTTCTTGTTCTTGGCAATTGGCAATTGGCAATGACAAAGATGTCAGAAGTATTTGTATGTTCATGACCTGCTGGTACTCACATACTCACATAGGGCAGGACTGTACGGTGGGGGAGGAGCAGGAGGAGGTGATGGCAAAAAGGCATGAGGTTTTCGCTTCCCGATGAGGTTCCATATCATTGACCCAATTGCCTCTTGCCCAACAGCTTGAGCCTCTTGACGTCGCTGTTCAACGAGTAAAGTATTACCAGCGTCTGCCCGTTGCTCGTGAGAGTATTGTCAACCCCCCCCCCCCCCCCCCGCCCCTTTTTACTACTACTAACCCCAGCCGTCGCTGCCCCCAAAAGGAATCATTGTGTCGTTCGCTCGTTTGTTATCTAACACGTTGCCTGAACCCCTTGATTGCTAATTAACGAATCATTGCGCTGTTCGCTGTTGTTGTTTTAACACTCGCTGCCTGAACCCCTTGATCGTCCACCACACGCCGCCACCGCTCAATCAACAAATCATCGCGCTGTTCGCCGTCTGTTTCTCAAGCAAACCAAATCAAATAATAGTTTAAAGCTCACAATATTAGAAAGCAATCGATTAGCAACCCTAGTTTTGCTTTATTAGATACAAAGCTACAAGTAGCTTTATGAAGGGTTTAGTAATGAGCAAAGAGAAATTTGCCACCGACAACCGACACCCCACACAGACTCCGTCAGTACCGGAGTCGACGTCTGTCCTTCCATCAGCATTCAGAAGTTGCGGGATCTTCCAATAATCGGGCATCGAAACTTCCGGAAACTTCCACCGGAGAACCTGCGGAGAACATCCTTGCAAGAAACTTTAGCCTACATATTATGATAGTCGAAAAATGATTACGGGATTCGTATCCGTGAATGAAACTCGATGCTTCTTGACAGAGGGCGGCAGAGGACGATTGTTGATTGAGGAGATTGAGGATCGAGTGGAGGATGCCATATCATGAAATGAGGGAGAGGAGCCAGGAGCCAGGAGCCAACAACAAGCAACACGCACAATACTCCTAACTATTACTTTCCTCTCTTGTTGTCACTGTAGAGTACATTAGGCAAAGCGAGGACCCTACATATATTTTCAAATTTCCAAGTAATGCTCCATACTCGATCCATTCACGTGTTGACGGGTCTGCTGGCCCTAAAAGTACATGTGGCTGTAGGGCTTGCTCCGATGAGGTCTGTCAGTAGCAGACTGACAATGGACCGCAATCTTCAATCTTCTCCTTTCGTAAGAGTCTCTGGGCATCTCCAACTAAAGCCTGACGACAGCGATGACTCCTCTTGGGCGAAAGAGCAACGCAACGACCTGAGTAAAATATTGAACAATCTCGATGGGCTGCAAGAGGATATCCAGGGATTGGACAACACCGTAGACGATGATCTCATACTCACAAAAACAAAGATAGTCGAAGAATTGGAAAAAGAAGCACTCGCGAAACTTTCTGTACCGATTCCTCCGCTAGGCCTGACAATGTCCGAGTTCAAGGCGTCGATCAAGCTGTTCTTCAATCTCCCCCCGCCATATAGATTGGCGCTCGTCAAGGCAATTGGGATGGAGGATGCTGCTGCTGCGGAGCCAGCACGGATACCGGATATTGTGACGAAGCTGTATGAGCAGCAGTATACCATAACGCAGCAGCGTCTCGTGGACTCTCTGAAAGAAGCACCGACCAAATTGATCGATTCTGGAAAAGATTCATCTGAAAGTGATGTAGAAGCTCTTTTTCAAGATCTTTTTGATGAAAAAAGTCAAGATGAGAGGGATCTCGAATCTAGCGTCAGACAATTTTTGCCGAGAGTGATACGAAAAGAGGGCAGCATGCCACTCGAGAAGGACGTGCAAATCTTGATGGATACCTTGGATAGTAAAACCTTCTCATCCTCCGCTCGACCAGTCAAAATCCCTGGGGGATACGTTATTAGAGGGGAGAATCGAATGAAATCGGGTCAAGAGCTCATCTCAGCGATCGACGCCAAACTTCCGTCGGACTGGGATTGCACTGTCAGCTACATGTATGACGTTTCGAACATTGACGAAGATGATAACCTTTTCGAGGTAGACATGGCATTGGTGCTCCTGAAGAAAGACTTCACGCCAATCGCCAATGAGTGGTACTACCGAGTGACTTCCTTGATTTCATTTGGGACAATTTTGCTGTTTTGTGTTGGCGTTTATGGTGGCAACCAGGATGTCTTGAATCGATTGACTGATGCATCATCCCTTGGAGATTTTAGTGCCCTTGACTGGTTCAACGGCAAGGTTGGGCAAATGGTTCTTCCAATTCTCGTTATCCTGTTGTCGCATGAATTTGGTCATTATGTGATTGCAAAGAAAGAAAAGATCGAGACAACGTCTTTGATTCCTACCTTGTTGCCGTGCTTTGGTAATCTCCCTCTACTCGGGACACTCACGAGAATCAAGTCGTCGCCAAAGAATTTAACGTCTCTTTTCGACTTCGCGCTTGCTGGGCCTCTTATGGGTTTCCTTTCTTCTTTGATTTTCCTTGGCACTGGTCTACTGGCAACCAAGGCGGCCATGGATTCAGATGCGAGCAGTGCAGCACAATACCTCCCCGCATTGCCCGTGAGTGTGTTGAACTTGTCAACCCTCGGTGGCTCCCTCATCGATTATTTTTTTGCGGGCGGTGATGGTTACATCACTGCTATGGACCCAACGACCCCTTTCCCATTGCATCCATTTGCTATTGCGGGATACGTTGGATTGCTCATTAATGCCGCAGACATGCTCCCATTAGGGGCGACCGACGGTGGACGTTTGTCAATGACAATCTTTGGACGCCGTGGTCATTCTTTGATTGGTGGGCTTACGTGGTTTTCGCTTCTCGTGACTTCGTTCACGCTCGAGGATCAGCAAGCCTCTCTTCTGGTGAGTAATTTAATTTAGTATGCAATCCACTCCTTGTGCTTCTTGGAATGCATTCATCTTGAACGAGCATGCATCCGTCCTCCCACAAGCCGTCAAGTTCTCACCGTAACATCCTCCTTTTCTTTTCCTTCTTTTTTGGCAGATCACCGCATGGGCAACCAACAACATTTTTCAGAACGATATGGAGATTCCGTGTAGAGATGAATCGGACAATCCATCCTTGGGAAGAATGACAGCTGCTTTTGCGCTGTGGTTCCTAGCGGCCTTGGTGATTACGCCGGTGGCTAATTTGCAGGCGTAGCACTTCGAACACATAATCGCATGATCTATGATAGCTTTAGAACAATAACTTGTCTACGTCTGGTTTCTTCACTAGAAAGGAACAAGCGCCAGAAATGCAGTGGCGTAGGCAAGCCCTCCCAAGGCAATCCTAAAAGCACCCATTTCATCGAACTCATTTCTTGCTGGTACTTCATTTCCGGTTTGGAATGCGATAACGAAGGCAAAGTAGAATAGAAAGAGGTCTGATCCGAAAAACCCAGTGAACAATAGTACGACCATAGTGAGGTAGCCGAGCACAATCTTCGGGTTTCTTCCAAACATCGAAATAGCCATCCTGCCCCCATCGGTAGCTTTCGGGAAGGAGATAAATGTGTTAGCGCTTTCTCAATAGATTGGGTCGACGCCGAGTCTTGATGCGAACAACAGACTTACTTCCAACAGGCAACAGCGCCAGTGCATTGACTATTAGACTGATGTAACCCGCAACAGCCAATGGATGAAGGGAAACCATGAGTCCAGATGATGAAGCTCCATCCGGTACATAGAGTGCACCTTGGATAATTGTGTCGATAATGCTACCCCCAAGGGTACTCTGCCTTAAAATATCAATAGGTAAACTAGGCAGTGTTGCTGGATCACTTGACAAGGTAAGCTGTGATCCGATCGCCAGTGCAACGAGCGATGCTATGACCCCCAGCAACGGACCAGCAAGCGAAATGTCAAACAACGCCTCTCGATTCTTCGGCAAGCTCTTAAAACTGGTCACAGAGCTGGTGATACCTGTTACTAAGGATGGAACTAGGGTGGGTGCAGACAATTTTACCTGATGTGGATGTAATGTTAGGTATGAGACGTACATGAACGACAGTTTGATCGTGATGGAACTTCAATGATCAACTTACATCGTAAACAGCCGCCGCTATCCGGTGCCCGATTTCATGAAGTATTTGAATCCCAAGGTAACAGAAAAACAGTGGTACGGAAAGATCCGTTAGCCACTCAAGATCGTATGTCATACCTGCATCGGCAACCGCCAGTTGTTCCTCCACTCGCTGGGACAGCGCTGGGTTCAAGAGGAAGGGGTAGATCGACAAGTACCATGAAGTAGCGAAACCCAGGCCGGATACAATAGACAACTGGACGGGTTTGGCTTCGCGCACAACGTCTGTGCCCATGATATACAACAGAGGACCTTCCGACTCACTCGTGAAGTATATTTCCATTTCTTCACCTTCTGCAGCCTTGGCGATTTTTGAGAAGTCATCAACCAGCAATACCGTCATTTTGTCAGCAAGGCCCGTCTTGACGAGCTCTTTATCGATGGCCTCGATCAAAGCATCACCGCTCTCGTAGTTGTAGGTACCGGTCACAATATAGCCTCCAAGTACCTTTTCAGGCTTTGAAGAAGCCTGGAATTTGACCTTGGGGAGCACATTACTCGCAAATGATTGAACCTGAGCCAGTGTTGGTTCCTGCCCGTCTTCCTTTCGTGTGCATTTCGGGTAGAGAGCCGTGATATACTGATCAAGTGCTGTTGTATTTAAAATATCAATCAACCCCTTCATGAGTTCTTCGTCTTCGCCGGCCTTTGTGATAATGGAAAGCAAGTCATCTTCGTTTGTTAGCCTGCTTTCGATGTAATATTCCATCTCGAGAATGTATTCGGCCATCTTTCGCTTATCTCCGGCCGCTTCCTCCACAATTTTATCTGGGCAAGTTACTTTCGAAGTTTCAAGCCTCATAAGAGCGTCATCAATCTGTGATTCCGTGAAGACAGGCTTAGGTCGATTTGAAAAGGAAAAGTCTCCAGCCCCTGTCATTGCAATTCGTGCCGCCAGTTCCGTCGTATTCAAATCAGCTACCGTGTCATAATCGATTTCCATCAGGTTCGCAAGGAATTTCTTGATGAAGTTGGGCGCATTCTCGACCAGAGATAGTGTTTCTTCAAAATCATCATTGCCCATGTACTGTTCCAGATCCAGTGTGAGTTGAGTTCCCATCGGTGTACTTGCAATGTCAAGATCGGTCGTCTGGCTTGGTTGAATGACGGCCGCGGTCTTCTTTTCTTCCACGTTTGCTTTGGGAGCCACTTTCGGCACGATAACCGGTTTCGGCGGTTCACCGCGTAGCTTTGCCTGCAGATTCTCCAGTTGTCTCTGTATCTCGTCTATGGATTCTCCCTTCGTTTTCGCGACTTGCAACTGTCGTTCCAATTTTTCAATTTTGGACAATGTCAATTCTGCGTCCATGCGTTCGGCTTCGAGACGAGCACGCTCAGCCTGCGCTCGAAGCTGCTTTGCCTGATCCGCTGCGCTTTCAGGTTGTTTGGGAGGTGCGGAAGTCGCCTCCAACACTGCGTTGGGGGCTACAGACGTCTCTGCCACTGTCGCCTCAGAAACGTTCTCTCTTTTCTTTAAAATTCGCGCAAAAAAGGGGCCTTTCTTTTCGCCCTCTCCCTCCTCTACGCTACCAGTATCTTCACCATCATCCTTGTTATTTCTACCAAAAAAGTAAACGGGCTTGGGGCGAAAGGTTGTTGGCTTTGCAAGAGGGTTTCCAACGCTAAATAATGCGCCACTTCTCGAAGTGGTGAAGGCTTCCGATCGAGTGAGGAGAGCTACCGGTAGAAGACCTAATACTTTCAGCACCTGCATCATGATGTTGCAATCTTGTCTTGTATGTGTGGCTAGTTAAAAACAGAAGGGACAGCAAGGCCAATGTCGTCGTCGGCGACGTTGCTTCTTTTGGCTACAAGTATTTTGCGGAAAGAAGATTGATAATATTATGACGCATCATCGTCAGCGAAATAACCGATGAAAATCCAACTTTTTTCGGTTCTCGATCTTGATTTTGATTTGCCACTCAGATTTCTTGCCACCTGGAAGCAACGAGCGCAACGAGCGCAACGAGACAAGCGAGCGAGCTCGCGACCGCTGACGGGAGACATACGGACAGCCCATCACTCACGCACGCATGACATCGAGACACACGACCGCCTGTGCTATTATTGTACGCAACGGCTCTCCTCTCCTCTCTCCTCAACCTGCCAGCTCAAATAACATCAGCTCTACTATTATCGTTAAAGCAACGAAGAATGCACCATCTAATCTACGAGTAGTGTACAGGCGAGCGAGAGCTTACTTAAGTAGCTCTACTCTAGAGAGCTAGAGTACAAGTAGAGTGGCAGAGTAGAGAGGGTCGTGGGAGCACATCATGGGACTACAGTACAGACAGTCAGTGCCTAATACCCATAGCCACAGAAGTCGTCGAAGACTGCGGGAAAAATCCTAGCGCAGGGCGCAAACTAGAAATAGGGAAAGCCACGGAAAATTAAGCGGCTTCTGACCGGGACCTAAAAGTACAGTGATGCGTCGTCCCTAATCCACATTGGCGTGATGTAGTTTAGATAAATTAGCATTTCGATAATGAATTAATCTCTGATAGCATGAAGGCAGATCGATATGAAAACCATGAGCGATCCACGACGGGAGATCAATCAGAATGTCTCAGCGCTTTGATCAAACGAGTGAACAACTTAATTGCTGTTCCCTTGCCAGCTGGGAGCACCGCCGCTCCAGCCTCCGCCTTGATTGTTCGACCAGCCGCCGGCTGCACCACCACCGCTAGTTGGGGCCGATTCGGATGCTTGTCCTTGGAGTCCAAATCCTTGTTGGCCACCAAGTTGGTTGGGAGGGCCTTGCTGAAACTGCTGCAAAGAGTTGTTTCCACGTCCTCCCTTCTTGCCCTTCTGGTGGTCGTCGTCTTGGAAGCCACCGCCATGAACTCCTTGTTGCTGCATTGCGTAAGGATCGCCCATACCTCCGGGACCATATCCTCCACGTTGGTTGTAATGATCACCTTGATAGCCCATTCCGTAGGGCTGACCCCCGTATTGAGGGTTGTATTGGTTTTGGTATTGGTTATTGTGGTGGTTGTTACGGCCACGGTATCCACCGCTATTCTTGTGGTATCCGCCAGACCCACCGGATTGGTGGGAATTTTGTTGAGAGTGGTCATCGTAATGGGGAGCGCCATATCCTTGGTTTTGCCCCATGACTTGCTGGTATCCAAAACCACCTTGAGCGACGCCACCAAATTGACCATATCCGTAGTTGTAGCCGATGCCTCCTTGGTGTTGACCCATGTAGAATTGATGTTGACCATAGTGGGCTAAAGCTGGGTTTGCGTATGGAATCGCACCAGGCATGCCAGGAGGGATACCGGCTCCAGCGGAACCAGGAGCCGAAGTATCGGCGTTTGAGTCAGGCGCTCCAGTGCCCGAAGAAGGGACAGCGCCATACAGTCCTTGTTGAGGAAGGTTTCCAGCGACACCACCCTGCGGCTTGCCTGGTTGCTGGGGAACACCGGCCAACACAGGACCAGCGGGTGTCATTCCAACGAAACCACCACTGCCCGCAGCATTGTAGTTGTACATACCAGGCATTCCATACTGGTTGTAATTCTGCTGAGGCCCCCCAGGAAGAACATGAGCCTGAGTGGCATGGGCTGGCGCTTGCTGATGAGACATCGTCTTGTTCTCATCCTTCTGTGCGTTCAATGTGGCATTTTCCATCTTATTTTCAAGTTCATGAACCATGACAGCACTCTCTGGCATAGGAGGCATACCGCCGAGCGACAAGCCAGGCGGGGGCCTTGCGGGTGATACAGTAGCCGCAGCAGCCTCTTGGGCAGCGGGCGAGGCGGAAACATTCTTTCCTGCCGAGTCATCGGCATCACCAAAGCTTCCAAAGCCAAAGTCTAAGTGTTGCGAGTCGCCAACATCTCCAGTTTCCCAATGACCCATGTTTAGTACATTTGTTGGCGCCGCAGGAGAAGGAGGCGGCGGAGCTGATTTCGGCTCTGGAGATACTGGTACAGGAGCCGGGGCGGGAACGACGGGCATTGAAACTGGTGCCGGTTCAACCTTGTGAGTAGGTGCCGGCTTCCCCCAAGCACCTCCGTCTGATACGCCGGACGGCAAACCACTCTCTAGTGTGGTTTCGCGTACAGCAGGTACAGGAGTGGGCTCTGGCTCGACAATGGGTGCTGGTGCAGGTGGCGCAGGAGGTGGTGGTGGAGGCTTTGGCTTTTCCGCTCGAATCAAGTGAGCAGAACCCTTTGTGGCCCAAACATTTCCACCAGCTCGAGGAGTAGATCTAGCGACAGGATTCGATTCTGCTTTCAGGCCGGATGGCATCGGGTCGCTTTGAGAAGGAAGACCAACATCCAAGGGAGCGGCTACAGGAACGGGCACCGGCTCTTCTACTTTTGGCTCAGGTGCCTTCTTTGTCGGCTCAGGAGCCGGCGCTGGAGGAGCTACGGGCGCTACTGCTGCAGCTCTGGCACCCCAAGCACCCTTGAGAACTGGAGCATTCGCCACAGGAACAGGGATTCCAGGCTGTGGTGCAGGCACTGGCACTGGCACAGCAGGCTTTTCACTGGCCTCTCCGTTGACTGGTTTCGTCTCTGTTTCTTCTGTCTTCGTAGGAGGAGCTCCTCGTGCACGTTCTCCACGACCGCGTTCTCTTCCTCCAACGCCTCGGCCACCGCCGCGCTCACGTCCACGGCCTCGACCAGGACCCTGACGACCTCCTCCTCCTCTAACGCCGACGGGTGCTCGCTCATCCTTTTTCTTGAGATTTTTCTTATTGACATCCTCCCAAACTTCTTCTTGTTCCGCTGGTTCTTCCCACCACTCTTGAATTTTCGCCATGACTCTTTCCTCGTCTCCATTCATTTGCTTATAAAGTTTGTCAAGATCCTTCCTTTTGTGTGGGGGGCAAGCGCCGCGAAGCTACATTCATATTATGGTAGAAACAGAGAGGAGTAGAGGTAGACAGTAGTGAGCGACATGGTTAAATGGTGAATCCCAGCAACAAGAGCAGCCAGAGTGAAGTCCTTGTCCTTGTCGTTCGTTTCCGACCATCCATACAGGGTGAAAAAGTTGCTGTTGTTGTTGGATGGAGAAAAAGCCCCTCCAGGGACTCGGGGGTAGGTCACCGTAGAATTCCTACGGTGGCGCGCCGAACCCCGCCGAAAGCGGTTCCCGCCGAAAATGACAGCATTGAGAAAGCAAGGGACCTTGTTGGACTTACATTCTCCAACACAGTGTCGGTTTTCTTGCCATTATTCTTGCCACCACGACCTCCATTCGAACCTGGCGGCATATTGTAGGCTGTGTTTTTTAATTGTCGTGTTGTGGGGAAATGGGTCGATAAGATGATTTTGTTTCACTCGATCGTGAACTCATCCGAAAGTTATTGCTGGGATCTGGGATGCTCTATCTGTTGCGCTTTTCATTCACCACCACCGTCCAGCAAAGGACGCGGAGAACGCGAAAGGGCCCCTCGACCCCCCGATCTTCGAGCCAACAACAAGGAGTGGGGAATGCGGGGCGAGCGCGCGTAGAACGCTTCCTGCCAGAACGATAGTACAGTAGAAAATCTACGACCGAAATCCCCGTGGAAAAATCTGCGGCCAGTGGTTGTTGATGGACTACTTCGACCTCGGATACGGACAGACGAAATCTGAACGGAAATTCGAAAACGATACCCGGATTTTCGCCAATGCCAGTGCGCCTGCATGATACCATATCTACAGAACTGTAGATAATCCCCAGGTCGACCGCGCTGGACGCTTCTTGCTTGCTTGATTGATACGGACGGTATTTTTAAAACCGGTAGCATAGCGGCCACTTTTTGAATGAGCGACGCCACTATCGTCATCGGTGATCGTTTGAGTTGTAAAAGAAGAGAGAACAATAATATTGTATTTTATTGTTGGTTTCTTCTTGACATTGCATGCTACGACGGCATCACATTAGTGAAGAAATCCCTCTGGTTGTCTTAGTTCCTACTCAAATTCATCCGTTACTCGAAAACATGCAACAACCTGCTGATGCCAACGAAGATGATTCGTCGCCTTCCGACGGCGCAAAGAATGATAGCACTCCTTATGTTAGCATGGAAGGAGGCGTCCCCCCTCCAGTGGAAGACAAATTCGAGGATGAGGCCCTGTACCTTAACGACGAGGACCTTTCCTTGTCTCCTTCCATTGTCGAGTCGGTGATGACAGCAGACGGGATCCACGACGTTTCTGGATTTTACGTTGTTTGTTTAGTGATTTTGATCGGCGACATGTCGCGCGGAGTTTTCTTTCCCTCGTTGTGGCCCTTGGTGGACTCGTTGGGCGGGTCTTCTGTCACTCTCGGATACTGCGTTGCCTCCTTTTCGTTCGGTCGTATCTTGGTCAGCCCACTCTTTGGCAGCTGGAGTGTGACGTACGGATACAGCAAGACACTCTTGTTGAGTTGTAGTATTCTCTTGCTCGGCACATTCTTGTACGCACAAGTGCAAAATGTCGGTCATTCCTGGTTTCTGATTCTTTCGCAGATTTGCCTTGGTGTTGGATCTGGTACACTGGGTGTCACTCGCGCCTTTGTGGCAGAGGTGACCGCGCAACGACACCGAACAACCTACATGGCGTGGATTACGGCCGTTCAATATGCTGGTTTTACTGTCACCCCCTTTGTCGGTGCCATCTTCAACAAGACTCTAGGAAACTCGGAATTTAAAGCTGGGTGCGTGTTTAGCTGGTCGGTTGGTGATTGGTTGTGACTTTTTGTAAAGTTGCAGCGGAGGACCGTCTCGCAATTTCTCATTTGGCAAGTGCTTCTTCTTCTTCCTTTTCTCTTTTTCTTTCTTTCTTTCTCACATGCAGCCTCTTTCGTTGGAATATGTACACTGCTCCCGCATATTTCATGTCGGTTGTGGTTATTCTAACGATTGTGAATATGCGGCTTTACTTCAAAGATCGAATTCGAGCTGTTGCAGAAGTAGAGACGAAAAAGTCCAAGAAACGAGAAGCTATCGATGATCACGCCAACCAGATGACTTGGATTCGTTTGACGATCTATGACTGCTGCATTGCCGGATGTATGATGCTCAATGTTTCGACAAAGGGAAGTATCTCCTCGTTTGAAACTCTCGGAGTATCCATTGCCGAATCGCATTTCAACATGACTTCTGCGCGAGCTGGAACTATTGTGGCAAGCTGTGGTACCGTCGGTGTCATGGCATTGTTGTCCATGGGATACTTGGCGAAATACTTTTCTGATATTCAGCTTATTTGCGGTGGTATGGTAGTCATGGCAGCTGGTATTATGAGTTTGACGTTTGTAGCTGACAACGCAAACAACTCGGGCTGGCGTTTCTTCCTTGCCATCTTTTTGATCTACTCCATTGGCTATCCCATCGGACACACTGCTGTCATTGGATTGTTCTCCAAGAGTAAGTACCGACTGTGTTGCAGAATATGACCCACCACGGGCAAGACATCGGATGGATACATACAAAACTGGTGCGAGTTCTCACCTTTTCTTGCCTGCTTTTGCACGTCTTTTCCAGTCGTCGGGCGACGGCCTCAGGGAGAACTTATGGGTTGGTTTGCGTCCGCTGGATCCTTGGCGAGACTGACCTTTCCAATCATGTCGGGGTACATTGCAAACTACTTGGGAATTGTTACTCTCTTTTGGGTCTTGACTGGCGTTCTGACTTTCTCAACGGCTATTTCCTTGTACAACAAGCAGACACTAACGTTCCTCTCAAGTTAAATTCATTTTTCGTTGGCTGCACCCAAGCATTTCCAAGAGACTACCGGCACATAATATTGTAAATAGTCATTCGTACATTTCTTCATTTAGTTGTACTTCTACTACGGTACCAAGTACCGTACCGGTACACTTTCATCTTAGGTAGCCTCTGTAGAGTCTATTCGTAGTCGACACCATCTGCAGGTCTACTTGTTGCGAGGGGCGTTTAGAGGTGAGAAGTGGAAGTCTTGGCCTTTGCCCTTTGTTCTTTTTTAACACCATCATTCAAGTAATGCTCTGCTCTATCTTTGCTACTTATAGTTTACTCTCCTGAGTAGAATAGCACATACTACTACTAGTATTATCTTCCTCGACAGTAGATACTATCTCTTTCTCTCTAGCTAGTAGAGAGGAGCCCCTCTCTACTCTCTCTAGAGTAGAGTCCATCGTCTCTGTAGATTTGCAGCCTAGCGCTAATGATCTGGACTTTTTAGTTCCCCACTGCTCCCACCCGGCGGAGCGAAAGCTATTGAAGTTCTGCTGTCTACTAGTAGAGTAGCAGGTCCCCGATCACATGCCCGATCACGGATCCTTTCGGATCGGAGGAATCGACTCACGCCTTCAGTCCATTCACTAGTAGTCATTCACGTTTCTGCCATGAAGTACCAGCACTACACGTAGTATGATGACGTCTCATCGGACATGTCTGTCCGTCGTCCGGTACTTCTACATGTTACCACTTACTTATATCTTACGAAGGATGACTTCATGAGATCTTCCTTCTGACATCTCTATCAAATATGTATTCATCTAGGACATACTTTTCACTATCAAGCTTTTCTATACGTATTTCACTCTGAATTCAGAAGCAAGTTCATGTAGAAACACTACTGCTTCGGACGTGAAAACTCCGTGAAATTTTGGCTTCACATCCTTTTCTTTAGTGTGGTTATTCATAGTTTCAAGGTATCTGCTGAGAGTTATTTTCTCCATATCATATGTGCCCGAGAAGTTTTCCTCATCCTTCTTTGGACGGTCATAATGAAAACTTGGGAAGGAAAGATATGGTCATGACAGTGCTTAGTGCAGTGGATATAAACACAAAAATGACGAAGCAAACAAAGTGTAGGAAAGTCATCTTTGAACTTGATCTTGTAAAGGTGGACAGTAGCTATGTAGTGTCATTATTTTTTCCGTTCACACCTTAGGCCAGGAGGGAGTCGTCATAAGTCAGTCAGTCGGACGGTCGGCATGTGTGCCGCGCCGGCATACCCACCTGACTGGCGAATGAGGACAGCTGGCCGGCCGAAGAACAACCCATTTCACAACATCGCTTGGGCCTTTTGGAAAATTCCAAAAAGTGTCAGGATTTTGATAAACCGTGTCCTTTTCCAAAGTATCTAACGTAAACAGTCTACCTTGGTCATTGGGCTCGAAATAACAGTGTTCGGGAGAATTCCTTCTCCCACCGACCAAACTGTTAACCACTAACTGTTGACTGTTGACATCATGATGTTCGACGTTCGACGACGAAAAAAGCGATGCGTGGACCGGTCATTTGCTCTCATTTTATTGTTTCTTCTCTCAAATTGATTCTTTGAAACACCGCAGTGTAACTATACCATGCTATCTCTACCGAACTTCTCCCTAGCTATTATTCTGTTGCTATGCATCGCTCTATCTGATCCAGCAAATGCCTGGAGTGGTGGAATCCCGATGATGGGTGCAAGATCTTTTGCAAACCGTGAAATGAGGAGATCCTCACCAAAAGTCGAAGGCAGCAGTCTCGGCTATCAGATTGGAATTTCTGAAGATACTAACGTCGATATGGTCATGTCCGCCGTCTCCACTGCACTGCCAGTTTACCCGGAAGCACAACAAGTACAAGTACCCAAAAAATGGGAACTTCCACGCCACTCACCTTCCTCCGATGATACCATGAAGGAAAAGATGCTGTGGGACATGGAGATGACACTGGGACGAGTGGCGATGGTCGCCGCTGTCTTCCTTATCTTTGGTGAACTCTTCACTGGACAAAGCATGGCTGAGCAAGTCGCTAGATTCTTGGTCTAAAATACTGCTCTTGTGGATCATAAAACCCTACGATCTTGCAATCCTCCATTTCAGAAGACGTTTCAAGTCAGGTTTCATCGCCCTTTTCTTCGAAAGTTTTGATGAATGATTGCTTAGCACAATCCATGTTCTGAACTAGCGCACACTTGGGTGCCAGAAAAGGGTGGGTTGAACGCTTGATTATACTAGGCGGCATCATCGCGCACGGCACCGGTAGACTACAGAGTCCCAAGAGCCACCACCACCACCACAACCACCACCATCATCAACTTTATCACGACATCCACTGTCCCCTCACCACACGCAAATAATGTTGTACATCATTGTAAACGTAAATCTGTTGTTTTAATAACAAACCAAGTCTCTAAAGCCTTGCTATTTTAATTTTTCACAATGTTCTTCCAGAATTTGAGGAAGGGCTCTCTTTCAAAGCTTCAAAAGAAGGTAAGGGAAGTATCCGTGCGTCCATTGGATCCGTGATGGTGACTTGGTTGTTTTTCTAGTCTCGACTACCAATAGATCAACTACTAGTAGAGAGCTGCTCGTAGGCTAGAGAGCCACCGAGTACGAGTAGAGGAGTGATGAGTCGTCGTCGAAGATGCCGATCGGTTCCTGTCGCCAACCGGTATTCATGTGAGGAGTCGGAAGAATCAATCAATCAATCAACCATACACCATACCGCAGCAGCGCAAAAAATTCTTAGAAAACAGTACCTGGTACCGTTAGCGGACATCAGCCGGCGCAGCTTTCGGGATGAGTTCATGTGATGATGTTCACTTTTCACTTCTATTCTCTTGCGTCCTCTTTCCTCTTCATTGATTACTTCCATCATTACTATTTATTCATCTTCACGTTTCCATTACCATGGGGCACGACGATGATCACGAGGATGCCGCCCACCAAGACGGTAACGTGCCTCTGTACTGTCGACCCTTTCAAAGACAGAAATGGGGGGAGGCCCAGATTCTTCCGCACACAGAATGTAAGTACAGTATCAGGTGCAGCACCTCAAATGATTTGAATGCCACCGTTGATTCAAGCGGGCTTTCTGACGAGTTGCGTCTCCTTTCTCGATGCATTCAGGGGGGAACACTTTCTTTGATCTTTTCTATGTAGCGGGGTGAGTCAGACAGACTACAACTGCGAGTCGTCCGTTTAGATCAGAAAAAGCTCATCGCCTCTTCCTTGTTTCATCCACCAGTGCCTACAACTTGGGAAATCTATTGAAGGCCGAGCCCACATCCCGAGGGATTTTGTATTTTTCTGCATGTTGCTTTTCCCTGCAGACTATCTGGACACAAAAAATGTACTACGATGCTCGATTTTGGACACCTGATGATATTTTTCATCGAATGTATGAGTTTGCTGGTCTCGTCGTTTTGGGCACAGTGGTGCTGTACATTCGGCCGGTTTTAATTCTTTCGGACCCTCGAAACAATGTTGATATGTTTTGCTTGTCCCTTTCGCTTGCTATTGCTGGGGCTATGGCATGTGGGCGTTTCGCTGAATTGTATTACTTTGGGCTCGGTCAACCGGCCTTGAAGATGGCTGCCAAACGCGATTTTTTCGCTTCGACGATCATCGTGTGCTGGTATACTGCCGCAGCCATTGTTTCCGGAACGGAGTATTATGGTCATCTCGAAAGTACTGACAGTTACACCAAGCACAGCGATATGGGAGATGCCTCAGGCTATGGGTATGCTGACGAAAGCAATGCAACAGGGTACGAGGAGGATCACCACAGAGGACTCGCCGGGTCAGAATCAAGCTACGACAGTGACATTCCGATATATCTTGTTCTGGGTGGTAGCATGACTTTTCTTGTGACCACGATTGTTTCGGTTCTGGCTCTTCCCGGTGGTGGCAAGCACAAAGAGTAAGTGACAGCTGCCAAATGCATGAAGATTCCAAAATTTTCATTCCTTACCCCGTCCCTGACTATTTTGGACTCCTGTGCAGGGTTATAGTACCGATGAATGTTACTTTTGGAATTCATCGATGGGGAGAATTCACAATGCTCATGCTCGGAGAAAGTGTTCTATCTCTCTTGATTGTCGATGTGACTGAGAGCAGCGCCTACTACAGAACCTTCTTTTGTGGCATTATATCGATTACACTCTTGGAGTACCTTCATTTTCGTTCGCAACCGCATGATGCTGACGATCACGCTTTGCGACGATCTAAAGAAGCAAGCATAATCTTCACAACGCTGATCATGATATACTCAGCAGCGCTGGTTGTCTTGGGCACTGCGTAAAAGATGCTCCTCTACGAATACGTCTACGCGGCGAAGGAGACGGGAGCCTATCGGCTACTAACGAGTCCATTTTCCCGCTTCCTGGCAACTGATGAACCAATGTTCGAGCTGGATGATAGACAACAACGCGCTGCCCATCTCTTTTGCATAAGCATGGCCATTGTATTTTTGTGCTCTGACCTCATGATCGTAAATCATCGCGGTCTGAAAGATAACCTTGGACGGTGCAGATTCTCGCACACTGGCTTTCTCAAGTTTTTCTCTCTTATTCTGGTGACGTTACGTCTCGGACTGGTATGCTTTATTGCCACTTTGAGTCAATACGTGACGCAACCTTCTGTCTTGGCGGTTGTCGGCCTGGTTAGTATTGTGGGCGAGGTACTCCTTCGCGTCGTTGGAAGCACGTTCTTCGGCGAAGACCACGACCACGGCGACGACCCCGAGAATGAATCCAGCCTTTGGCCAAATGTCACCAAGCCGCAAGTGGAAGAAGAACACTCAAAGTAGGCCATTATGAAAATGACATTGATTTATTTTAGTACACCATCCTATTTTCAAACAAATCAAACTTTGGCGCCTCTACTACTAGCTAGACCTACAGAAGCAGTGGAAATCATTTTTCCCCGCTGGGCGAAGGATTCAGTCATCCTCTTACGTACTACGAGTAGTCTTGTAGTGTACAACGAAAGCATGGGGTATGCGAAAACTGCAAAGAGCAAACTGCTTAAAAGCAAGCTGTTCCACTATAGTAAATAATTGTTACATTGCCACCAAGAGACAATATTCGTCTTTCCCCCTCAAAGGTTGTAAAGTTGCTCGGCCAAAGCCTTGTAGTTTATCATGCCATTGCTTCCAATATCGATTTCTCGCATGATCTCACTCATTTCCCTTTCGCTGAGAGCCTCACCCATGGCGGTGCAGATGTGCTTGAATTCGGCCGCGGGAATGAATCCGCTACCGTCCTTGTCGAAAACGCTGAACGCATCAATGATTTCGTCTTGACTATCACCACTCTCTTGAAGTTTGTTAGTGGCAACTTGCTTGAATTTATCGGTGGACACGTCTCCACCGCCACACTCCTTCTTCCAGTCAGCCATTTGGCCCTCGGTAGGATTGAGTCCAACGGCACGGAAAAGCATGCCGACTTTACTTTTGTCGATCGTGCCGCCACTGGAGTTTGAGGCAATGGCATCCTCCATATTCTCTCTCATTTCGTCTGTAATCTTAACCATGGTGCAATTTATTCACTTCGCTCGGGCAAGATCAAATCTTCGTCGTGTTGGTGATGAATGAATGATGAAATATTATGGTGGAAGAAGAGGAGTCTCAAGTCGTCGTCGTCCATGATGGCGGTGTATGATACTGTACCGGTACCAGGTGTACTTGTTGGGCCGCCGCAAGAAAGGGGATCTTGGCCGTCCCACGTAGGCTCTCGTACAAGCCGTACTGAATTGTGTCCAGCGATGACCGTGACCGAGCGCGATGACCCGAATGCAGATCCTCTCATAACATTGAGGCTAAGGAAGACCCTTTGCTCCCCCAAATTGAAAATCTGAAACCCCAAAACGTTTTACTGTATCTTTTTCAAAACCCGAGATACGAGATTGACGAGAGAGGATGAGATAGTTGATTGTTTGTGTTTTGTGTTTCTTGTGTTGCGTTTTATTATTGACTTCTTCCAAACCTATTTCGACGTTGTCATGTGTGCTGGCACTACATAATACTCGGAGTACATTAATAGACTACTATGGATACTGCTGTTGATGCCGATGGACAGGATATAGGCGAAGAATGCGCCATTTGTCAAGAGCCGTTGGAGAACAAGGCAAAGGTGACACTGCCGTGCAAACATTCCTACTGCTCCGATTGTCTGCAATCCTGGCGGTCCAAGTATGATTCGTCATCGGGTCGAACGTGTCCCCAGTGTCGCCAAAAAATCCCACCTACCAAGGAAATGGTCAATCAGCTCATGATTATGAAGCAAGCACGCGACTGGGCCAAGGCGTCCTATGAAAAGTACAAAGACGAACCTCGAAAGGCAATGATGGAACCTTGCTTTGACGACATGGCAGAAGCGGTGCCGAAATTATCTGTGCTTGCCATATCGGAAAAACAGAAAAATGAAGTCCTCACGCAGCTGTTAATTGGGCGTATCAAACAATTGGACAAAAAAGTCACCGTTTTGGAAGAAACAGTGGGAGACTTCAAACTAGAAGATCTGCTGGATCAGGATCCCGACGCACCTAAAGTACTGGATCTTCCATTTGAGATATGCTTGGCAGCAGCAAGTAATAACATCAAGAAAGTTTTGGAATGGTTGGGTGATGCGCCCGTTCCAAAAGAACGAATTGATGCGAAGAATCCTAGCAAGATGTACAGGACTTTACTCCACGAGGCAGAATTTGAAAATCTTACCGGGTTAATGTCTGTCCTATTGCAACTGGGTGCTAACGTTGATCCCCAAAGCAGTACTGGTACGACGCCCCTTTTCCAAGCTATCTCGGTAGAAAATGAGCCAGCGGCTCGCTTACTGCTAGAATGGGGCGCCCAGTTACTACCGCCGGGACAAGGAGAAGCCGCATGGGAGGTTGCCACAATGGCCGGAAACCATACTCTTGCGGCGCTCATGAAAACTCCCCTCGGAGGCCGGCGCTGTGAAATTTTTGGCCTAAAACAACGATCAGATCTCAATGGCTTGACAGGTGTGGCAACCGAATATATTCCGTCCAAAGACCGTTATTGTGTGCAAGTCGAACAGTCTCAAGAGTATGTTCTGATCCCCCCAACCAGTCTGAAACGACGTGATCGAACCGCCAAAGATCCGGGCGTCTACTACCATTTCATGGGCGAAAGTAGCAATGGTGTGAATCAGTTTACAAAGGGATTAATGGTTAGTTCGGATGAAGAGGCAAAGCGAATTGAAGATTTAAATACGAAAATGACAAACGAGCGAGAGAAAGAGGGTGTACTCGATCTGTCTGGACCAGTCGAGGAGATTCGATTATTGGAGATAGATTCGGGAAACTATAACCTTTGCATGGAGGGAAACAGCTTAGATCAACACCTTGAGCTTCTCTTTGACGAGAAAGGCCCGTCGGCAAAGCAATTCCCGGCGGTGGATCTGGCTGCCGGTCTTGGTGTTCAAACATCCCTCATGGCGCTTCGTTTCCGATCACCTGAGTATCGTGCATCATTCGTCTGGTCCCCTGTCGACTCGACATGTTCTACTATGCGGTCAGGCTTCAGATTTTTAGCGGACGAAGCAAAGCATGGAGAGCCGTTATTTCTCGATTCGGAGGATGCTCCTGTATTTTCGAATGACACAGTTGTTCTGAAAGGATTATCCACCGCCACGATGAACAACCGCTATGCCAAGATATACAACCAAGATCCGGAGGATCCAGGACGATATGCTGTCGGACTATTCAGTGATAAATGGCGGCTTGAGACGAAGAAACTGAGCATCAAGAGGGAAAATATCGTTGCGGCGCCCAGTACTCCCCTCGAACGAAAGGTCTTACTCGAAATGTCAAAGGATGAAATTGAAGATTTTTTCAGTGGGCTTGCGGAGCGTGCATTGCCTGTGGATATTAGCAGAGCGGCCACATGGTCAAGACTCGGACATCTATTTGGAAAATGTGCATTGGTGACTTGGATGCCGCCCGCGGCCAATCGTGGCTCAAAAGCAGGATGGAAACAGTCTTTGGAACTTGCCTACCGACTCCTCACTCATGGAGGTTGTTTCGTGCAACTTGACACGCATGGGCTTTTCGGAGGAAATGGTTTTGGAAATACAATGGTAATGGAGCCGTTCGTCCACGCAAAGGGAATGTCAATGATTATCGCGTCATTAGACGATGCCCATTATCACGACAAGGGATTGGGCATGGTGCTCTGGAAAAAAGTGAACGTTGGGTATGATCGGATGAATTTTGTAGAACTGATGGCAGCCAAAATGATGGGCAAGAAGGAAGAAATGAATATCATAAATGACTTAGTATAGACCAAAGTGATTTATAAAGGACGACTGACTCGTACCGCCGGTACGTACTGTAGGAGGAATGTATCGTTTTGGATACGGAAGACTTTCACGATCCTACCCCCAAGTAGTCCACTTCGGGAGCCAACAGACCTACTTCTTCAAATGCTTGAACCAAAATAGTGTCAAGGGGGCGCAACAGAGTCCTGTCATCAATCATAATACAGTCAACAAGTGGGAGTGGACTTGCTTCTTTCATGGCAGCTAAAATTGCTTGCAGAAGATCTTTCAGTGTATACCTTGGTATAGCCGTTGTAAAATGATCAGCCACAGCGAAACGGAATGCATGGATGGGCTCCCTAGCAACACGGGTATCAAGCACTGTGCAAATACCGTTTGGGTTTTCCTCGTAGGAGTCCCCCAAGCGCCGCACAGTCAACGCGGATAGATCTGCGTTCCGCTCTCTTGGCTCGCTCTCCCCTAGAGTGCGCGTTCCGCCAAATTTGCTGGCTGTAGCGGCAATTTCTTTTGCTGTGGCCATTTCGTCTTCCGTGAATTGTTCGTCATTTGATGACAAGCCAATTGATGGTGGATTCTCTTCTTCAACAGTATCCTGCCAATCCATAACAAAATAGCTATCCTCGTTGATACGGAATTGAGGTATTGGCGGTAGTTGATTCGGTTCAAAATCCCAAAATCCCTGCTCTGCAGACACGCCTCTCCAACTGATAGTGCGAGACGAAATTGCTTTCAATACATGTAAACGAAGCTTTTCTTCAAAAGTAGGCCCCCCCACATCACCAGTTTTGTACTTCCCGTGAATAATTATACCATGGTATGTCCAAAAGTCGTACAGTGGGAGGATAGTTGTTTCGCCGAACCCCGGAAGCTGTCGTGCTCCTCGCTTCACCAAATCCCCAACCGTGTCAGCGTGTCCTTTCACAAGATACACAGTCGAGAAGGATTCAGGATCGTTTATGTCTGAAAGGTGTACCATCACAGTACCAGTATTGAAAATGTCGGTAACCCAGAATCCTCCAGAGACTCGTTCTTCTTTCCAAGATCTCATGAAATGAAAAAAGTTTCGAACCATATCTTTCCCTTGATATCCGTCCGCTGGCCAAAGTTTGTCGAACCTCGCAAACGATAGAGAATGCTCCTCCAAGTCCTCAAAGCTCGACATCAATAGACCAACAGTGTAATCCAGCGCGGTCCCCCATCTCTGTCGGGATCTGGAACATCGAAATGGAGGCTCTGTCCAATAATCAAACATACGCCGACTCAACTCCAGGTGAACGGGATGACTCAGGGGGAGGCTCATGAGCATGTTAATATCCCCCGGAAATTCTATCCCATCGACTTCTACCACAAACCATTTGGCAAAGGCCAAGAGTTGATGAAGTAGTCGTCCATGCGACTCCCGGATGTTGGAAGTATGAGTATAGTCCGCAAGCCGTCGTGGACATGAAAAGGAGTCGTCTGGTTGGTGACGAAAAAAAGGGTGGAGATTGCTCAGTTTCACGCTCTTAACCTCCGAGTCATCGGAGAGCCAATTCACATGCAGACAGATTGGAAATCGTCCATCGCTGTTCCGCTTTTGGTCAGCAACGTGTCCAATTCTTCCATTCAAAAGTTTGCCCTTCTCACTTTGCAATCCAACGATCAATACTTTGAGCTTTTTGTGTGACAGGAGCTGCTCGACCACAAATTCTTTGTAGTTGTCCACTTCGGTTCGACAGCTCTTTGAGACACTGCGGAGGCTTTCCTGAATCTCGGACAATGTGAGGTGCGTGAGGATTGCCGTCCGAAGATCAGGCTTGGAAAGAACTTCTGGTAGCACACCGCCGCTCATGGTGTTTGTTTCACTACTAGTAGTAGTCTTCATTCCGAACGGGGCTCCGACTCATAATTTTGTGCAGCAAATAATATGAACAAGGAACACGCAGCAGGACAAACACTTGTACTGTAGTTGGACGAACGTGCGATTCAGAGCGATTATCAGCAAGAACACACGTTCATTGCAGGTTCCGTTGGTCTTTTGTTTTGATTTTTGACGTCGTCTCCGTCGTCTCACAGTTTCGAGTAGTCGTCATTGTTCGATAATTTCGAAAGATTTTTTGTGTGTGACGAAGAAACCCAGTCATCGGGCGGAGTACAAACCGTCAGAAGTGCGGTCTACGAGAGTTCAGAGTATGAAGTATCTCTATTGGTCGGCCAGACAGGTACTATATAAGACTCAATATAGTACCTATTATAGTACCCATCAATGTCTTTGCATTCCTTTTCTTTTCAAATGACGATGATGCGATTGTCATGCATTCATGAAGCCTACATGAGCCAAATCATAGGTGCATAGCATGGGATTAAATATTGTGGTCTCTTGTCGTTCGTAAATGACAGGGTATCCACGCATCATCTTTTGGTGCGGGCATGTAGTAAAGTGCACTCTAAAAAAGGATCTCAGATAGTCCCTTTGGTCAGTCTTGTTTGTCAAATAGGGCTTTCACTCTGACGAATGACGAATATTGTACTTTTCTTATCAAACTACCAAATCTCACGTTTCGCAGAAAGTACAATACCGGTATTACCCCACAAGTATGGAATACTGCTCCCCTACTAGTTTAGTGCTACTACATGTTGGTATCCCGCGGATCTTTCCAATTGACGAGCTTTAGCTCGTGCGGAAACACTGTCTTTTTCATTCCAGCATTGCATCTAATAGCATCGTGTGGTGACTTGAGATGCTCTTTCCAGCAGGACATAGTCCTCTTCGAATCAGTACTACAACGATTCAAGTGGCAAAGTGGCGTCCCGCAGTCACTGCATTCAAAGGCAGTATCAACTTTCTTCTGGTAGTACCGCCGGCAGACAAAACATGTGCGTTGGATAGCGCTCCCCACCATACGATGCTGCTTCTTTTGCTGCTCTTCCGTCAATGCCTTGTGAGTCTCGCTAAAAAGATCATCATGACCAATCTCCTTTTGGATACGAACTAGTCTCGGTGGCAGCCGAGCACCATCAGGAAGGCTGGCAACTTTTGTGATCTCGGGACGCTTCCGTAGTCTTAGTCCATTCGCTATAATGTTCGCCTCTTCTCTCACAGTCTTTTCAGAAACATCAAAAAACTCAAGTACATTCCGCTGGTTCGTCACGGACATTCCGAGGAATGTCGTGACGACCCGGAACCAAGAATCCTTCGTCGGCCAGGACGCTTCAAGGTTGAGCTCCCCCTGGCGTTTATTATTGTGTTCATCGATGACAGGGAGCTGGCTGTAGACGAAATGCGCAATTGTAGGTTGTGGGGAGACTCGCACCTGCATCTCGTCATTACTGTCTTGAAAGGCAGTTTCGTGTGGAATATCCGAGGGAAAAGTATTGGCCGATGACGCGACAAAATAGGAAATTCTGCTTTCATCCGCGCCCCAAGCGTACGCAACCGCCACCACTTCCACGTCCTTAATTTCTGTTTGGAGTACCACCCATTTGCCACAAAGGTCGGTGCCATGCCTGGCTTTCAAGATGGAAGTCATGACGGAGGCTGGGTACCCGGCATTCATCTGCTTGACAACAAAAGCCCACTCAACAGGTGCTGGGAGTCTTGGATCTTTCTGGAGGTGTAGAACAGCCTCCACCGATCCAAAACCGGCATCGCCAACTATCGACTTTGGCATTTTCGCGGCCAAGCATTGTCGGAGCACGTAGGCTGTGCCATCATTGATGAATTGATGTTCCCGACCAGGTAGCAGCGACTTCGTCTTGGCAAAATCTTTTGAGAACTGGTGCTCGCTATTCATGCACGCCTCATTGTACACGATTGCATTGGCAGCAGCAATTGCTGCATCTTTTAGCATATGCCCCAGCCCTCTGGGCTTTCTTGGCTCGTAATTGTGATTTGGCATCCCACCTGTTTTTGACGCCTTCGGAACCCGCCATGAAAAACTCTCGTCCGTAACTAGCGCCCACTGGCTCCCCTTTTCAGGGTCAATCTCAAACACCGACATCTGAGTCGCATTCCATGCGTCTATAAAGGGCTGCAGCATCTCCCATGGTTCCTTCCCCCAGTCGAGGTACCAGAGCGACTCGTCGGCCCACATTCTGGGAATCGCGTATTTGAACAAATGAAACTCGTGCTGGTCCACATATCTACCGAAGTCTGGGTATGGGGTCCGGCCATGCAGGCGCTCGCCTTCATCCCCGTGACCCTTTTTGAAGTAGTTCTCTTCGCCACAACATGGCTCATTAGCAGCGGCAATCATAATAAGTACGCACTGTTTCAACTTCCAGTCGCGATCCTCTGGGTCGGTCGGATCATCAAACTTGATATTCCTTCGCTTGTAGGTCAGGTGGAGTTTGTTCTTTTCGTTGGAAAAGAACCTATCCATCCTTTTGGCAAATCCCACCATGGATGGCCAAAAGTACTCGAAGAAAATATTATGGTGACGCTTGTCGTCAAGCACGACTGGTGGATCTTTCCTCAAAGACGGTCCGTTCTGCAGATTCTTCATTACGGCATCAAAGACCTCTCCACCAGTTAATGCCTCGTCCTCAGCTAAAATGTCCCACTGTGACACGAAGGAGAAGGCAAAAGAATGTTAGATCGAGATTTGAAGCAGCAACCAGCATTACCGGTAGTAAACCTACCACTATATGTTCATTTTTACCAAGTTCTATCTTGACTCTTTCTGCACTCTTGATTTCCTCTTTGCTCATGGAGACGAATTCTTGCTCGCTCTTCATTTCTAGAATAGATAGAGCATCCGCCTTTGATGGGCAGACCTCATCCGCCCTTGACGCCAATTCCTTTGTAGAGAAACGAGGCTCGTTTTCGCCTCGTTTCACTACAACAAATGCGTTTCGGTCTCTCATTAGAACCTTTCCCGCAAACTCGAACTCTACGATCCAGCCCTCGCGCCCTCCTCGTCGTCTTCGTCTCTTCCTCGTTGTTCTTCTTCTCGAAGACCACGAGGACCACCTGGTCGTAGCAGGCTCCTCGAGCTGCCCCATGATACCCCCAAAACGATCAAGTACTACCAGAAAACCAGTACCACCCTTATCACCAATAGAACCACGATCATATTTTTGTAGAATGCATTCTTCGTGTTCCGTCTTGGCTCTAGAGCATGGTCAGCCACCATCAGCAGCTCCTGCTCCTCGCTTTCCTGGTGCGATGGTACCGTGTACCGGTAGCAAAAAAGAAATACGGGCCGTTGAGGAAGAGATCTTCGGTATCCTCATCGTCGAAGAATCAGGGAGTGTGGACGCCATTGTTCTTCGACGACCGACGACCGCCTTTTGACGACCGACCGAGCGAGGAGAACGCACGATGATTTCATTAATATTTCCTAGCCTGCAGGCTGCCAAAATAATGAGAACCCGCAATTTTAGTCCCGCTCATGGGTGTCGACCCACGTTACCGTGGAAAATACATCAAGTCTACCACGTTGGTGTGACCAACAAGTACGTAATAACGTGGACAACAGAATTCCCTCCATCATCAGATCTTGACACTTCCTTCCCGAACACGACGAGAAGCGTGAAGGGTCTCTACGTACGGGTAGATACGCGTATGTAGTAGCGAGAAGAATCATCCAAACCTTTCTTTTGCATGCCGTCGAGGGAGAAGCCCAACACCCGCCACAAAACCAGACAGACCCAACAAATCATTATCGACCGCATCCATCAGATTCCGAAAAAGGAAGAAGTCCAACAAAATGCTATCCACCGTAGCCCGCAGTGTCCCCAAACTCTCTCGATCCTCCTATCGAATTACCAGCATCAGCCGACGCACCATGGCTGGGATTGGAGAGAAGCTCAATAAAAAGGTAAATATTTTGAACTAATTGACGCCCTTTTTCCGAAACACAAGATATCTCACACATAATACTGACTTGATTTGCAGGAAAAAGTAGAAGAAGATCGTTACATGCGCGCACAAGAAGAAGAGTGGAAAGAGAAGCTTCGAATGCTGAAGGCACAAGAAGAAGTCGAAAAGGCGGAAACATTGCATAACGATGTCGTCAGCCCTGTAAAGGCAGATATTGCAGCAATGCTCGCACAATCGGGTGATAAGGTTAGCGACGGTGGCCTGGAGACGCTCGCCAAGTGGAAGCTTGACTTGTAATCTAGTATCACCCAGGTGCCTCCGGGATGATTTCTTACTGGCCTTGGCTTATCGTTTTCCGCCAAGTCTTTGCTCATCATGAAGGAATAAAATATTCGAAATGGTATTGCTGTATGATGCTACAGAAGCTTCAGATACAATAAAATAACGTAATTTTGGGCTTGAAACGAGTGCTGATGGTGAAACAACGGTGCTGTTTGACTTTGGATTTGCTGCCAGCTCCATTATTTCCGCATAATATCACAATTTTTTGTGTACATATATTACGAATTGTAGCTTAGAGAAGCGCTCTTCTTACGATCGAGTATCAATCTGACGGCGAAACGATATTCATTGACGAAGTAATTGACTAGCCAGCAGGAGGTACGGCAGTGGGAACACGAATAGTACGTACGAATATAGTAGAGAAGACAGGAAGGGGACAGCAGTACACTCTACTCTAGTAGAGCTAATACCGGTAGTGGAGATCCCAAAACAGTATTGAATTCTGAGTAGCCGACGACCACTAATAGTTCGTGTCACTTGTATCCCATGATCGTATTATCACGTTGCTTTTATCTTAAAAAATACCGTGCGAGTAGTGAATGAAGAGAATTGAACTATGATGGTGCTGCTAGTAGAATACTAGACTAACAATGCAAGAACATTGGAGCAGTCTCTACACCAGCTCTCTCGGGGTAGCTGCTCTACTACTCTACGAGCAGTAGTTAGTAGTAGTAGTAGAGAGACGTGGGGATTAGACTACGGTACAATACTACTACTACTACTAGTTGTACAAGCTGTTGGTCTGTGGTTCCACTACTAAGAAGTACCGGTAGTAGAGTAATAACCCGCTCAGCGGATAACACACCATGACGGATTAAATCCTGCCATTGATCGAATGAGTCCATCACACGCCGATGATGATGATGATGAATGACGTAAGCGAACATATTATTTTTATATCTCAAATCTCATTATCAATCATCATCGTCGATCTCGCGATTCATTCGCGATCGAGATCATAAGTGTCCAGCCAATAACATATAAAATTCAAGCAAGCCACGGAAAATGAAGTTTGCAGCCACCCTTGTGCTTTCGTTGTGCGCAGCAACCCAAGCTTGGCTCGCACAAAGTTCACTTCCTGTCAGTCGCAATTCCGTCATTCTTATGGGTTCCCGTTCGGCCTCCAAGTGGGAGAAGAAGCAGGATTGGTTGGACAAGCGAGGATTGGCTGGAAGCGCTGCGGCTACCTCGGACGATGGGGGCTCCTCTGCTCCATTTGCCGCAATTGTTGGAAGCGGGAGGATAGGTGGAACGCTCGCCAAAGCCGGGAATTGCGTCGTCTTGGGGCGCGTTGACACCATCGACCCAGATGGCGAGGGCCCAATCCTCATTGCAACGCGAAACGATGCGTTGGACGGCATCGTTGAAAAATGCCCCGAAAACAGACGAAAGGACCTTGTATTCATGCAGAATGGCTATTTGGATGAATTTCTGGAATCCAAGGGACTACTGGACAACACGCAAGTTCTGTTGTATCTCAGTGTTACGGCTCTTGGCGCTGAACCCGTCGACGGTGTGACGTCTGTGAATCCTGAAGGCTTGACAGCAGCTACAGGAGTGCATGCACAAGCTTTTGCTGACAGAGTAGCAGCCCTAAACTTGAAGTGCAATGTTGTGTCCCCTCAGGATTATCGGCCAGCCATGTTCGAGAAATTGATGTGGATCTCTACGTACATGCTTGTTGGTGCTGCCAAGGGATGCAAGTCTGTTGGCGAGGCAGGGTCGGAACATGGTGATCTTGTTGAGAAGATCGTCAACGAGTTGATTGCTGCTGTAAGCGAAAAGGAAGGAATCAGCTTTCCAGCAGGTACCATGGCCCGTTTGGCTGCGTATACGGATGTTGTTGCAGATTTCCCTTGTGGCGTCAAAGAGTTCGAATGGCGCAACAAGTACTTCTATGATTTGGGGGACGAAAAGGTTCCCACACACAATGCTCTGCTTAAGGAATGCGCTGCAGGTGGCCTACTCTCCTTTGAGTTGCCATAAGGACTGAAGAGTATGTGTGCCGTAGATTCATACTCATCGGCATTGAAACGAATTGTGTATCGTAGATACCGGTAGTGAGCAAGATTCGTCTATCAAATATTTGTAGGAGAACACATTCTAGTTGCGCTATTACTGTATCTTCAGATCTGCAGCAATCAAAACATGATCACTCGGTTCGTTCCGTTCCAAATTTGGAAAGGGGCCTCCTGACTCTTCCCGCTTGGGTAACTTCTTCACGTCGACGACCTTCCACTCATCGCTAAGGAAGATATAATCCAGCGTATCTACGAATGGTTCATTCTCTCGAATACGGGCAAAGTTTGTAAAGTCGGGTTCCCCATACTCGGATTCGGCATAAGCACTGCGCATCGCCTTGGCAGTCGGTTTCCATTCCATCCCCCACTTGGCTTCAGGATACTCAGGATCTCCTCGATCGATCAAGCCAGTCGTCAAGAGCATGTACGAAGTGCTATAGGGCTTGATATTCCAGTCTCCTGCTAGAATGTGGGGCAAATCGCCTGCAAGAGTTTGTACATGACGAGCCGCCATTTCTGTATGTATCGTCATGACTTTTGGGGCGTAAAATGCGCAAGGCATGTGGTAGTCTAGTACATGAACAACAAGAACCATAGTGTGAGAAGTCGTCGTCGTCGTCGTCGCGCACTTTCGTTCTAAGCTCATCGCTCTAGGAACTTGTACTCACTGGCCAATGCAAATGCCCTTCCCGAGTCCTTATCTTCTAGTTTGATAGTAAGGAGGATATTGAATCGATTTTCGGACATGCTCCAAGGCTCAACTGGGGGGCGAGAGAGGATTCCAAGCTTTTCTAGCTTGGGCCGGATCCAATCTTTCATGCTGCTCGATAGACCTTCCAAGAGTCCCTGTTTTGGGGCAACGGGCCAACCACCTTCTCGTTTGTCGCTCAAACGAGAAATGTCAACATCGGTGACCTTCATCAAAGCCGTTGGCCAAGCGACGGCCACCCCCATGTACCCGTTGAATTTTTTGCCATACAGACCTGTCACCAGATGGTATCCTTTGTTGGCAAAATGCGTGTGAAGCGATCCAGCCCAATCGTACGAAACTTCTTGCAAGCAAATGAGGGAATTTCGACTGATCTCTTCATCCAGTTTCTCAAGTACAGCGGGGAGGCGGTTGGCTGCCAGCAAATGCTCCGGCTTCAGCGTCGAAAAGTGCGAGGGATCCGCCAGGTGGGAGGATAGCACGTTGTAACTGACAACGCGGATATTTAGGGGTCGCACCATCGCAGCAGAGCACAAAACTTGACAAAAGAGAAGAAAAAGGAACACCACAGATCGAGGACTGACGAATGAAGATGACAATGCTGATTCTTTCGAAGCAGCCATAGCCATGTGAGAGACCGCATTCAAAAAATCAGAAGCAATGATCTCAGGTTTTGAGGAACACATTCATGGTAGTGGTTTGTGGTTTGTGGTGCGTGGGCGGAGAAGGCGAGATCTTCGGATGCTCGCCTACTGTATTCTGGGCGTGAGTGCGATGGCCGGCGTCAAAACGCGGGCTAGATGCGAGATGCATCCGAGATCGATGCGAGGCGCAAGAAAAAAGAGGGGCACGCACGGCCGGCACGACACACATACAAGGCGCGTGTCGCGTGCGTGCGCGAGTGTGCGCACCGGTACACCCCCAGTGCAGTGTTTAAGTTAGGTTGCGCGCGCCCGCCAGTGACCATATGCATATCTAAGAATATATATATGATACAGTACCTATGCGAATACTTTGGCGCGAACCGCAGTGCCGTGCGTGCCGTGCGCGGGGTGGGGGGCGTATGTACAAGTACAGTACTGGTACTGTAACGGTACCGTACTGTACGGGTACCGACTTTGTACGTAGGTTGCTACAATGTCCGAAGGATGTCGCCTTACTTATGGGGTCGTCTCCTGTAATCTTGAAATAAAATAATCACGAAGGCAGGCAGGGCGCACTAATACCAGTATCTACAACAGGCACAGTAAACGCACGACAAACTGCCGAAGAACTTGAGAGAAAAAAGTCCGGTGTGGGCTTGTGTCTTGTTTGTAGTGTCAGCGTCGTCGTGAAGCGAGCGTGAAGGCAACACAAAAACTTTCGACACCCACTTCGCTTTACTGGTGCACTACATCCACATTCACGACCATGAACGATCAAACTCAGACCACTGCCAATGCTCCTTCCGAGCCCGTCCTTTGTAAAATGGGATGTGGTTTCTTTGTAAGTAGTTGAACGATCTCTATTCCGAAAAGAACAGCCGTCGGCGAGGCCTGGACACGAAACGCGCGAATGAAAGTCGCCGATTGTCCGCGAGGTGTCCATAGAAGCCGAAACTCCGTTTTATTTACCCATCTTCGAGATATCAACTACCTTTAAGTTTTCGGAGCAGATGATGCTATCATACAGTAGCTATTCGGGCCATGGTAAAGCTTCTCGACGACCTTCTTTTTGTTTCGTTGGATCGCTTGTTCTTTCTTGACAGCTTGTCTACGCGTTTTTGTATGGCTATATTTTTCGACGGTGCGACATTTACCTAGGGGTCCCACGCACGTTGGTCCCCTTTTGAGAATATTCCGACCGCTGGTTTTCGTTGTGTTTCTTCCGTATTCAATCCAATCGTAACGCATGCATGGAGTCGTTTGCTCATCATCTCTCATGCTTCTTGCTTTGTGTCGTTCGCTTTCTTTCAGGGAAATTCCGCCACTAGTGGGTGTTGTTCGAAATGTTGGATGGACAAGCAAAAGAAGGAGGGTGCCGATACTGTTGCTCCGCCTCCCTTGAAAAAGCCTCAACCATCGGAACCTGCTGATGCTGCGATGCCAGACGCCAAACCGGTGGAAGTTGACAGTGAGGCGGAGGAGCCCAAGGAAAAGGAAACAGAGGGAAATGTCGCAGCTGCCGCTCCTACGAAGAAGAAGGGAAAGAAGAAGCAGAGCTACAAATCGATGATGGCCGGTATGATGCACACGCAATGCGCGACAGCGAAGGCCGAGAAGGAAAAGGAGGCGCTTCGAAGAGTCACCGGTGGAGGAGCTTTCCAGAAGATCGAAAAGATCTAACAATTTACTCTGTAGCACTGCCGTATGATCGTTGGCTTTTATCGAATGTTGAAGTCATTGACTAGCAATTTCTGGAGCGTTATGGCCTTGGGATGGCGTGTGGCACCCTCCTATTGAGCCTGGCTCCATCTTCGATCACGTGGCTATTCCTCTTTCTCCCGGAAAGGGTCAAGCGAACTAGTAGTGGGGGTGCCCGAAGGTTGGGACGGTAACCGCATTAGGTATTTCAATCATCTTTTTGAACCGCGCCGAATTGATCTCGTAACTGTGCATTAGTCTAGAGGTAGAGTAGGAGTAGGTAGATAAGGAGTGACCCGGAAGTAATTGTTGCGCCCTTGAGCTGAGTCGTCGGAAAAGTGAGCCTTATTGTGAAAAACATATACGAACGAAATACAATGATGTTATTATTTCTCGAACTACTGTCGGTTTGAGCAAGCAGGTGATGACTGCGGCGGCTCGCTTGTTGTCGATCTCTTTGAAATCGAGTAATCGTATTGATAACCCGTCCGCCACAGTTCACCGACTTGGTCGCGTGTCAGACCCGGGCTGAACGTGTGTATTAATGTTTCCCAAATCAATGGCAAATCGAGCCGGTGCGAACATTCTGGGTGAAGTAATCTTGAAAATCCTCCATCGTACAGCACGTCGTCTCCTTCGGTCAAAAATCCCCAGCCAGTCAGATAAGGGCTACATACGCATAGAAAAGGAAATTGGAAGAAGTGAGTTTTTCCATTGCCATCGACGATACTACTTAGTCACATCGCCATGCTCGCGAGCACTTACACCCACGTGGTCTTGATAAGTAGATTTTTCAACTCGGTTCTATTCCTTGCTTCTCGCACTTGATGACCATCTCGTTGCGATGTGACTAGGATCTTCAGGTTTGGTAGTATTCGTTCCAATTCGTCCGTAGGTGCTGTTTCGTCGTGTGGTAGGAGTGCCTCAAAAAAGTGGTCTACGAGCTCAAACCGGCTAACATTACCAGATTGCCACATCGTTTGAGCGTGAAATGCTGCATCGGCTGTCTCGTCCAAGGTCAAGTTCATCAAAACGGCAAGTACGCCTGTATATATTGATAGATTACACAATGATGTGAGAATACTTATTTCTCGATAGAAAGCCTCTCAATACTACGAATACCGTACACAATGCACAACAACTTACCCAAGCAACCAGAGGAGAAACAGTAGTAGTCGTACTGTTGGAGATTTTCAATCGAATGCAAAAATCCCAGGTGGAACCAAAATCCCGAGAACCCACCTCCTGGAAGGGAACAAAAATGACATCATGAGCTCGGAAAAAGTTCCGTATTCCGGTGAAAAGAAGATGGACTTACCTGGAATGTAAATGGACGACGGGCCCGCTGGAGGGGCCACATCGTATACAAGATGCATCGGCGGCGAAGCCAACGCAAAGTACAGAGCAAAGAATGAAACGTTGCTGACGATTGACCAAAATATCAGCCTCATGACGAGGTTCGTAAGTGCGAGCAACCTCGTTGAAATTGATCTTCTCGCGGCATGGTCGGAAGGTGATTTCGAAATGACCGCCTTCTCAAGGAACGCTACAGCCACAATCCGATTGAACATCATGGTCTACAGTACTGTACTTGCTAGTTCTAAATTTTGACACACCGACCAAGAACATGTACTTTCGTCTGGATGGGAAAGCCCTGGCAAGATACTGCCCTTGTGCCTTGTGACTGCTGTCTTTGCCTTGGGTTGATGGTTGATGGCCGAAGGAAGATTCAAAGGCGAAGAAAAAGCATTCTCGAGGAACATGCCCAAAATAATAATGTGGTGTGTGGGGTGTGGGGTACATACGGTCCCGGTACCCGGTATGTACATGATGAACGTACCAGTACTTGTACCGTAGTTTTCGACGTAGATTTCTCGTGACTCAAGACTCAACCCAACGGTTCTCCGTTCCTGTTGTTCTTCAATTCTTCACCGAACCGTACATCCCAGTACAAAATCTACTGCAACGGTTCTTTAGAAACTCAGTCGCGCACAAGCAAGCGCTCTCAAGTCGGTGCGGCCGTCACCCGTTCACGCCGGCATCGAGCCATAAACGAAAAACCATCAACGTCACGATGACGACCCCCCGCCCCCCGCTACGGTGTATATGCGGACGGCGATCAATGGTCACAATGGTCGATGCAAAAGAGCTTGTGGCTTGCTGATGGTGTCATCATTCATTCATTTTCATCGTCGAGACGAGTGGTGTGGTCCGTCAACTTCATTCCATTTTCAGAAATCTTGCTGACAAGCATTTTACAATACCTCGCACTAGGCTACTGTACTCGTACATTGGAGATGAAGAGATTTGCCGCCGACATCGCGAAGCGCCGCCTTCTTGTTCCAAGACAAGTGACTCCTCTGAGCCGCAATTATTTTGGAAGCATCGACAATACTACTAGAGCTTTGGTGATAGTGAATGAAACAAAGTCAGCGCTCGCTGCTCGGGTTCGTAACTTTTCCACGACTACTGCAACAGCTACTACTGAGGCGGCCAAAGAAACCAAGAAGAAGAAAGATGACAGCAACCTTTTCCTCGACAATCTGGGGAAAATCTTTCTAGCCGCGATCGCCGGTGTCATCGGCATGATCATTCGTTCATCACAGAGCACCCAAAACAGAAACAAAATACGAGATCTTGTGGAGCAAACCTCGGCCCTTGACCCTGTAGAAATCGATGAACTCCGACTCGCCAACTCGGAGCTTTCCCCCGAGGTGTTTCGGAACATCACCAGAGCTCTTGTAGATCGTCATTCAGAGGGCACGTGTTCGTACAATGAGTTCACCCTAGTCACACGCACAACTATGGCACACATGAAAGGTGGTGCTTTTACCATCCAGCTGGGACACTTGATAGATCGAGTGGTGACCCAAGTCCTCAACAAGTATGGGAAAAGCGCCGATGATCCTTTGCCGCTTTCTTTGTGGCTGACGACTCTATCTCTGGCACTGAGCTCATCTGTAGATGAACGTATTCAAGCTCTGTTTGAGGTCATGGAAAACTTGAATTCTCCTGTTATTTTCTCGCAGGTAGAAGAGATGGTGGGGTACCTGCAAGACACTTGTCAACTGCCCCCTGACACCCAAATCGTACCAACGGAAACCAAGTACCCGACGCAAAAGTGGGCTCGAGGGACTGCGGAGCAATTAGTTCCGTGGGACGGATCGACGAAGGATGTGATGGATCTCGATGCCTTCAGCTCCATTCTGCGGAGCAAATCGGTTTGTGCATGGGGAGAGTGTTACAACAAGAAAAAGATTTAAACTGAATAACCAACTACCGGTTCTACTCTTCATAGTATTTCAGCTGCTGCAATTTTCTGATACCACTTCAACCTACTTGTACCGATATAATACATAAGATCATAGCATACATAGTATTTTGTGTTTATCTACCAGCCCCTTTTCCAAAATGAACAACTCCGAACCTTCCATTGACTTGCCAATTGTCGTCCAACTTCTTTGCCTTTTCTATTTGTGCCGCATCCATCCCACAACCAATTTCAGCTTTTAGAGTTCTCAACGCACATACTGGACAGGGAAAGTAGGCACCGACTACATCAGAAAATGGTGCAGTGAGATCCCACATCCTGTCTCCCAAGAGGCGCCTGTAGTTCGCATCGCCTTTGACAAAGGCCAGGTCGCACCGATCTCGAAGATTCGATCGCAATGGCTCAGTCATATCCCACATGGCATATGCCTGTACCCAGAAATTGTCTTCTTGACATTTCCATTTCTCTTCTTTAAGAAATTGTTTCCACTTTTCTCCCGCCTTTTGAGCATTTGGATATTTGCTAGGATCCAAGGCGGCGTAGTGCTCGACATGCTCAAGAAGATCCTTTTCCAGCGCATCGGAAACGAAGGTTGGATGCGACTTCAACTGGAAGGTAACACAGGATGCAATGCCACTTTCAAGCAGGTGTTGGGCAAGAGCCAGATCTGTAATCAGCTCGAAGCCAGCATTGTCGACGATGATATCAACCATGCCTCCACCTTTGCTCCTAAGCGACTCGCAGTGCTCGGCTAGTGCACCGAGATCGTCGTGGAGAAGGTTCTCCGTTGCACTCTCAAGAATGCTTGAGAAAATATCAATGTCCGCATTCGCGGCATCAGCGGGCCAGATGGACAAATCCATTTTGTTTCCCCAGAGCGCGATGCTAGCTGCCAAATCAATTCCTTCCGCCGTTTTTGGAAGATTCGGGATCTTTTCCAGCATCGGCTCTGCTGACCCGACCGAGGATTCCAATCCTGCTCTCTTTTGCTTGACGAAAGGATCGTACATGTATCCAGCAGTCCCTTCGTCCCAGAACCCAATGGCTTGAATAAGGCGACGGTAGACATAGAATTCAGTCACCATCCAAGGAGCCGATAGCCAGGTATCACCTTTGTCCAGGAATGGTTGAAGAATTTCCTTCCATTCATTCCACTCGCGCATGCGCGTCTCGGACGCATCAGCCGGGAGGTCATCCAACATTGTCAACTTGGAGGAAGACCGTAGCTCCTCTCTCAGCTGTTGGAATCTTTCCAAGACGGGTTTGAAGGCTTCTGTCTCAAAAGCTTCTTGGTTATCCTCAAAGGTCCGTTGCAAGATCTCCTCGTCCACCCGTCTCGACATGGTATCGTACGCCCACGTGCCTTTTTTATCCGAGCAAATTGGCCCTGGTATGGGGAGTTTTGGTTTGGGAATATCGGAAGTCACCGTCATTTTGAGCACGGTCTGAAAAGAGTATGAGTTAGAAGGCTTGAGAGAAGTCCAGGCAGCGGCTGGTGAAACTAATAGCGCAACAATAAGTACATGTAGTGGGCCTGTCAACATGCTTTTGCTTCGGTCGTAGTTGCTGCAAAGCGACAGTATTGACTTCTTCTCACTGATGAAAGGACTTTGCGAGTCTCTCAACAGAGAGAGATCGAGATTGGAGAGAAGAGAAGGACGTGCAAAACACATGCCTCGATGAATGCGCCGATGGGAGTTAGTGACAAGATGCAGCACCAAAACCACCACGCACGCGCGAGAAAAGAGGACGAACGAAAGATCCCTCCGAAGACGGCGAGAGGGTGAGAGGAGCGTTATCCTTGAGAGGAGGCCCGACGGACAAAAAATCGGATCGGATGAGTCGCAAATCATGTCCACATTCAAAATCATCATGCTAGCGATGATCATCTCCATCGGCCTTCATTCGAGTGAGCAAGAAGTATCCCTCCTCTCGCAGAAACGTCGCAATTCAGGTTAATACAAACTAGTAAAATGACATTACGACCCATGATACTAGGAATCGTATCTTTTAGTAGTACGAAGACAGTAGTACTATGGCGGTGCTTGTTCTGGATCATACTGCCTCCTCTCTAGTAGAGCTACTGGTAGCTGGGTTGACATTCTTACTATTGTGCGAAAGCCGCTACTACGTATTCTGCTTGCTGCAGGAAGCCATTAGAGTTGCCATCTCTACTAGAGATTAGGATGATTTTCTCTTGGTTAGGGTGTTCTCAAGAATGCATACTCTACCGGTATTGTTATTCTTGATTCCTCGGAAAATTTCAAATGGTATCATTGCATAAAGGTTGCTTCAACATAATAATGTGGTGTGATGTCTTTGACACCGACCAACGTCCGGTACTTGTACCTGGGTACCTTAGACTACTATTATGTACTTGCAGGCTTCTTATCTTTTTATCATCTTGCTTCTTTGACGCCGCCGCCTTTGAGAAGATGATGATGAAGTGGATCTTTTTTATTACGCCGACCGGTGCTTTATCATCGCTTCTCTGTGGAGAGCGCCATCTCTAAATAAATAATGGTGATGGCGCCAGTCTACACGTTTGCGTAGAATTTCGTACTTATTCTACAGAGATGTCATCCATCAATCAGAACCGACTTTTCGAAAAAATGAAGCCGGCCGTGCTTGGGGTTCTCGCACTTGACACGCCCACACACGCATGCGGGCTTCCGCGCTCGAGAACAAAAGAAAATTGTTCTGCGAACGAATTTATCGTCGTAGCAGGGTGGTGCTGACATGGGTCTTTTGTTCTGTATGAAGCAAAGACACCAAAGACGTCGTCGTGCGTTGGTCTTGCTGTACCGGTAGACTACACTACTTCATCTTCTTTTCAGACGCAAGTGTCCCATTTCATCCCTCTATCATTGCATCCGCTGGTAGCTCGAAAGGCTCATCCCTCACCAACAAGGTTCCTCGAAGAATCGAAGCTGTTGTTCTGCTGCCGTATCTCTTGTCTTTGAAGTTGACACCATGGACAATCCAAATCACTCCGCTAGAATCCGGCGATGCAACTCGCTGCCGTCAAGGCTTCAAAGACGATCCTCACTGTTACCTGTGAGGCTTTCGTTGAATAGAAATCCTTATATTGGTTCCTTCCGGCACTCTCCGCCCACTAGCTTTGTTTCCATGGAGGCCGGGCTGAAATGTTCTCGATATTTCTTCTCCTCCTCGTCGTCATCGCAGCAGCACTATGAGTCATCGTCTGTCAGGAACTCACCCTACATTGGGTGGTTTCGACATGCTCCGCCTAGCAGCATGCGATTCCACACGGTCGACTACCGAGACTTTGACTTGACTGAAAAGTGTCAGGCTCTCGCCATGATTCTAGCAAGTCTTCCTAGAAAGGAGAAATCGCGGCCTGATTTCGGCAACATTATCAACGGTCGTCTCTACGGAGGTGGCAGGGAGACATGCTACAATGTCACGAATTCTTTCCAAGACTCAACCGCCATCTCAACGAAGAAGCCCTCCGAGGAGTCGGGAAGCAGGCTTCTAGCCAAGCTAGGGGCATGGTTCCTGTACCCGCTAGCGCAGGATGCCGAGTCATTGTACCAGGCGTGTTATTACGATAGAAACTTGAAGATTCTAACAGAAGATACCAGACAAGAGGAAGATGATGACTCTGATAGCGAGGCGGACGATGAACACGATGTGAACGAGGACGACGACGACGCTGACTCGGTCGCTTTGAGTGACTTTGATCATGGTCCATTGACACCTGTTTCCAGTGCCCCTCAACCACCAAGTGCAAGCAACACCAAGCCTCTCGATGTCTCCCTTTCGGAGATTGCAGAAGCCTACTATGCGCATCAAGTCCTTGATCAGGGTGAATACTCCTCCGAGGAAGGAGATCGACTTGATTATGTCATCACGCAGGCAGATATCGCTCGCATGGCTCGAAATGCCGCACGACATTTGGACGTTGACAGCATCCTTAACCTCCCAACTACAACGTATCGTTCTTCGAAACGATTTGTAAAGAATCTGTCAGAGTCAAACGCTACAAATCATTCGAGAGATCCTGCCGAGGCGTGGAGCTTCATCATGGTCCCCAATAGTACCAGCAAATCTACAGAGAATTCAGGCGTGGTGGACGATGATGATGGCGATACTGTTTGTGTGATATGTTTGGAAGCCTTTGCGGACGGAGATCGCTTGAGAGTTCTGCCTTGTGATCACTCCTTCCATGCCGGTTGTATCGATCGGTGGCTATCAGGGTCTCACTCTCATCACGAATGCTTCACTAGTGGATGTCCAACCTGCAAGAAACGACCGGCTTTGGACAATGACGGATCTGTTCCTTCCTGGGCCTTTGCTAAGCTCGGTTCCCAAATGATGGCCCAGTCCATAAGTGAAGAGTAATTTCTTTAGCTACTGTATGTATTAAAAACAACGAATATATTATTATGAACTGACCGTAGAAGTAGGATGACAGCAGCAGGACTAGTAGTGTCTTTCGATTACATAGCCCAGAGTACCTGGTAGTTTTTGGTTGGACTCCTGTACCAGGTACTATTGTAGTCTAGAGAGAGAGAGAGAGAGAGAGTACCTGTAGAAGAGAGAGTTGACCACCCCCTCTTTTAAGAGAGCATGCGTGAGGGGAGAGTCAGTCGTCCTCCCAAAGATCCAAAGATTGTTTACCGAACTGCATGCAGTGCCACCTCTAATGCCAGCTTGGCACGGTGGGACGAGCGTTGAGTGACGAAAGCCAACTCTCGTGCTGTATTTTATTGGTCTGGGTGCAGATGGGGAGAACCAACAGATGCGTTTCCTTTTAGAACATAGCTTCCGTCATTGGTTTTCAAGCATGCCCGTACAGTACCGGTACTTGTACTCCTACTAACTCGATGAGACACCAGGCACGAACAGACAGTACAGAGTACTCGGCACTCTACGAGTATTAAAAAAAAGACGAGAAAGTCATCCTGCTTGCTTCGTTCTCGCCCTACCAGTACTGGTACGGTACCTGGTACCGGTACATGTCAAGTACGGGTACAATTGTTCTTTGGCAGACCGAAAAGATACCCTGCCATGTCGTCGTTGGCGCGCTAGAAAGTTCTTTTCGCATCGCGTGCGTGTGCGTGGCGTGGTCGACTGATGACGATGGAACCACACTTCTTTTATTTTTTGAAACACGATGACTGACTCATCCGACCAACAAATCTGCGAGCAAGCCGGACCAAACAAGCCAAACAGGCACCGCATGGACCGGAAGAGCAAGCTACTGTACCAGGTACTGTTGTAGCGAAGTACCAAAATGACCATGACGACTGGCTGGAATCATCGTCGTCTTTCGTTAGGTTCTGTTCGCGTTGTTTCATTACCGTGTATAATATTATTTTTTGTTCCTCGCAGCTCTCGCGGCAAATAATCATAATGCATTGTGTGGTCCGTTGAGACTTGATCTGAGTTCTTGGATCATTTTCTGAATGTCGGCGCCCTTTATGACAATACTTTCCCGCCACGGCCGTCGACGGATCGGCCTCGGGTGGATGGCATCGACCATGGTGACGATGAGTGCAGGCGCACCTCGAGGCCTGGTACGAGCGGCTTCTTCTACGAGTACTAGCAGTGTCCAGTCTGTGAGTAACATCAATCCGTACCTAGCCATCAAGGAATTGGCGAATCGAGTGCAACAAGCTGACCCAGTCCGTGCTCCTCGAGTGGAAAATTCTGACGGTCCGGAATACTCTCCATCCCAAAGTGAAGAAAAGCGGCTTCGAAGTGACCTGGCAAGCGAAATCTGCGAGGCCTACCAGAGTCTTCCTTCGTTGAAGCTTCCACTGACGGAAAGTTGTGAAAGGACACAGATCCTCATGTTCTTGTCTTCCGAGTGTTCACCGACGGAGGATGCCGTCTCGAAAATGGTCGACCACTTTGTGGAAAAGCGAGATGTCCAAGCTTCCTTGTCCACGCGTCTCCAGGCGATTGCCGTTTCAAATCTTCGAAAGGCCTCCACGCCCGCATACGAAGAAATTTTGGAGTACATCCTCAAACAGGATGCTATGCATGGGATGCAATTTTTGGTGGCCCTCCGAGAAGATATTTTGCGGGCCATCCACTGGATACGATCCTCCTCCTCCAAGGAAGATGAACGATTTCCTCACCTTGAGGACTTGGATGCATATCTGCTTCATCTTTTTTCATTGTGGTTCAGTCCGGGAATGTTAGGTGAGTGAGATATGACGATTTGATGATTTGATGTGCTAGGTCCGATCTTACAGTATCATATCATTGGCATTTCTATGTTCAAGTTTTGAAACGAATAACCTACGATGAGACTCCAGCCTCAGTGATTGAGTTTATTGCTACCAAAGAAGCAGTGCACCCCATGAAAAACCTGGATGATTTACGCACTCGATTAGGACCTGGAAGAAGAGTGTTGGCGCTTTTCCATCCTTTGCTTAAAAATGAACCTCTACTCTTTGTTCACGTCGCGCTGACCGATGATGTCCCTTCGTCAATGGTGCAAGTGATGCAGGTCATGCCCAACGAGAAGCCGACCTGTGCTACGTTTTACTCCATCACCAATGCGCAGCCTGGTTTGGCGGGGATCGGACTCGGCGAATATCTGCTGAAAGAATCCATAGGAGTGAGTGTAATGACGTTCCGAATTGGCCTGCAATTCTATCATGTTGTGTCGATCCCTTACCCCACGGTTTGATCTTCTGTGTAGCTTTTACGGCGAGAATTCTCCTCCCTTCAGACATTTGTGACGTTGTCACCGATACCCAAGTTTAGGAAATGGGTGGAAGAAAAGATTCATCAAAACGAGGATAATGGTAAATTCTTTGACGGTTCCGTGCTTTCGAAGGATGATTGGACTTGTCTTGCTGAAGCCGGACTAGTCCAGCATGACGATACGTGGAGTAGCTTTTTGAAGTGCCTGGAAGCCGCCAATTTCTCTGAAGCAGCCGATCCTGAACAGCTGGCAATACTTCGCCCTATCTTGACCAGACTTGTGGCACGATATATTGTTCTGGAAAAGCATCGAGGGAAACCCTTGGACGGCGTCGCGCGTTTTCATTTGGGTAATGGTGCTATGGTCCACCGTATCAACTTTGGGGCAGATTTGTCGAGGAAGGGCGTTCAGAACAGCTTTGGTTTCATGATGAACTATCGATATGACTTGGGAGCCGTCGAGGACAATCGACGTTCTTTCGAAGCGAGCTACCACATTCACGCCACTAGCAATGTCTTACAATGGCTGCCATCTGGGAGCCTACCAGAGCAAAGCAAGTTATAACAATTCGAGTAGAGAAAGTGCAATAGTAGCACGCGTAGTTCTCCTATTCTACTAGAGAGAGCTCTCTACAAAGTACTCGCTCTGCTCTGCTCTGCTCTCTACTACTACTACTACTACTACTGTAGTAGTAGAGAGAGAAAAAGCATATCTACTCTACTACTCTAGTAGTAGAGAGTTGAGCGAGTTCCGCTCTCTACTATTCACTGGAGGAGACGTCGACGACGGCGACTCATCGGAGCCGGTCTCCTTATCGGAACCTGGACGGAACGGTCGACGGGGGGACGACCACCTCGACCGGAGCGGGACGCAGCAAACAAAATAAATAATACCGAGTACAGGTACTGGTACAGTACGCAGTAAAGCAACTCCGCCTGCCAGCACGATAGCCGATGCTCCCAGCTGTGCGTACTTGTAGCTTGAGATACCTCTTATTACTGCTGAAGCACTTCCGCAACGCAGAAATTAGTGTATCATTCTGTCACCATCTTAGGGATTCGAAACGAGTTGTGCAGAAATGAACAATCAAGCTCAACCAAAAAGTTCAAGTGATTTATCGGCACTGCGTGTTGCTCAAGCGGAATTGATTAGCGGAGATACGAGCGGAAAGGTCTACATGCGCCTTTCACCTGGATCTGTGGCCTTTCTAACGGACCGTTCAAAGGCGAAAGAGAAAGTTGCAATCCAGTTACGCGAAGCGGTATTGGAAGATTCTTTGCTACAGGGATCTTGATCGAGGAATTCGACTCTATGACCGACGCGGCGGCCCCACCCCATTTCCGATAAATCAAATAATGGCGGTGGATGTACCGTCCTGACCACTGGCTATTTCCTCATCGTACTGCTCCACAATATTCTTTAGCCACTGACAAAGGAAATCCATCCCCAACCAGTTGAGGGCTTCAAGCTCAACTTTACGCCCGCCGCTCTCCAAATCTTCAAGTTCCTGAATACGGAGCTCTGAGTTTCCTTGTTGGTGGAATATATGCGTTTCGTTCATGAGAGAGTCGAGGCGCTTCTTGTCCAGATCCGTGAGTTGTTGAAACACCGAGGGTGGTAGTGCGAGTTTCTCCAACTGGGAAGGGCGCAATCCGAGCCATTTTACATGAAACGTGCTGGTACGTCCGTGCCGTGCCTGGGACGAGGCGGAATAGGCAACACCAGATTTTTGATCATATTGATAGGTGTGCAAAACTGAAATTCCGTAAGGATTGCCATCGCACAAACCATAGACAGGAAGGTTCAAGACGCGTTGCAGATGTTGGACCCACTGACGGGTAGCAATGTCGGGAAATCCTTTGCCTGTAACCAGGATGCAGGGATATTGTTGGAAGAACTTGTCCTCACTCAATCGAGTATACACACCTTCCTTTTCAATTACTATGATGCAACGGGCATCCGTGGATTCCACGGTCGCCTGGAGGAGGTTCATGGTAATCGCCATACCATACTGGGAGTCGAGCACCCGGCCGTTCCACATCAAGTCTCCGGTCTGCTTGTCATATAGTTCCAAGCAACCACAGCACCACCCCTTTGGTGATGCGACCAACCCTAGCGCAGATCGCGGAACTCGAATAGAGGCCGCCAAATCCCAGATGGCCTTGTCACATTCGGCTTGGTTCCTAAAGTGTGTGACGAAATGGTAGTAGACCTCTCTGATGGTCGTCGTGCGATGACTGAGCAAGAGCTCGTGACAGAAATCGGCTACGAGGAACATGCTAGTCAGGATTCTGCAGTGCGTGTTGTGCAGAAAGGTCTTGTGGGGATGTTGTACGGTGGGCACCTCCATGGCTGCCAGGGGTTCAAGAATGGACTGTGAAAGAATAATATCTTCAATTCTCTGGACGACAGTCTCTGGTGAAACGTCATGAAAACGTCCGCTTTCATCATCACTACACGTACTGATCGCATCATCACCATTCCTCGAATGATCCAAGAAGTCGAAGGCGTTATCGTCATCGTCACTTTTCTGCTCTTGTTGCGCTGGTTCTGCTCGCTGATACTGGATCGTCTCACGAGGCGAACCTTTGGAAAGATCAAAATCCAGAAAGCGATCGTCGGCACTATGCTCTTGATACTCATTTTGGATATGTCCGTTCGGTGATTGACTGTGGTAGAATTGAGACATTGCAGCTTGGCAACAAAAGCTCTTGCTACTGCTGCCGAACCACGTTTGCAAGAAATGAAGGGAGCCGTCAGCGATGCGAACAGACTGCAACATACGAGTAGTTCCCATCGGTGCGAGCTGTAAAATAAATCGGTATTCATCAAGCATCATCGCACGATGCGTTCACTCCCTTGCACATTTGCGTCTCGTGGAAACTTGGGCTCACGCGTAATAGGCACCGATGATGATTCCTTGTTCTTGTTCAAATTCCTTGCGCTTACAAGATGATACTGAATGACTGTCAGTCGTCGCTACCGACGCTACATGCAACGGTCCCCCAATCATAACACAGTATGAATAGCTCATGAAACTCACCGATCAAAAAGTTTAGAATGTAATGAATCAATCGTCCACGGAAATGTAAAAAAGGAACAGATTTGAATGGAGGGTGCTATAGTGCTTCATGCGATGGCCATCTGGTGACGAGAGTAGTCCAATGCGGCGAATACTGCAAAAAAAGCAAGGCTGTTTCTTGGCGCGCCACCTTTTCGCTGCGGCAGACATGAGACAGATGTGTCGTATCCGTGTCACTCCCCCTCCAATCGTCGTAGTCAAAACGCAAAAGCTCGTCGCGAGCGCACGTACCGGTACGTGTAGTAGCTCGCAACTCTCGCAGCAAGACGCGAGATCTTGTGGATTCATCGTTTTGCGGCCACACACGATCACGACCATCACCATGATGACGCCGACAAAACACACTGTAACGTCGGTCTGCTCTAACAACTCACTGTCGCAAGGAACCACAGTCCCGAAGTCGTTCAAACCATTTCAGGGACAGAAGTAGCTAACTATGAGTACGATGATTGCTTCCAACGCCGAGGCTGCCGCTGATAAGAAATCCTTCGCAGGAGAGGAGGAGGAAGACGACCCCGAGGACAACAATGGAGTCACTCAATCTTTACCGCCCTCTCACATATTGGAAGATGGCCGCTTTATCTACCTACCTCCTCCCAGCGCGTCGGAGAGGTCTCGCTTTTTTGAACGATCTATTGCACGATATGGTTTATTGCAAGCCGACATGGAGAAGGAATCCGTGACACAGCAAGAGGCTCTCAAGAAGGAACAAGAAAAGAAAGAGGAGGAAGAGGAGGACGACGACAAGACTGCGCCGAGGGTTCATCCGCTTGCAGTCGCGTCGGCTCGATTGCAATCGAATGGCTTGGCTGAATTGAACCGTGCCATAAACCTTGCACAGCTTGTCACCTCGGGAGAATACTTTGGACTCACAAACATTGTTGATCCGAGTCTGGAGGGAAATGCTCCCGGAGAAACCAAGGGGAGTGGTGTGGCTGCGGTGGCGTCCCAACAAATCGATACTGTAAAGTCCACCTATGTCTTGAAACGTAAGCGGTCTCAATTTCAAAAGGCGTCGTTGGTTTTGGAGCGACACGAAAAGCGACTTCGGGCGTCTTTGAAAGCACAGAGAGTGTTGGATCGAAGGCTCTTTCAACTTCGGAATCAGTGGAGACTGGTAGCACCCGAGCATGGAACGCGGGCTCGACTCCATGCCGCCCGGGCTACGGAAGTTGTCGCAATTGATGTTGATGTGTACGATCGAGATCGAGTTGGTGGGGGCAATCAAGCCTTGAAAACAAATACAGCAGGGAAACGGCAGACTTTGGCGGGAAGGTTAGCAAGCCGGGTACCTCGATTTGCAACTATTGAGTTACAAGACAATTTCAAGGTTCCGATAGCACATGATGAAAACTCTACAGAGGCAGAAACAGAAACTTTGCATACATCGCAAGACGTGTCGGATATGCAAGTAGATGAGGCTGAGGACGATGAGAAATTATCGAACTTTACTCGAGCAGAGCCGTTTGCTATCGCAGATCCCAGCTTGGGTCGAGTCGTCGAGAACTTTGACCCCGCCAAGGTTCCCATGCTAAATCTACAGTTGGATATTCAGAAAGCTTCCAGCGGTTTTCTCCAATCTTCGTGCTTGGAACCGATTACAACGTTGAATGTCGCCAAGGGGGACACAGCAGAGTACTCACAAGATGAAGATCTTTTGGTCAGTCTGCAGCATTCACTTTTTTGCGCTTCTCTGTTTGAGTCCATTCGCTCCGAGCTGGATCCACCGCCTGACAATCCAGCCCAGTTTTCTGCTGCGCAGCGGAATCTTCCACCTGTGGCCTGGTTATCTTGTGAGTCTGAGGAAAACTTTCTTCCTCCGCCCAGAAGAGTTGTCGGTGGAGGGTACGGCCTTTCTCCTTTGGCTGTTGTGCACTGTCACGAGGGAGAAGTGAAGGTTCAGCTAGATTCCGAGTACACCTTGTGTGTCAAGCTGGTGGAAGCAAACGTCGAAACTGATACAAAGTCGAATGCAACGGATGGTGGTACGAGTCGTGCCACCGCCTCGAAAAGTGGAAGCCAAAGTCCAGAGCAGCTTCACGCTTTGTGTCGTGCATTACTGCTTCACGCCCAGGATGTCTATCATCGCCATTCTTTGTACTTGCGAGAACGTGCCAAGAAGAAAGAAGAAGAAGAGAAAGCTCAAGGCGATGGACCTCGCGGTTTGGCCCGTGTTTCCAAGGAAGACGCACCAGATATGGCACGAATTCTTCAGAGTTGCGTGAGTCTGGGGTCGAAAATGCTCTATGAGCAGCGAATCCGCAAGTCTTTGGTACGAGTTGCTCGATGGCTAAAGCCACAGACTCCGGATCGAATGGCGATTGAGTGGCTGGCTCTATCAGTCTTTGATTTGCAGTCACATTTTACGCTTTGCTTCCAAGACTTTGTGGTGGATGCCACGATTGTCCGTGATAGCATGACTGTCACTCGATTGGCAGAAGGCGGAGAACATCGCAAGGTCCATTTTCATTCTGACAAGGAGTTTGAGATCTTCCTCAAAATGGAACTGCGCCGTCAATTGAAGAAACGCGCTGCAGGAAGTGAATAAAGACATACACGTACTATGGTACACAGGTTGGGTTTTGTGCCGTTTTCCGTAGCTGTAAAAGTGGTCAAATTGCCGACGAAGGGGAGGGATAGGACCATTCCTATGTGTTTGCCCAGTGATCCTGGTAAACGAATTGCCACTTAGTAGTCTACGTTCCGGCGCAAGAGAGATTCATTGCTCTCGACCGTCAAGGTAGCAGCTAAATTAGACAGTGCACTTTTTCGCTGCTTTACGATATAGTAGAGCTAATAGATAGAGAGTCGGCCAATTTTACCAGGTCGGATTAGTCCTTGCACTACTCCCCGCCGCCGGCCGCCGCCGCCGCTCCCCGCCGGCCCGCCCGCATCGTGCGTGTCGCGCAACTGGTCGTACGACGGCCAGATGGCTCGGTCCACGGCCGATGAATAAACGGAAACGATCGACGAACTCGAACAAGTATGCGAGATGAACACAAACTTTTTCTTCTTTGATAGCCTAGATTTTTGAGGTTTTGATCTTTGCTGATACTTTTCCCACCATACTCCCTGCATGCTTTTCATTTCCTCGTCGCCGTCCTGCTGGGCAATTGTTATGCTATTAAGTACCAATCAGGAACAAATAAAGCCTCCAAAGCTAATCGAAATTGAAAATAAATAGAAGCGATGAACCCGGTCGAATCAATAATCTCCAACACGATAGAACAAGGTCCTCCAACCGAAAATCCTGCAGACCAAGAAGAAGTGGCTGGTCCGTGCGCAACCTCCAACCAAGTATTAAAGTGCCAGTTTTCATCGTGGTATCCGATATTTTCCAATCTGGAAGGAAGAAAACGGACGAATGTTACTATCAAGTCAGTCATCATTCGAGAGCTGCCAGAAGATTTTGAAGAATATTTACTAAGCGATGGTGTGGAACTGCCAACCAATGCGGAGAAGCTTTCGTCTTGCGCTAATGGAAACGCCGAGTGGTCTTCAGACGAAGAAGACAATAACACAGAGGACGAAGAAGCTGGTGAAAGCTCTTCCAAAAAATACGACTTTCCCAAGTTGAACCAAGACCTGGTGAACGCTATTCAATCGTTGGACGGCTCGGTCCTTCCCAAATTGAACTGGTCCGCACCCAAGGATGCGACTTGGGTCAACGGTGGATCCCTTAGATGTGAGACTGCGGGAGATGTCTACGTATTGATCAAAAGTAGTGACTTTTGCCTTCATGATGTGTTGCGAAAAGCTTGGAAGAACTGCCAAAATTATGATCCAGCAAAGACTCCGCCAAAATTGGAATTGGCCCTTCGCAAGTGGTGCAGTCTACATCCCAGCATGGAATTCCGATGTTTCATCCGGCAGCATGAGCTGATTGCGATTTCGCAGCGAAATCACACGCAGCATTATGCCCACCTTCTTCATGACCAAAACCAGATCCAAGAATTCTTGATGAAGTTTTTTGAAGATACGATTCGCGAACGGTTTGCAGAAGGAGAAATCGCCAACTACGTCTTTGACGTATACTTGGATAAAAAGAATCGCGTATGGTTGCTAGATTTCAATGTTTGGGCTCGTTCGACTGATAGCTTGCTGTTTGAGTGGTCTGAGCTCTTGACGATGGACATAGAGGACGAACCTCAATTCCGTTTGGTCGAAACTGCCAATCAAGTGCGACAGGATCCGCTTGCGTCATACCGAGCTCCTGTCGACACACTGGATTTGGCATCCTTGACAGGTGGAGTATCGAAGAACTTTGAAGATTTCATGAAGCAGTGTCAAAGTCCTTCGCAGATGGATGACGACGAAGTTGAGGAGGAAGCAAACAAGCTCGAAAATCTTGACTAACGTGTACTACGTATAGATACACACAGTACAGGTACTACAAAGCGATAAAGTCTCTCCACTAGTAGCACTGTAGTCAATTGAGTGATCTATATCACTTATACAATACCACCACCGTATCCACGGTCATGGGCATATCGATCGGGGTAGTCTCGAGAACTCATTGGTCTTCGCTTGATGAGATCAGGTCCTTCCCGCTTCAAGTCTGCGACCGTAGGAGTTCCCAAAAGTCCCATAGCACGATCAAGTTCAACCCTAAGAATTTCATAAGCCTTGTCAACACCAGCGAAACCACCAGCAGCAAGACCCCATAGGTATGGTTTTCCGACACCGACGGAGTCTGCACCAAGTGCCAACGCTTTGGCGATATCAGTTCCTCGTTGAACACCTCCGTCCAAGATGATTTCGACATCAGGGCCAACAGCTTCACGGATTGAGGGCAATACGTCAATTGTGGCTGGGGAAGTCTCGAGCTGACGAGCACCGTGGTTTGAAATCCAAATACTGGAGAAACCAATTTCGACTGCCTTCTTGGCGTCCTCTGGACGGACAACACCCTTGGGTGCCGCAGGTCCATTCCACTCCCCAAGAAGCCATTCGGCATCCTTCCAACCGAATTCAGGAGCAATCTGGCTGTTTACGAACGCAGCCAAAGAATCAGCTGGGACGTCAGTGTTGATGCAAGCATAAGTGTAAGGCTCGTGCGACAAGAAATCGTAAGTCCAAGCAGGGCTCTTGATGGCCTCAATCATTTGATTGACAGAGTATTTTGGTGGGATGGAGAAATCATTTCGGATGTCTCTCTCGCGATTTCCATACCATGTAAAATCGACGGTGAGCGCCAAAGCACCGAAACCACCCTCCTTTGCCTTTGCGATGACTTCCTTTACCAACTCACGGTCTTTCCACACGTACAGCTGGAAAACCTTGGGACCATTATGCAGTTCTCCAATTTCCGAAATTCCAGTGGTAGCCAACGACGACAATCCATAAAGAGTGCCGTGCTTCTCGGAAGCCCTGGCGGCTGCCGTTTCACCCTCCCAGTGGAACATTCGGTTTCCTGCAGTCGGACAGCCAAAAAATGGCAACTTGACGTCCATACCAAAAATTTTCGTGGACAGATCTAGCGGAGGTTTGATTCCCGAAAGAACTTTGTAGTGCATTTCGAGCTGCGAGTAGGCGTCCTTACCACGGCGAAGACTAATCTCATCGTCCGCACCGGCATCAAGGTAGTCAAAAACCATCTTGACAAAGCGTCGAAACACAGGTGAGAAATGTCACATTCGAATCAATCATTGAAGATAGAATAGTTCAAAGTATACACGTACCTTATGGGCCCGGGATTTGGCAATCACTCTAAGATCAGCAATATTCACGGCTTTCTTCAAGGCCGCCTGGTAGGGCGCATCAAAAATGGCATTGAGGGGAATGTGCTGAAGCACTTTATGAACTCCGAGTTTATGCGGATTAAAAATCATGATGTATCAAATAATGCGACAAAAAACCGGTGGACGATGAGGTAATAGTTCTTAGATCCAATCTTGGTGAGGACTAGGCTACTCGACAGAGCGAAATGAGACGACTTTCGAGAAAGGGTACCAGGTGTAGTTTATGATGAAACAACCAAAGACCAAAGTTGGATGTCTTATCATGCGTCGATCTACCAACTTGTACATACAGTACCCACCGACCGGTATCTCATTGCTTTCTTGATCGACGGCTTACGTCATGCCGATGCATTTGACGGTTTTATCGCGAACGGAGAGGAGCCATACATGCTTTGAAATTGATGGCCCACGGCTGACGTCATTCTTTTTCTTCAGAAAGAAAGATTCACGTGAAATCTACGTCATTTCCAGTACGAACTTCAACCCCCGAACAAATTGCCTTCTTTGACCAATACGACCAGGATCCGTAGTCTGTACGCTGAACGCTGAACGCTGCACGGAAGCTTGACGATGGACTCCTCCTCCTCTTCCTCCTCCTCTCCTAGTACCGATACCAGTAGGGGGACCCCTACTGTAAGACTGCTCTTGTGTCTTCTCTAAAAGTAGTATCTCGGAGTAATCTACTACTCCGGAGTAGAGACTACTACCACTCTACTAGAGAGAGTGTGTCTCGAGCCTCTCTACCGTCAAGAAGAAGCAAGTAGTAGCCTAGCTAAATCAAAGACAGTACTAGAGTTTTTCGCTGCTTCATGACATTAGTATTCATTCGTAAGTACTAGTAGTGAGCCTACGGGTTTTAGTGCCATACTACTACGTAACGGTAGAACTCTCTAATTAGATTAGACGAAATAAGCGAAAAGTAGAGGGAGGGTTTCAGAAATCAAAAGGAGGTCCTTCTACTAGTAGACTTGAAATACTCGGATTTTTCTACCGCCAGAACGCAATCCTGATGGATCCAGAGCTGGTAGTTGCGGACCATTACCGGTATGAACACGGACTATTCTTGCCTCGTTTAGGTAGTAGTAGAAAACTATCGTAACACCTCGTTGCCTAAGTTTCTATTATACAATAGTATGCCGGTGATTACTGGACGAAATTTCGTCCAATTCCCGAGCATTCTCTTCGTCCGCGACCGCACTTGTCGTAACTGTGGTTGGTGCTCCCTCCGATAGATTCAATTCAGACCGGATTCGTTCCGCCGCCTCTAGTTCCGCTTCCTCAATCAAATGACGAAATTGCCACGCCCTTGCACAGCACAAGAACCATACTCCCACCGGCAGCAACACCGTAAAGATCGCAATGGTTCGAAAGTCATCATTTGTCAACGGGATCACTGTATCGTCGTCCTTCGGCACCGTCTCGTCCTTGACAAATATGGTGAATTCGAAGACGTTCCACACATTCCAGAGAATGCCAGCAATCATGGTCCCGATCAAGTATAGAGTTGCCAACCGTGACGTGTTTTCTTGGGTGGCTTTCATCCCGAGTCTCGCTACAAGGAATCCAACAGTTGAAACCAAAAGATCAAAGTAATCTTGCTTTTCCCACAAACGGGGCTCATAGTCGACATGAGGATACATACCGTCGTCCGTACTATTTCCACCCCCACCGCTCGGAGGTGTCATATCATCCTCGTAGACCGGCACCTCATCTGCCCCCGTGGCGATGGAGAGAAGTGCCAGCAATCGCATAACACATATCGTACCTAGCAGGAGCGACAAGAGCCGGACATTATTCTGCGCTTCGGCAATCTCGTACGAACCCAACACCAAAATTTGTCCACGTCGTTCTTGCTCTGCTTCATCTAAAATGATTTGAGGAACGTGTGCTCCCCCATTGTCTTCTTCATCGGCTCTATCTGTACATGTACTCATGACTGACGAGTCTCCTGACACTACTGTAACGCGTGGCTTTGGAAAGAGATGAATGATAACATCGTCTTGATGGATCCCCATTTCTTTCAATGTTTTGGAATCATCCAACATGCGCCCACGAAAGATCAATCTCTGAGACGGCGGAGCAACTTTGTGCACCTTGGCTCCCACTTTTTTGAACTTTGGAACACTCCAATCGGGGTCGACCGCAATCGGAAATCGCTTCTGTGCGGAGTCCAAGACAATCACAGTAATCTTCTTTCCGTCTGCAATACTGTTGCTAGCATCTGAATCTGAATACCCTTCTTCGCTGGCGACAGAATCCTTTTCCATGGCATCGACAAGACTTGTGCTGGCATTGATGACTCCACCATTGCTATTGATATCTTCTTGTTGTTGTTTCGTTGTGATTGCGTCATAAGTGTTGTTTTCTGCGCGCCGGTTACTACGGTGGCTCGATCGTGGCCGCGAGTTGTCCATGCTGATATTATTCGAGGAGCTGCCCGGAAGAGCGTCAGCATTACTTGGAGAAGCAACTCCAATTTCCGTCGGTGGAGCCTCCACATCTTCCGATTCATCCGTGGAAGCCACAGGGTTGTACGCAGATCGACCTCGCATGGTTGATTTAAATTAGTATATTATTTTCACGAACACAAAAAAGAATAATCAAAAGTAACCTTCGTTCGTTGTAAGATGATTTCGTGATAATCAGCAAGTGCAAGCTTGAAGCTTGTTGTGAGTGTTTTAAAGAGAGCCGTCGCAGGCGATTCAATCGTAGTCTCTCTCAATGATGACACGACAGTTTGAAAGATGAGCGAGAGAAGTTGACTTCGTTCCGGTTCCTTTGCTCCCGTTGTGTTGTTCACGACACAGTCTGTTTGTTATTGTTGTTGCCTGTTATTACAGTAAGACGTGCTTCTTCATCATGTCTCTCGCTTCGCCACGAGCACGCACCCGCACCACCACACGCACGGGCCGGCGAGAAATTATCGTTGAAAAGTCATCGTGTCGCATCAGACTCGAACAGGACACAAGATTCAATTGACGACCCCCGCGCGAACCTTTCAATCGTCCGTGAATCAAGAATCCCGCACACAGTTTTCGGCACGTGGCGTTTTTGCTACAGTACCTGTACTTCTAAAATAGTCTTCACCACTCCTCTCGTGTCGACCATGGTAGTAGGTAGCAAGCAAGTACGGTAGAGGAATAGGTCTAACTTTATGGTATCGATTAGTCGTAGTCAACCTTCTAGCTAGAGTAAAAGAGAAATGGGACTGACTGACAGAGCAACTGACGACTGACTGACGACTCACTATTGTACCGTCGCTCGCTCGCTCGCCGGCCCCTCGGCCCTTGGTTCTTTCCTCGGCTTGGTCCTTCAAGTCAAAATTCATCCTCCGGGTTTCTCCGCTACAAGTACAGTACGAAGTACGCGTACTGTACCGTACGACTACAGAACGAGATGAAAGAACGGCAAAACGGCCGCGTGTCGTTGTGTGGCGGTGGGCGGCCGTTGCTACCGTATTCCTTCACTTTCCATCTCCGACTGCTCTGCTGGTGTCTCCTGTTCTGTCGTCTGAAGACTTTCATTACTAGTTTGTCTATCTTTGAACAAGCTCCAAAGGTTCCAACATCGATCCACTGACTACGAGCGGCTTGGACATTCTTTGATTATTGGAAAGACGCTTGCTACCATAGTGTTGTAGTACTACAAGTCGATTGCGTGCGTGCAAAACGAAACTGAATAAATACTGTAATATTTATCACACAATATCATCATGGTGAACAAACTCTTCATCATGCTGCCCGCCATGTTTGCGGCCCGCAAACTGGATTCCGAAGATCCAATGCAAGTCTTTTGGCTACGAGTCGCGTATGGAACAATACAAGCGGTGTGTGTGCTCATCGTGGCGTACACGTATATACAAGCTACTACGATTGCTAGCAAGTCCACCGGTGGCGTCATTTATGTCCCGCCAGCTCCTCAGGTACGTATGTAGGTGGTGGTGGTGGTGGTGGTGGTGGTGGTGGTGGTGGTGGTGGTGATGGTGATGGTGATGGTGATCACTGATGAGATCACTGATGATGTTGTGAACATTGATGGATGGATGATGAAGGAACCGATGTGCTGTGCCTTGATTGTATGTTGTGTGTGCCGTCGTTTCTCCTGTCTGTGTTCCTCACGCAGCTGATTACACTGTTTGCATCATAATATTATTGCGAGTAGCCTTTTGCGGATCCCAATGCGAAAAAGAAGTACACAGAAGTCAACTTTGGGGCTCACGTCTTGTCGACCGCGCGATCCTTGTTGGGTAGTACCCTCTTTGGTATCCTCATGACTGTGGGATTGCATTGGTACAAGGGCATGATTGTTGGACTGGCGATTCAAACGATTATGAGTCCCCTCAACTTGACGGAGAATCCCCTAGTCAAAGCCTTGATCCTAGGAAATGGAATCAAGGCTGAAGATAAAATCTTTGATGAAAAGACTGCTAGTGAATTGACGGCGGAAGATGAGGTTGTCGATGGAAGCGGCAATCCGGTGGCTCGGGCACCTGGTGGAGGAACGATTACTGGTGGAACTGGTTCCTTTGAAGACCTTATGTTGGACACTTGGGATGCGGGTAACAAGGCGGATGTGGGTGCATTCATGGCAGCTGTCACAAAGAAGAATTGCAACTCCCGATCAAAGGAAAGTGGGTGGACACCTATGATGATTCTCTCGGGTCTGAACGCCAAGGGAACGGCCAGTGCTATTCGGCAGCTCAAGGAACTCGGTGGAAACCCAGCGATTGTAGACGTGGAAGGGTGGAATTCCTTGCATTGGGCGGCTTTTCACGGAAGTATCGAAGCTGCCAAGGAACTCGTGAAAGATACTGCCTTATTGACAGTCAAGGATAAGGAAGGAAAGCTTCCTCTAGACATGGCCAAGGCGGAAGGCAACGAGGACGTTGCCAAGTTCTTGGAGATTTGTACCGAGACGGCGGTTACTAGTGCAAAGAGTAACGCCGACGCAGGGCTTCGCAAACGCAAATAATCACAACAGCATATATTTTTATGAAGCGCGATATATAAAAGCGAACGTGGATGTGGTAGGGGGGATGTTATGATTGGCTCCATGATTGCTTGTTTTCCGTGTAGTGACAGTCGCAATCGACAAGATTGGAGTGAATGAATGAATCAATCATCCATATTCCCCATGGGTATTACCAGATCCACCAAAAAGAGTTTTGCCTCGAATATCAGTTACAAAAAGGAATTGTCATAACATGTCTTGGATGTCGATGCATTTAGATCATACATAGTAAACGTTTAGTACACAACGCAGTACGGCGGAGTAGGCACTGTTGCAAAACACGTTTCGGAGTACCATACGGTGAAAAGCTCGTGACAAGGAAAGGATATATCTAAGGCATTCTATTTTACAAGCAGTGCAGCTTTACCCCGAGTATTTGGAGCAAAACTCTTCGTGATGTTGTCGGATCAATTCTACTGCGCGAGCCATTTTCTCTTCCGAAGGCAAGAAGGTAGTTCGGAAACCATATCGACCAGCTTCTTGACCAAACCCAGATGCTGGAACGACACAAATACCTGTTCGCTCCAACAAGGAGATTGCATACACCGTATCCGGTGCCATGCCTCTGGAATGCGCGTCCTGAATTGCACCTTCCGGCAAATCAACCCTCGGGAAGCAATACATCGCCCCTTGTGCAGGTTGACAGGAAAAGCCCGGGATGGAATTGAGTCCTTTACTGACAAGTTTGGCTCTCTTTTTCAAGCTTTCGGATATTGATGATTTTTCAGCCTCGTGGCTTCTGTAGGATTGGTCGCCTGGATTGGGACCTCGCGCCATTAGGCTAACCATCATTTGGCCTGAAATGGTAGAGCAAAGACTCGACGACGCCAGCTTGTACAAATGATCCTTCACTTTTCCGTCAAAACCAACAAGTTCCATGTAACCACCACGCCTTCCACATTCTCCGAATACACCCTTGCTTATAGAATGGAACGAAGCTAGTTCGATTTCATCGTTCTGCAACAAGCCGGTATCAAAAGCAGCACGCTTCGCACTGTAGAATTCTGCGTCGTCGTCGTACACATTCTCTTGGTAAACTTCATCGGCAAGAAGAACAAGCTTGTGCTTGGAGCAGAATTGGACCACATCCTGTACCGCCTGCTTTGACAGAACTTGACCAGTAGGATTTCCAGGATTGATCAGCACAAATCCGACAACATTGACTCCATTCTTTTTGGCCTCCAATAAGGATCGCTCCAACTCTTGCATGTTCAAATCCCAGTTTCTCCTCTCATCTAGAAAATATCCCACCTTCTTTCCTTGCAATAAGTCAAGCGACGCGCTATAAATTGGATACTGTGGAATAGGAATCATGACCCCGCTGTTGCCGCAGAAAATGAAGATTGAAGATGAGCGAGTATTCGCAAGTGTATACCAATACTGCGCTGGTCACATTGTATTCAAAGCAAGATAGAGAGTACTTACCAGCTGGAATCGGCAATCAGTGCAGTCAAAACATACTTGATCGCCTCGCTAGCACCGTTGGACAAAAAGATGTCTTCCGCATTCGCGGGAACGCCACCGTCTCGCTTTTGAATAAAACTGGCCACATCTTCTCGAAACATTTTCACACCCTTGCTGTGGCTATAGGCACCAGACCCATGACCCCCAAGTCCCTTTTTCATCTCTCTCGCGCGTTGAATTGCATCGGCAGGGAACATTTTTTCAACATCGGGGTGATCCACACCAATTTCGTCTGGTAAGTCTACCAGTGCCATCACCTGACGAGGCCATGTCAACGGTCGTTGACCCACCGAGTGTGGATTGCCAATATTTGTGTACACAATCGAATCGAAAGGATATTTCTTGGTTCCAGACTGAAGCTCATCATTGATCTTGTCCGCCGCAATCACGACACTTCCACGGACGGCATATTCCATTCCCTTTAGCGCAGGCGACATGGTATCTTCCGTCAATCGCTTCTTCATGTCTGGAAATACATATTTTTTAAAAGGCACATAGTGTCAGCAACAATACCTACGCTACTTTCACGTTGCACCCTTCCGACTCCACAATGCAAAAGAACAATTACCTGTGACGGGATCCATGTAACGCGAAGCGGCATTGACATGGTCAAGGAAGGCAGCAGCGCCTAAAGAAATCAACAAAGCACGGGAACAGTTCTTCATGGTCGGTTACAAAAGTATGTATGCTTGCTGTTGGAGAAAATATTTATCTCGAGTCAACTGATTTTGGAATTATGAAGTCGAACAAACAACAACAACGGAAGAGAGGGTTCGTGTTTCTTTTGGTGCGTCTACTTCTTCTCGACTGCCAACAGGAAGATGGAAGACGAAGAATATTAGTGAAGCAAGAAAAGGAAACGAACGAAGAGTGTTGACTTTTTTGTGTTTTGTGTGATGCCTGCAGGTGATGGCTCGTTTGCTACCGTACCGGTACTTACAGCACCAGGTACCGGTACCGGTACTGTACAGGAGTACTTGTACTCACTCGTGCGTAGCGTCTCCGTGAATGAAGAATACAGCAGCGGTAGAGAACGTTCTCATCACTGCACTTACTCGATCATCTGGTACGTGTACCGGTACGGTTCTCGTGCCCGAGCGTGCGAAACCAACCAATGAGAACGTTCCAGAAGGAGCTCAAAGCGAACGCCGTAAATTCACAGGCCGCCGAAGCAGGAGGAGCAGCAGCGAGGAGCCGGCCGACCGGCCGAGGAACAATGAGCATGACGTCACAATCGGGCATGCGCGCTCGCTCGCTCGCTCGGGCGGCGGCGGGGATCTTTGGTGTGACGTTTTTCGATTGTCCGAGTTCCAAAAAATAATAATAATAAATAAAACGTCAAAAACAACAAGCAACGAATAATAAGTATTAAGGTCAACAGTCAACACATCAATCTCAAACGCCTTTCCAAGTCCACTCATATCTACGTCGGTAGTCGTCTGAGCAAGGAGACTGAACGACCTCAAAGAGAAGAAAAATTGGACGATTATCGTGATGAATAGCCGAGGCCTCCGATTGCTGGCAACATCTATCGCGTTCACGTGGAACATTCAAAGAGTCATGTCGCTAGCTACGAGCAATACCAAACCCAGCCCGCCATCTAATATAGTTGTCGTCGGCGGTGGAATTCAGGGAACTTCTGTTGCTTATCATCTCGCTCAGCAGGTTCCGTCATCTACCAAAATCACGATCCTCGAGGCCAAGGCAACCGCATCTGCTGCTTCGGGCAAAGGTGGAGGCTTTATGGCCAGAAGTTGGGGGGATGGAACTCCCACCCAGCGGCTACATGAATTGGGGTTCGACATGTACGAAGAAATGGCTAAAGAATTGGGATGCGAGTCCTATCGGAAGCTTCCAGTTTTATCGGTGTCTCCGGGGTATCAGGGCATCAAAGAGGCGCGAAAGAATCGCCAGATCGATGCTATTTTTCCAGGATGGTTGGACGGGAAAGTCGGTAGGATTTCGGCGCTTGGATACGGAGATGATACTGCTCAAATCACGCCGAAGGAATTTGTCGACAAAATGCTAGAAAATGCGGGCGATAAGATTGAAGTCGTCTTGGGTACCTGTACTGGCGTCGAAACGGATCAAGGATCTGAACGAGGCACTCGTAAAGTCACAGCAGTCAAATATCAACCTCGAGTGGAAGGTTCTGGCGAGACCTACGTCGAAGAGCAAGTTATTCCAGCGGATTGCATTGTCGTCTCGGCGGGACCTTGGTCGTGTGCCGCAGAAGACTGGTTTCAAGGAGCCGTCAAGCTGCCGATGGAAGGAATTAAAAGCACGAGCATTGTTTGGAAACAACCACAAGGGGTCGACGTCGATGCGACTGCTCTGTTTTGTGGCGAAAATAATCAATTTGGTACTCACTGTAAGTAGAGACTCCTAGATTCTGACTGATATACTATCGCATGGGGTCTCACTTTTTCTTGCTGACTCAGTGGAGGTATACCCCCGACCCGATGGCTCCATCTACATTTGTGGAATCGGTGGAAGCGATTATATTACAACAGAGGAGCTTAAGCAGGGAGCGTTTCGAGAAATCTGCGATGCCAATGAAGCTCGAGTGGATGCTGCCAGAGCATCATTTCAGGAAATGTCGTCACTGTACAAAGAGGAAGGTGAACTCGACCGAGTTCAAGCTTGTATGCGTCCTTGTGCCCCAGATGCGAAGCCCTACATGGGAAGTGTTCCAGGTTTCGAAGGTGCCTATTGCAATTGTGCTCACAATTGTTGGGGTATCGCATGGGCACCAGCCTGTGGAAAGGCTATCGCCGAACTTGTCTTGGAAGGGGAATGCAAAAGCGTTAACTTGACTCCTTTCGATCCAGCACGGTTTACCCCGGATGCACAGAGAGGTGGACGCGGAAGAAAGCAGCGAGGTACTAACGTCGGCGAGCAATGGTAGCTATGCCAACTAGTATTGCCCAACAAGTCAACCTACTAGTACTCCCGTACTCTCTTAGATAGCGCAAAGCAAAAGAATGCGTGGTGACCGCAAGGCTTTTCTCACCACATGATTCATAGTCGTAGTTGATGAGTTGATGGTCGCCATCCAGCAGCTCGAGAGACAGTAGCAATCGTTTTCTTTAGGTTCTCGGGGCAATTCTACCGGTAGAGAGAGAAGTTCGTCGGAGTGAAACTGCACGCTCAGAGACGACTACGAGTAGTCGAGGAAAGATGGGAAAAATCTACACGCGCCATTTTTTACAGTAGCTGATAGGCTATAAACCGTCTGTCCATGAGCCGTGTACCTGCGTACAAAGTCTACCGGTAGACTAAACTGGTACCAAATTCAAAATTCGAACCGCCACATCAGTTAAGACGCCACAATGACGACGGTGATAACGAATACAACATTTCTCCTGTTCCATAATACTCTGCCCTATTTCCGTCCCAAGTAGTATGTTTATTATCCAAATGAAGAGCAGTAAAAGGCGACAGCAGCCCGACGGTGAAAGTTTTTTCGACGAACAGGTCCGAGTGGCTCAGGATCATCATGATCGAGGTTTGGACTTTTGTTACGCTCTGCCCAGAGATGTTGACCGAGCATTGGACGAACTTGATACTGCCATTCAGATGAGAGAATCGCTTTTGGGGAAATATCATAATGACACGGCCCTATCTTACTTCAGAAAAGCTTGCATACTGAGAGAAGACAAGAAGGACTATTTTTCGGCGCTTGTGGTGGCTCGACGAGAGATCAGAATATCCCAGCATCTACAAGCAGGGGAGCAAATGATGAGCAATGAGAGGGACTGGTTCTCAGAACGTATCGATTGGATCAAAGAAGTGCTTTCCCATCATCAAAGCCACATGTCCGAGAGAGATGTCGCTAAGTATTTATCACAGCTGCTACAATCGATGGAGTTTGAACGACTAGGCGATCAACACTTCGCTCGGAAGGAATGGGGCCTGGCAATCACCCAGTATGGTAGTGCTTTAGCTTTGGAGTCGTCAGCCTATGCACGAAATGCTCTCGAGATGGCGGATATCCAAGTAAAGATTGGCGACTCTTACGCAGGGATGAAGGATTCCGACTCAGCCATGGAAGAGTACAAAAATGCTCTGGAAAAGTATCATCGCGAACTTGGCCCATCTCCCCATTCCATAACTGGGCACGTCCTGAATAAATGCGCTTCACTTCATCTGAAGCAAAATGAATTTGATGCTGCGTTGGGGACATATGCCAAAGCCTACTCAATATACGAACAAGTTTTTGGAAGGCAACATGATCTCTCTGTCGAAGCTTTACAAGACATCAGGCTCGTAGCTGTGAAAGAAATGGAAGTGCTTCGAAATGCGGAACGTTTGAGGAAGAAAGAAGCCAAGGTGACAGGGCGGGCACAACGTGACCGTGAGGATGCAGAAGATATCGAACAGCGATCGCATTTTTCAAATCATTTCTAGCCAAGCAGAGTTTGTATCTTTGCACGCCAGTGGCATTGTGCCGTCTAGTAGTCTACCGCTAGCTCGGAGTTACAAACCATGTACAAACTTGGTCTTTGATCGAAAACATTGGGGAAGAAAGTCAAACTATTGTTACAAAATTAGTTGGTCCTTTCACTGGAAAAATTCACGGCTTATCGAGTATAGCCAATGCGTCATCCAGGAGAGAGACAAGATTGGCCTTGTCGTTACAAACGGGGCCTCGCCTTTGCTGATACGGTACGAGCTTGTTGGTATGTACCTGGAAAGCCAGAGCGGAAGCCAGAGGGGATACTCCTCGCGCAGCAAGCTTGCTTGATGGTTCTTCAGTTAACTGGTCAAGTGCGGCGAGTCTATCCGCTTGCGCTCGAACAATTGCTTCCTCTGCAGCCGCCTGGGAACACGACAACAAAACTGATCGAATTTTCTCTTCATCAATAACGCCTGACATGTACTGCCGTCGCTGTTCGCGACAAAGTAATTCGAGAGCTTCTTCGCGGTATGCCGTGCGCTTCTTCCTGAGTTCATCGTGTATAACTCCACGAAAGCAGAAGTGCTTGTCATCTTCTTTGACATGATACCCATTTTTTATCATTCGTTGCATGGCTATATTCTTGTTTCGCATTCTTCTATAGTCGTCGCCATTGTACCAAATGCTCTCCATCTCCTCTTCGCTGAAATCGAGATGACTCTCAATCAGGTGCGTCTCGCATGTCCTGCGACTGAAACGGAGCTTTCGCGCTCCACTCTGATCATGGGTCCTACTAGAAATCATTGATGGGGAGTGCATGGTAGTGGGAGAGGCTTGCATCGTCTTATATAGTCGGGTTGATTGATTTTTATGAGGATGTCAGATGTCAAGTGGTTTCTTGTTCAAGAGTGTTGTGATTTGTGATGTGAAGAGAAATATCTGAAACGCGAGGACCAGTATAATACCAGGACGTACAGTACAGTGCTGTACCGGTACTTGTGCAGTAGTCTACGGAGATCGATCGATGGAACATGACGCGACGTGTGTGTGTGGCTGACTTGGTCCCGCACACCGCTCACTCACTCTGCGAATATCATCTGGAGTCTGGAGTTCAAATAATAGCGGGAGTGGACGTCTTCGTCGGAGAACAAAGAACTAAAACGACCGCGTGATCGTAAATTCGTGTACCGTACAGTATGAAATACAAGAAATGATAAAACTTGTGAGGGCGGTATTCTACTAACGGTATGTGCAAGTAGTTTGGATTTCATCGGGACGTTAAGTAAATTGAACGTATGCTCGGCGTGATTGCTCGTGTTGAAGCTGATATTAATAAAACGGGAATGTCACAATCCTCACTTTATTTGCAGTGATATTTTTTAAATGACCGCCGGAACACCTTCGCTCGCAAGCCGAAATGAACGCGGTCGTCAGCTATGCTTTCTACTACTAACAGTGGAGTGTGCTGTAGAGCTTATGAAAAAGGCGGCGCTTTTTAATTCGGACTCTATCTGCAGCCAATGGTCAAGCGAGGCTGCGACTTCTTGAGCTTCTTCTTCTTCCCCAATCGGATCGGAGGCCCCTATCTCCTTACGGGATTAATTTGTGAATCACGGTATGATTCACATTTTGCTACTTGGCTCAATATCCGTCACCAATGCAAAAAACAACCAATCAGGTCATGGCAGCTGGCAACATTGCTTTCGGAAACGTTGGGGCAGACGGGCGAAGTGGTTTGGAGGGTGTAACCCCTCTTTTGGCTTACTACTGGGCCACTGAAGAGAGCAGGTCACGCAGTCAACGCGCATTTTGACACAAAATCTACCCAAAACTACCAGAGATGTATTTCATGTAAAATCAAAGCCACTACTGAAATTCCACTTCGACCGGGTCCAGGAGTGAAGGGTCGCATATGATGAGGCGCAAGGAGTCTGAAAGCAGGCCTTTTGTTATTCAATAACAATATTTCCTTTTCGACTGCATTTCTACTAGGCAAGATTGGAGTCATATGAGTCAATCAATGTTCCGAATGAGACTACTTTTCATCATCAAATGGAGGTTAGCCACCAGACATCCTTTCGGATTGCTGGAGTACTGTCCGAGGAAGGATACTGCTGCATCGGTGGCTTTGAAAGTAGTGATGGTATGCGATGACGGGTCTTGTTCAGTTTGAGTGAAATGTGAATCAGGGGTGCCTTGCGCGCGCATTTTGCCCGCACTCTTACTACCTTAGTGGGGGGAAAAGTCGTCGGAAGAAAATTCCAAGCGGCGTCTTCGTAAACTTTCGAATATTCCGCATCGGATGATGTGATTGGTTTAGAGATGACTATTTTTGATTGGTGGCTAGCTATGTGCCGAAGATAGACTGATGTGAATCAGGGTCTGATTCACATCCCATAAAGAGATGACTCCAGTCCGACATGCTGCGCGCGCCTCTCTTTTGACGGTCACAGATTCTGTTTCAACACTGACCAACTCGGCAGACGAATCCCATCGACCATCAACACGTAACAATCCTTCCTCTAACAGTACTATTGAATCGGACAGCGACGAATCGGAAGATTTGGATGAGGAAGACGATTTCTGGGCGACAAATCCGTTTGGGAGAGATGGAGACGGCGAGGACGACAACGCAAGCGATGAAGACGGCGACAACGACAACGAAGTTATTTTGCCTTTTGGATTGTATGTACACTGCGGTCGTATCGCGGCCATGTTCGAAAGCCACACAAGTCACACGTCTCCGGTGTACAGTACATACAGGTAGGAAGGGTGTCAGAGCTTGGTCAGAGGCCGTAGACGCACCCTGGGTCCCCACAAAAATCCCAAAAAGGAGCCCACCTATGTCTGTCAGTCAGCCGATAGTACAGAGAACACAGAGTGTACCGGGAACCGGTACTTGTATGTACTACCTGGTACAGTACTGGTACCTTGGTGAGGAAGTTTGACACATACAAGATTTTTTTTCCTGGAGCACTTGTCTCTCTGTGATAGTAGTACCTACTATGTACATGTCGTTGGAACTCCTCAACTCTACTAGTAGAAAGTAGAACGAGGCGAGTCAGCTGTTCTCTGCCCTCAGACTGACTCATTCTATAGAACACACCCATCCGATATCGGACTGGCTACGCTACAGCACTGCCGCGATTCCCGAGGAGTGCTCTTGTCCAAAACTAATTCCACACCTTTTACATTCCTAGTACCGTAACCCCCGTAGTAGCGCGACGATGACCAGAATAAGACTGAAGTAACAGAGAATATTGATTCCGACGACGAACACTTTGAAAGCCAACATGTTATTGCGACCAATACCAGTACCAGTCCATGGACATCTAGCAAGGCGCAAAAAAGTGAGACGTTTGACTACTGCATCGAAAAGTACCACCTACTTTGTGCCAACAACAACTTACAAATGGTCATAGTCTTGGATCAGCACACCGCATTCTCGGCAGTACAGTGCGCCGGGCGGGCGGAAACTTCCGACTTGTTCATTCCAGAACCATCCTCCCTCGCCCGCCTCTTCGTCCGTGACCCGTTCCATCAGCCCAGGGTCCTGACAGCTCACACAAAATAATGATGCAAGAACGAAACCAAGTACCGTAAAGTAAATATAAGCAACCCAAAATGGCTAGGAAAGGAGTCCCCAAGTGAGTCCATTAGAGAACAGTCCATTCCACCAGCAACGAGCAATCTCCTTCCATTTCAATCAACCACGTACCAATGGAGAATCCTCGTTTATTATTACAAAATAAGCCACTGCACCCGAAATGCCCAAAATAAGAGGAACAGTGACCAGGCAGCAGAAGGGCCAGCATGGCCCGGCAATGACAATGGGGGTACCATCGCGTCGTTCGCACAAAATAAACATATTTCCAATACGTCGAGCCATGCAACAACAATATCGATGAAAATCTCTAGTAGGACCATTTTCTTGTACATCCCTCTCCCATCGCGTGGATACTGCGTATCTAGTTTGGAAGACGGCGGTGCAACAAAGTCAATGTTAGCCACGTATTCAAAAGTCGGGTCATCAAGCAGCACATGGAACATCCAGCATGGATGTTGGCTTACTGCTTTTTCCGCCGTCTTGAAACTACGGCGGGTTGCCTGTCTCCGCTTGCAGGGACCGAACCTTGGGTAGAAGGTTGGGCAACCTGTTCTGCCTTTTCTGCAGCTTCTTGAAACTGGATACCAGCACTACTACTCGTAGGCGTCATTAAGATTTTATGTTATTGCAGCGGCGGCAGACACGACTTGAATTGAAGATGCAGGGATTGCTCCAACAATCCGGGTTAAGTTGCAAGCAGATAACTCCGCTAGATAGGCCTTCACAGTGACTACCGGTACGGTATAATTGTGTTGTAGTCTACTGTAAAGCAGAGCTGTCCAAATCAGGGGACTGTCACGGCGCTGTAAGAAGTCGTACCGGTACAGTACAGCTGTCATTGTACTGTAGCTTGGTTTGCCTTTGCTTCGTTATTTTTCAAAAATCGTCCGCGCATGCAGAAGTCGAAACTCGAAACGATCGCCGACGCCGCCGCCCTATTCATTCGACCCAATTGACCAACGGCCACTGCTGGGGGCGTGGGGGTTGGGGGTTCCCCGCCTGGCCGCACACGCACGTCTGGTCGTGACACGTTTCGTTGACAGGACAGTACAAGTGCAGTAGTACTGGCGTACGGTGCCAGGTACCACCGGTACATACCGCCGGTACCATACCAGGTCGCCCTACAGTAGGGACAAAGTCTACAGTTCTTACCAGCAGGAAGGACGGAGCTACAGTAGTACGAGTACCTGCGGTAGACTACCGGTAGTATTCGCTTTCGCGTAATAATGATGCAACCATCTTGGACCGGCTGGCGCTCCATGCGCCATTATATTATTTATTGAAACCATTATTATGGGGTGTTACGGCACAGAGTGCTGGTAGCGTACGCTTGTTGTACAAGGTCTCTGCACTGTCCGCCGTACTTCTCTTACCGGTCTACAGGTAGCAGGTACTGTATGTACAGCACTGGTACGTACCGGTAGAGTTCAGTACCGGTACTTGTACCATACCAGCAGCACTGTCGTCGTTCGTACCGGTACCTGGTACCGGTACGTTTTGCTTCCACAAAAAAAGAGCCGAAACATCACAACAAATAAAAAATTGTGGTCATACTGTAGGAAGCTTGCGCAACACAGCATTTCTTTCCCTTTGTCAAACCAATCAAGCAACCATTATCAGAGACGAAGATGAAATTCTGCAAAAATCTCCAGAGAGTCGTGGACATATCGGACCCAGAATGGTCGCCATTTTGGGTGAATTACAAGATGTTGAAGGTGTGTTCCTTTGGTCCCTTTCCAGACCTGCTTTTTGACCGGTAATGGAGCGTTAAATATTATTCATGACTGTATATAATTTATGCTCAAGCTTTTTGGTTGGAGATTCACATTTATTTGATCTGCTCTCTTTCACCATGATGGTTTCTCACCGTAACCTTTCCTTTCTTGCCATTCAATTGCATTGCTAATGTCCACAGAAACTCATCAAAGAGCTCCCATCGCTTGTCCCGTCGGATGATCACAAGAATCCTCACTCTACAGGGGGTTCAAACGAAGATTCTTCTGATTCGACCCCACCAGAAACGTCATCATCGCGCGCCAATGAGGATGAATCTTCGGGTTTGAAGCAGCAGCATGGTGATCGAACCACCGAAAACGACCATGGTGTGGACGATCATGCTGCCGCATTTTCACATGATGTTTCAGGCAGCGCTCCACATCCACAGCATGCTGGAGCCATGACGAAAAGTCGCGGTGAAGTAGCGTTTTTCAAGTTGCTACATTCCGAATTTAGGAAAACCTCACATTTCTTCGATCGGGCTACGGAAGAGTTTGTCATTCGGGAAGAAAGAGTCAGAGAAGGAATGAACATTATGAAGCAGCCCAACTCAATAATGGTCAGTGGGAAGTGGGCTCTCATGGCGAAAAGCATTTACCGCCTATACAGAGATTTGCTTCTGCTGGAAACGTTCGCAATTATGACGTATTGCTCCTTCTCAAAAATCTTGAAGAAGCACGACAAAATGACAGGCTATTCGACGCGATGCGCATTCATGTCCCACATTGTAAACAAGGCCAACTTCACTAACTATCCCGTGGTCATGGCAATGGTCAATCGCTGTGAAGGTCTTTACGAGGAAGTATCGGAAAATCTGTTACAGGAAGGCAACGGCAGCTTGTATGAAGATGAGCGGCTGTTTATCAATATGATCCATAGATTGAATGAACAAGTCTTGAGTAGCGACAAAGATGAACTCGACATCGAGCGGATCGATGAAGTAAAGCGACCCGCCAAGACCATGCCCTCGTCCGAACACGAGTCCCGGGCGACCTCAGCGCTACGCTCGATAGTTGAGGATAATGAGATGTCCAAAGTTCCGACCAAAGTGGCCGATAATGCACAGTCTGGTAATGGTGACAGCGATGATTCCGACGACAATTCCGACGACGGCAACAAGAGGGGGGCTCCTCCCATCAGAGCAGCCGAAAGTCCCGCAAAAAAGCTAAGGGCATTATAGCTGCGACCGGTGCTGCGCGACGACATATGTCGCAAGTTTTGTTTGTATCAATAAGATATGTCGCAAGTTTTGTTCGTATCAATAAGATATTTGCTAGAAGGCGCAATAGTTTCTTCATAAGTCATGATCTTCTGCTCGTAATATTGTGGTTGTGAACGAAAACATAGTATAGTACACTCCGCGAGTATCACACAGGAGAGAAATAAAGCATGTGGACTCAGATGAATTTACTGATTTTCTCTAAAATCCACAAAGTCGCAAGACTGATGGATTCTCACGGAGCGTGTTGTACACTGTATCCAGCTCCAGGCAGGTGTTGCGGTCACTCGTGCGCTCGTCTTCCGTTGTCGCTTGTGGCAAGGCTGCTAAAGCAAAAGGAAACAGTCTCGTTTTTGGATCTCGAAACGAAAGAGCCGCCGGGAATGCCTGAATTAACGATTCCACTCCATCATTCCACATAATCCCAGAAGATAAGGCTATGAAAAGAGGGTACTGGTTGAATTGGGGGTCAGGTATTTTGGCCGATGCTGGGTATTCCCTGAGCAGCAATTGGATCTTCGTCAATACATCACAAGATCGATTCGCAAAAGGTGATTCACATGCAATTGCCAATGCAAGACGACCATGTATGTCTATTTCTTTGAGTTCTTCCTTATAGACTTGGATCATGAGTGGGAACAGACATGGAGGTGAAGGATGGGCTGCGGCCAAATGCAATGGCTGAAATGGTTTCGGTGCAGGGAATACGCTTCCTTCTTGCTCAATCTGACGTTCGTTTAGCGCTCTATAGACAGACATGATTCTTCTCCAAATACTATCGGTCTCATCCAATAATCTTTGCCGTTCTGTTCTCCAGATTTGCAAAAGCGATATTTGATGTCGTTCCCAGAGTAATGATATGGGAGTGGATCCATTTGCATCCACCATAAAAGCGCTCTCGGGATACGCCTCGAGGAGCACTGTAAGGATAGGATTTGGAGTTGATAATCTGACGGCCCAATGGAGTGCTAGCTCTCCATCTTTGTTCGGGACAGATGCCAACTCGGGTGCAACCCACAGCAAGAATTCCATTACATGAGCTGGAGCACGAAACAACGCGGCGTGGTGTAAAATTGTCTGCCCCTTGACGTCTTCCACCCTAGACACTTGATCGGAATGAAAGGCGACCCAGGCCAAAACTTTCTTCCACTGACGCATCGCAATAGCCTCAATGTGTTCTTGCGACAGCAAGTTGGTGGCTGATGAGGATTCATATTTGTAGTTTGCGAATTCTTCTGCTGTCATGGAATCTTCCTTATTCTTTCGAAAGCTCCGACGCAACAACATTCCAACCGCCAAGGCAACGAAGATGATGCCCAAGCTCACGTATTCAGCAACCATGATGATTTGTCTACGATGAGATGCGCAAGATTTTGTGGGAAACAATGCGGGACTCGTGTCGCTACTACACCCTTGCACTCTTCCTGTGTATGTTGGGAGTTCTGTTTTCTGTTCGAGGTGCAGGTCTTGATACCGTACGAGTACTTGTATACCTCTGGTACAAGAAGTACTTACAACTTGCGCGTTATGTGGCGGGAACGCCGAAATCTGAAATCTGTGCGCATTTGAGTTGTGACACGCGCCTCATTTTTTATCTTGTCTTTCGTTGATTGACGTCAAGGGGACGACCAGTTCGACTCCGTTTGGTGATCCGTTGATCGTATCGTATTTTGCGGCATATATATATTTTATAGTCGTAGAGGAGTTGTGTTTACATTTACCATTTTATAGTCGTAGAGGAGTTGTATTTACATTTACCTGCTGCAGGGATGGGATACTTCTTAGACCCCACTGATTGAAATCCAATGAATGCAAGGCTGCCGGTATGGTTTTAGAAGACATAAAGCTATGTTTGACCTGGCCTAAGCTCTGGAAACTTATGGAGAGTCGAAAGCAACAATATACGTACCGGTACAGTACACCACTTGAGTGTATGCTCGTATTGCTCCTGAAAAGAAGTAAAAGCAGTACCAGAAGTACGATTATTTCTGCTGTCGTTTCACGGTACTACTGACGCCAGCTGCAGCTGCCTCTTCGTCTGGTTGAGTAGTAGGTACAAGGGTCATCTCTCCCACAACCACCGCAACGTCTGGCAACCATTCCAAAATCGGAAGATCAGCAGCTACATCGTATTCATTTCTCAATTTTGAGATAAGCCCCTTGAAGTATCGATCGATATGAGACAAAGAGGAATCCCCCGTCCAAAGCCGATCCGCCTCTACATCCACGCCAGCATGCCGCAACTGTATCATATCCCCGCCCGTCCAGTCCACAGACTGCAGTTTGATTGGCTTGTTGGAAAAATAATTGCCGGGTCGATAGATAGTCAAACTGATACGTCGAAAGCCGCCGTCCGCGCAGGCGAGGCATTCTTCCACTTCTTCTTGAACCGCCAAGAGTCCCCACGGCCGTCTCGAATCCTTCGGTATGAAATATCCTTGGAACCAGGTCGGATCCATTTCGTGTAGACAAAAAACAACATTTCCTTTGATGATTTCGGAACCACCTTGCAGATCCAGTCTTGGCCGCGGCCCGTGTCGAAGCCGGCAGGTCGCTGGGTCCTCGCAGCATTGCTCCTCGTTTGGTTGTTTTTGTCGTTGCATTCGGGTCCAATCGAGGGGCAACGAGGAGCCTCCCGGAGACGACGACGGTGTCTTGGTATCAGGTGTGATGAGGGACATGTGAGATTGTGAAGAATAGAGGGGAAGGTGTTCGTTGCAGTGTCAATGTTGGATGTTGGCTAGTATGATAGTCAGTGATCCTCGGTTGTCGCTGTTCGAGAGTTCCTTGGCTCTGCGTTGATTGTTGCCGCCGACTTTTTCGCGGGTTTTTTTACAAGATAATGTGCTGAGAAAGTCCTTTCTTTACGAGTTAGCGTGGCTTTTGCCACGCTTGTTTCCGTGCGACAGACATGCTCCCCACCCGCTACCGTATAGTTACTCGTACTATTCGTATTTCGTACTAGTACGGCACTACCTGCGTACTGTACTGTACCAGGTACTATGTACCAATACTGTACTCTGTTTTACTGTACCGGTTCGTTTTGTACAACTACTACCTACTAGCTAGTACCACAACAAAACACGACCATTCTTTCCCTCATTTCGTATTTCGTCACAGTGTCGCAGTCCGTCGCTGGTCTCTTCATTATCATCTCCTGCATTCTTTCATACCTCTACTCCAGTTGAAACCAGCATGGCATCTTCTAGTAGTGATACCCCCGGAAATATAAAGGACGCTGGTCGAGAAGGGAGACTCTCCTTTCGCAAATTCGCCGAGCATCAACTACGAAATGAATTCAAGCGGGAGGCCATGGAAAAGTGCGATATACAGCTCAAGGCGTTTGCGGACTGTGCCAAAACAGAGGGGGTACTGGTCGTCTTTCGGTGTCGAGAGTTTCAGTCGGCGGTCAATGAGTGCATGGCTGTGTATAATTCCAAGGAACGCTGGGAAATGTACAAAATCGATCATGCAGCCGATCTGGAGAACAAGATTCCACTACTGACGAAAAAGTGAAGTAACCGACTAGAGTTTTGAAATGATTTTTTTTTAAAATAAATCTAAACTCAGACAACACGAATCTATAGTTCAGTAGTCTAGTGATTACCATATCCATAGGCATGTATTTGTACAACTTGATGCGATCTGAGCGTACTTCGGATTGCACACAAGTGCTGTCACAGGCCCCAAATGCCCCTCCAAGGTTTTCACCAAAGATCCCGATTGCACATTATAGACTTCGATCGTCCCCGCTTCCGTTCCCATCAGTACGCATTGATCGTCTGGCGTAAAGCAAGAGACAGTTCCTGTTGAAGTTTTAGACTCAAAGATACTTTGGATGGTTCCTTCGTACCCGTCCAACAAAATGGCTAAACCAGGTTCGGCGTGCACTAGCATCTGGCTACCACTTCCATTGAAATGAATCGATTTCCATACCACCGAGTCTACAGTCGCGCTTACCCGATGGGTCATCATGGCCTGTTCGAGATCCTTTGTGAGAACCTTCATTTCAGAAAACGCCCCACCGGTGAAATTTCGTGCATCATACAAGTGAATGTACTGCACCAGCCGAACACAGTAAGAAGCCAGGAATGATGAGAAAAAAGAAAGAACCAAATAACAGATGGTGTTCTCTTATAAACGAGCATAGCCTTTGCTTACATTTCCCTGCTTTCCAGCCATGGCCACTGTGACAGCAAACACCATACCCGTCCCGTCAAATGCGACATGCGGCTCACCCTCCGATTGGCTTGGAAGATCCATTTGGCCCACACAGCCCGCCTGTTGCACATTCCAAAGGCGGACTGTTCTGTCTTTACTGGCAGTCAAAAACATGTCGTCCGCCGGGGAAATGCTCACATCCAATATTTTGTCCGAGTGCCCGCGAAACTTTCTCATGATTTTGTTATCATAGACCGACCAGTAGTGAATGGCGTTTTGCCCTTTGGTTCCAGTGAAGAGCACGCACTGATCATGGTGACTTTGAGGAGGGGAAAGGTTGATAGAATACAAACTTGTTAGTAAAATGGAATGCCAATTTGGCTGGGGGGGGGCAATCTTACTCACGTGCTGGCCACTTTGGAGATGCCTTCTCGTTCGCATCGAAAAGGCGGCTGATCAGACTGTCCGGTTTGTGTGTTTATCAAGTATAGTTTCGAATCCCCTTCTGTGGCTGCAAATAGGTTGACACCGTCGCCATGAAAGGACAGCGACGAGACCTCCGATTTGTGGGGGAAAGACGCTCCAATTTGAGGCCCGTGAGCGAAATCCATTTTTTATCTTTCCGGTAAAGGAGCTGTTTTTTTCTACAAACAAATGATTGCTCGATGAAGGTCTGACTGAAAAGTAACGCAGCAAGCTTCAAGGGCAGGGCCGGTACCGTTATGCGAAGTATGAAGTAGGCAAGTGTGAGCACTGTTCATCAGCTAATGTGCCATTCTCGATTTGTCGGTGACGGGGTGGGCGATGGCGCTTAGATTTTGGTGGTTGAGGCTTGAGAGTTGCGAAAAGAGGGGAGGCTAACAAAAAGCGGGCAGCTTCGAAAAATAATGAGTCGGCTGAGTCGGTCGGACATATTTGATCCACCCGACCCTTTTCTATCAATACATGTACACGTCGAGCAGAACGCATGAGGGATCCGAACCAACTAATTGTCTGTGAGGGATCTCTGTCTACTAGAGTAGCCTACTGCTTGTTTATGAAACGGAGCGAGCCCCACATCAATCGGGTCCGACAAAAACAATTCCTAGATTGGGATTTAGTTCTGTACGTACTTCGCTTACTAATTAGTGATTCGCATGCCCTCAGCTAGGACAAGCTAGACAATCCATAAGCACTAGCGGCCGCACGAAGTGGTGCACTTTGGAGGATAAAGTCGGGGGATTCCAGCAAATCTTGGTAGTTTGGTGTGAGGGATTTCCAAATTGGTGCGAGATGTTCCATCGCCATTTGCCCACTTGACATCGATGACAGATAATACAAATAGCTTTCCGAGAGAAACCCAAGGACCGACCTTCCTAGGTTTTCGTATTCTTCTCGCGATATTCTTTGTAGGACGGGCATCCAGAACACCAACATATTGACAAATAGATCTTGGATCCACTGAGACTGTTGGCTTTTCACGAATCGAACAGAGTCATCAAGTCGATCGTTTGACACCGGTAACTCAGAATTGTCCACCTGTGGCTTCAGTATCGGGATCGACAGTGAATTCAGCACACTTGACCCAGCCTTGGCGATGGCAGAACAGAGCTCCTTGGTAGAAACTGATTCCTGGCCCATTCTCGTCATAACTTCGAAAAGAGATCCGCAGAATAATCGAGACATTCTCTTGGATAGAAAAATGGCGGAGGGGCACTCTCGCAATAGCCCAACAACAAATGGAACAAACTTCTTTCGATAGGCTCGTTCCATGGGAGATGTAGCAGCAGTCTCGGAGTCCTCATTGTCTTGAGGAATCGTAATGCCTTTTGGAAACAATTTTCCTTCAGTCACAATAGCATCGTTGCTTTTCAAGAACCCACGGATCCATGTTGCTCGGCAGAGGTCGACTTGTTCAAAAACGTGGGCTAGATCAGCGAAACTGATATCTGCATAACATTGGCGGTACTCGTCGCTGTAGTCGTTCTTCCATGAGGCGAAGCATTCTTCAAGTCCATTCGGAGAAGAATAAGTATCGTCCAGATCATCCATCGCTACGCGTAGCGCTTCTTGTAGAATGTCGTATCGACGCTCGGCGGCTTCTTCCTTCGTCCACAAGAAATCAAGTATTTGATCCTTGTGATCCGCGCCTTCTTTTTGTAACACCTCCTCTTGCTTGTGTCTTCGACGCCGACAGCGATTCTCTCTGTCGCGACGAACCTGTGACCCAACGTCTCGACCAAACTCATCCAGCTGTGTTTCCGTCTCTTCGGTGCTCAGATCAGGAGGTGCTCGTCCAAGGACGCGGTCGAGCAGCTGGAATTCTCGAAGCGTGGCGCAGACGTCGTCTTGCCAATGGAGCCACCCCTGGTGGGCGGTTTCGAATTGAAGAGATACCATGTCTAGTAATGATGTCTGAATGGGTGTCACCTTGTCGCATAGATCTCTCAAAGCACCCACCCACATTGCCAATTCGTATCGAAGTTTTTGGTAGTCACCACAAGCCTTGCCAGCCCCCTCGATCGAATCTTGCTGCCGTTTTCGGTCAGCTTGAGTTTGCGCAAAATCAGCTTCCCGTCGCATAATCGCATGTCCAAGATCTTCTTCTCGAATCGCCAAATGCTGAACTGTGTCCTGCAGGTTCTGACGGAGAATGTCCAAGGTGGGTGTATTCGTAGGGATAGATGGCCGAGCACTTGCATTGGTGGGAGCTGTTTGAATGCCCGCTCGTTTCGCTACCTGCTCTTCCCAGTTGTCGTCATCGGGATCTTCCAAAATAACAGGTCTGGAACTTTCTCTTTCTGTTTCCATGAACGTTGGATCATGCTCCGTTGCATCAGCGATTCCATGTAACGAGATGAAATTTTCCTCGTTGGCGTCGAGCTTGGCCCCTTCTCCAATGGAATCTTTTATCATGTCTGTGGCTATCGACTTTTCCAGTTCCTTTGGTTTGGCAAGTTTCTGTTCTGCCTTGAGCGCATCCAAAGCCTCTTTGCCGTACGCTGGCGCGGTGTCGACTGGAGCTTCTTGTAGTTCTGGCGGTTGGCTTTGTAGTATTTCATCATCCCCGTCTTCATCAATCACCATAGTCATTCCTCCCCCAAAACCCAGTCCTTTGCCCCTTTTCTTTTTCTTCTTCTCTTTGTTCTTCTTGCTACTACTTGGTAGTTCTGGATCGTCTTCTTCTTCCATGTCCGCTTGAAATGATGGAGCCACCGCATCCACACCCCGTTTCAATGATCGCGTTTCCTTTCGTTTCTTTTGACTCGCGAACGATTTTTTATCTTTGTGCCGCCGAATAATCACAACTGGCGACTCTTCTTCTTCGTCTTCTTCCTCGCCACTATCGGCACGTTGACGGGCGGAGGACGATGTGGGGCCCACGTCTTGCTCATCCTCGTCGTCGTCGCTGTCCTCGTTCCCTCTCAAAGCGCTACGATTCACAACCTTTGGAGGCTTTCGTTTCGTGCTGCGAAACATGCTAGGCGTATGTTTCTTTTGTATAGCAGTGTGGTGCTAGCTCTAGAGTGCGTTAGAAATCTGCTATTACTTGGTTGGCATTCCGTTCTTATGCTTCGGCAGCTTTCCTGACTACTTCGTATGTCAGCAACATAGATGTTTAGTTGTGATAATATTTGATGGCCATGATGGGGCCTCTGGGGCCTGGGGCCATTATTTATCCCCTTGTATCTTGTATTATAGTTTTGCGTTCAGTTGCTGTCGAACTGGTCAAATGATCACATACCGCCATCACGCACGGTAGCACAGTACGGACTACGGACGGTACTGAAGTAGCCGCGCAACAACGCGTCACGATTATTAGACGTAATATCGCCTGTTTGAAAAACAACATTTTTTTTCCCGATCGCATCGGACGGGCTTCGCTGCAAAAAATTTTGGGGGGAGACGCGCCGTCACCAGCTCCGCGGGATCGATAATAGACTGAGACTGCGTCCCATCATCCACAATACTATAAGTCTTTCACAGCATCCAACAGGGCACATCGCACATCCTTTGATTGTCTCATATTATATTAACAGACAGTAGCATGTTTGGTACTTCCTTATCCTTCCGGTAGGAATTATCCCAAATAATAATATGACAGGGGATGATCACGTTACATCCAACGATTTTCCTTCCGATTTACCTCAAGTTACAGTCTTGATTGAAAATCCTCGCAAGAACACCAACTGGGGACCTCTGTTACGATGTTGTACGGCATTCGGAATCACTCAAATATTTGTGGTGGGTTTTGACAAGTGCGGCGTGGAAGGCTCTCATGGAGCCTACAAGCACGTCGAATTATTAGCTTTTCACAATCATGAATCAGCCGTCAAAGCCTTGAAGGAAGAACTCGGCTTTCGCATTGTCGGAATCTTGCAGGGGGCTCCCGAGGCCTATAGTTCGAATGGACAAGATGTGCATTGCGTGAGGCATCCTCAACCGAAAGAAGATACGGTGCTGGTGAAACGAAAAAATGTACCACCCCAAGACATCGTAGAAATGGCCACTCCATTTCCTAAATCCTATCCTCTTCATTGTCGGCCATTTTCTCGTCGAACCTGTCTGGCCGTGGGAAAACGCGCCCGAGGTTTGCCTCTATCTTTGGCACAGCTCTGTGACTCATTTGTACATATTCCACATCACGGACTCTCTTCTCTTGACGATGAAGAATCATCATTGTCTCCCTCTTCCTTTCACCATGATTCCACTTGGATTACAGTAGAAGCGGGGATGTCCATTGTCTTGCATGAGTTTGCACTATGGGCAGGTTATGGACGAATAGCCAAAGATAGCAAAAGTGGCAACGTCGTACACTACCAGGGGCAAAAGTATCATGTGGAACAAAAACAAAAAGGGATATCCGACCCCGACGAGAAAGCCAAAAAACAAGAACAGCGAAAAGCTCGACGAGACAAAGATGCGAGCTCAGATGGGGAATTTCTAGGTCATGTGTTCGGTGGTGGTGGAAATGCCTCCGGCGATGATACAGGGGACTACTAGCTAGAAAATGATAGACAAAAGTACCAGGTACAGTATGTGCAATTATAAATCTATTGTAAAAGTCTCTTGTATTCGCCTGTGGCCTCTTCTTCTCGCAGTTTGTATCCCAGAACAAGCTGCCAGAGTGCCAGCTGCTGTAAGGCGGAACCTGGAATTTCCATCTCCATTTGAGCTTTATCTGCGCTTGACAATCTTTTCTTTCCCTTACCACTGTCGCCACCTTCAAGAACAAAGTCAACGAGTCGCTTCATTGTCTCTACAATCTCTGGGCTGATACCGTCGGTCAATGACTTCACGTCACCCTGCCGAGATGCAATATACCGCGTGATGTCCATACTGCCTTCGCTAGGTCCACCGATACCATTTCCGCCATTTGGAAGCATACCCACCGGATCGCCCTGTCGCCCTGTGTCTCCTTGTTTCTCCTTTCGCAGAGCTTCTTTCAACATTCGTGCCTCTTCCTTCAAACTTTCAACGTAGTCTTTCGCGTCGACCTCCACAACATTGCCGTCTTCAAGCTCAATCTCGATGGTTCCTAAAGAAGCAGGGGCGTGAGATCCCAAACTGGAACCATGGATTCGAAGCCAAAATGGCACTCAGCACGGTACTTCCAACTCACCTGAAACATCAGTGTTGATGTCGATGATTTCGTCGTCGTCATCGTCATCTTCGTCGTCTTCGTCCACATCAAGGCCCAATAAGGCGGCCGCCGCATCACCCTTGTCACGCTGGGTCGCCTCGGCTGCGCCCAAGCCCCTCTCAAATTCTTCCCAACTAATTTTCCCATCGTTGTTTTGGTCAAAGAATTGCAAAAATGCGTTGATCTCCACTTGTGGCGCCTTGCCTTCGTAGACGTCGTCAAACAGTTCTCGGATTTCCGTCGACTCGATGTATCCCGACCCATCGGTATCCAATCGATCAAAGGCGCTCTTGTAATCTTTGATGGTGGCCTTTCCTTTCAGTTTCAACAGATCTTTGAGTGCCAACACGTACTCCGCATTTCGGAACAGATAACCAGTCATTTGCAATTGAAAACAAAGGGAGCCGATTTTTTCGCCGCTTGCTTTCACTAACGTTTCCACGCCTGCTGTGGGACTTGACAAGCCTATCATTATTTGTATGAATGGGTGATATTGTCACAGCAGGATCAAACACCGAATAATGGTGAATGTGAGCAATCATCATCATCATCATCGAGAATCGAAATTTTACATTCCAACATGCAACACAGAAAAAACTCCAAACAATCATCTACCTACCTCCCAGCAAAGAGCTCACAGCACCACTCATTGCCTGCACTGTTTGAGGATTCGCCGACGTGACAAACTTTCCAATAACTTGATTGGGCGATTGCGAACTCATCAATCGGAACAAGGCATGCGAAAGGTCTTGCGACTTGCCCGTTTCCATGTCCTCCACCCGCTGACGAAGTTTTCCCAGGGCACCTCCCCAATCTTGAAAGGTTGTTAATTCTCCACTGTTGAACATGGCAAGGGCTGATGAAGATTCCGGTGAGGAGGAGGATTCTTCAAATTCCTCCTTGGCCGCTTTCGTATAGGGGTCTTCCTCCTGTTCTTTTTCGTCTTCCTCGTCGTCGTCTTCATAATCATCCTCGCCCTCCTCGTCATCGTCACCAAGAATAACAATAAAGGATTCTCCCGGAGGTGGTGGCATCGAGTGCAACCGAATGTCATTAGTATCCTGGAAATTGGCAGTCCGCGAATACTGCCGTCTTGTCAAAGAGGGACACGGCGGAGCAAAACTAGACACCCACCCAAACTTCGCCAGTGCTGCTGAGAGCAGCAGAAAGTAGATTGGAGTATAAGTACTAGCATTCATTTCAAAGAAATAAGTCGCGCTTCCTGTGCGGGCTTGATCTTGGTGAAGATACGTTTGATAGTTCGTGAAATGCAGGGAAAGGGTGGAGACTCTAATGTACTTGCCGTCAAAAGCTTTTCTGTGCGATGGGATTGCCTCTCCCTCTTTCTCGTGTCTCGTGTTTCTCCTTTTTCTTCCTTTTCCGTTTCGTTTTCGTTGTTTCCATCATCGTCTGCTCGTGAAAGAATTTCTTCGCGCGATGTCGACTGACTCAACTAGAGAACACACATGGAGGAGCGCCGCGTGGAGGTTTAGCACAGGACTCGGAAACGGGACTCCAGAAACGTCCAGAAATGCATCCAACATCTCGCAACGAATAAAAAAATCAAAAAGGGCCCTCGCTCGTCGCGCGATGAGGAGGAGTGAGTCGTCGATGTGACGCTTGAAGCCAAATCCAATAATCCGATGCGCGGTGATGGATAATACATAATACTGTATCTGATTGATGGCTTCACATCATCACACATCACTACTTGTACCCTACTTCACATCCGTTTGGGTTCCATTTTGACCGTTGCGGCGGCATCGATAGCGGCATACAAGTTCCTTCCTACTGTATATATCATGATTTGGGTGGACGTGGCAGTCAGGACTGCGGCTCTGGCATCCGCCATCATTGCGACGCTTCGAGCCGGATCACGTGCGGCGTATCTTTTGGAACATGACGCGATTGGGATTATGGAGGGACCAACGATTCAAAGAACAGCCAACGAGAGCAGCTATCCTCTGTTTGAGCTATCGGAAGCCTTTCGACACTGCGTGCGATTGTCCATTGCTCCTGCCTACTATGAAAATGTGCAACGGAAACGACCTGTGATAACCGTGGTCGAACCATATCTAATGTCACCCAAGCCGTACCTTCCACGAGCCACAACAAAACAACCGAAAAGTAGTACTGACGAGACGACGACGACGATGACGACGACGACTGTGGGAAAAATGCTGGAAGCGAAAGAGACCGCGCTGGTCCCCTCAATAGAAGATGATTCTATCAAAGAAGCGATACCGTCCTTTTGGAGTCGGCAGTATAGTGCTTTCGCTCGGGCACTCTCGAATGTTCCATCGTCGGTGAACTATACGGGGAAGTACCTAGCCATGACACCACAAATTGTATCCTACTGGACTGAGCGAATCTGGAATTGGAAGCGGGAGGAGGCGGAAGAAAGTGATTTAGAAGAGGACGGTAAGTAGACTATGTATTTAATGCGTTGGACGTCGTCCATCATTCGGTGGTGAGCGGGTTCTCACCAAGAGTTTCGATGTATATACATATACATATACTACTGTACCATACTGTAGACTGGGACTGGAATTGGTCCACTGAAGGGCAACTTCGCTTTAATGCTACTACAATATCATCCAAAGATGGAACACCCAAGACTACCCCTCGAGTTGCCGAGTTGGCAGTGTTTGCCCCAGATACATTTCAGCACCTGAGAAATTCTGTGTTTGGCGTATCCGAGGAAGAGTACCGACAATCGATGTTTGGAGCGGGGCCATTCATATCATTTCAGAGTAATTCCAAAGGAGCGGCGCGAGTAGGAGGGGTATTTTTCTTCACAAGGGATGGTGCCTATATGATCAAGACAATCAAGGTACGCAATATACTGTCAAGCATTCGTGAAGTGGGTTGCATTTTATGGAGTACAAGTACTTATATATTCTTGCTTGCCTCAATTGCAGAAAGAGGAAGCCAGAACATTTTTGAAGATGCTGCCGAAATACCACAAACACATGAAGCGCTATTCTCGAACATCTTTACTTACTCGATTCTGCGGAATGTATAGTGTACGAATCTACGACGAGGATTCCTTGGATCATGGGCACTTACATACATTTGTCGTCATGAATGCGGTATTTCCGGCGGAAGCATCGAGATTCATTTCCGAACGATTTGACTTGAAAGGATCTACAGTTGGAAGAGAAGTCTCGGAGGAGGAGTTGAAGAAAAAAGGAAGTGATGCAGTCCTGAAAGATTTGGACCTGGCCAGGGAAGTGCAGCTTGTCAGATCGATGGAAAAGGGTTCAGCGAGTACACAAAATTACGGGATCAACATCGGTGCCCATGCAAAGTCGGCTTTGCTATCACAACTACGTGAAGATGTCAAACTCTTGGTCGAGTGTCAGGTAATGGATTATAGCTTATTGGTAGGAGTGGTGGACATGGAGACATTCCTTCACTTTGATCGATCGGCACGACGGGCCCTCCAGTCACTCGAGCGGGTGGGGCGGAAGTTCTCAACAAGTAAAAAAGCGGAAGAACGAGCCTTGTGGGCTATGGGGGCACCATTACGACTGCTCAGTGCACCGCCTATCTTTCTTGCAAAGAAATCCTGGACGCTAGCGCAACGGACGCTCGCGACGATTGTCACATTGCCGTTGCCATACTACGGTGCAGGGGAATGTGGCGTTGATGGCGGTTTGCTATCAGTGCTAAATGGTAACCGCAACGGCGCCCGGGCTTTATATTTCATGGGCTTGATCGACTTTTTGCAGCCTTGGACTACTCGGAAAGTCGTCGAGCGACAATTCAAGGGTCTCATAGGCTACGATATCAATGCGATCAGTTGTGTGACTCCTGAAGAATACGCAGATCGTTTCCTGGACTTTTTGGACGCACACCTAAGCTAAACGAATGCTATTTTGTAAATTTATTGAAAGGGGACACTTGTTTACATGTCGAACGGCAGTGCGAATGGACTTATTTATCTTTCTTGACTTCTTCGGCGTCTTTTACTGCTTGCATGGAATCAGAATGATTGAATTGGAAGGATGATTTTCTAGACTTTTCCTGAATCTGCGCCCAGTCCAATTCCTTGCCGTAGTAGATTTCTCCCAAAGCAGGACCGACTCGTTTGATAAATGATCGCATGTCCACTTGCAACTCCTTACGCACTTCAGGCAAAGCCTGTAATCGACGCCGCGCAGAAGGAAAGAGACGCATGCAGTAGGGTCGCAAATCCTTGATGTCGACCATTCCCGCTTCACTGACAATAATTCCAGTGTACGCGAAAAGCGGAAAGCTAAGAATGCACAAGGCGATCGTCGGGCCGTCAAAATCAGTGAAGATATACATGAGTAGCCCATAAAATATCCACAAGCTCGGAATCGCAACCATACAGAAAACAATTTTTTCCGTCATCATGACATCAAATCCACGGACTTTGACCTTGGATTTCGCCAATGCCTTCTTTCGTCGGCTCTCTGAGTAAATCCCGGCCAGGATTCCAACCGGCAAATTCAGAAAGAGCGTAGGCAACGCTGCCAACATCAAAACAATCAAAAGATGGACAATTTGGTAAGGCAAGCGAATTTCCTTGAGAATTTCGTCTCCTTCCGATGCTTCTACAGGAGTTGCCTTTTCTCTACCCATTCCAGGAACTTGGTAGTCACGAATACCCAATTCTCGAAGCTCTGTTTGATAAGCAATCAGGCGTCGTTGTAAATCGAGCCAGCTGTGCGGGAGGAAACGATGAGGAGTCGCCGCCGTTAGAAGGTGAATTAGTCAACGTCAGAGCGCTTTTTTGGCCATATATCACTTACGCTTCCGGGGGGTCCCCTTTTGTCATAAGCATGAGCATCTTGTATCCTTCGGCAAATCGGCGCGCAAGCTCTTGCTTCTCTGCACCTTTTAGACCACGGCGTTGGAAAAGACGGCGAGCCGTGTGAATGATTTGCAGGGAATCGTAATCAGGAGCTGAGACAATCACAGATCTCATGCTGTCCGCAATTCTGTCAATGAGGTCGTTGCAGGCTTGTCTCTTTTCTGTGCCACCCGCCTTGTACGCATTCAATGTACTGGGATCGATGTAAATCGGCTCGCCATATTCCACCACAGCACGTCCCCGCCATCGATGAGTTCGAAAGTAGTTGAGACCTACGGGAACAATCGGTACATTCAACCCATCCTTCTCCAAAGCAGAATACGCAATTAATGCCACTCCGACCTTCAGGGGTAACAAGTCCGTTCGATCGTGGCTACCGCCTTCGGGGAAGATCCCCACGCAACCACCCTCTGCAAGCCGGTCCAGAACCTTTTCGTATACAACCTTTTGATCGACGCGCTTTAGAATGTCAAAATCTGCGGCTTCCTTCTTTCCGAAAATGGGTTCGACCTCTTCTTCCGGAATGTCCGAACCATCCACCAATAATGTCTTGTCGTCGACCACTTCAGTAATTTTGACTGCCGCCGCGGTCCCGACAGGTCTAATTTTGTCTCCCTTGGCCAATTCTTCGGTAAATCTAGTCTCGACACCCTCCACAGATAGTAATTTTGTGTTCTCATAGTCTTGTTGCGTAAACACTACTTTTCCGGCACCTTTTTTCGCTCCGTCTTGTGCTCGTTTGACAGGAACGACATCCATGGCCCACGCAATATCACCAATAATTCTCCTCCTCCAACTGGTTTCGGCCATCAAATAGCTGACCTTATGATGACAGGTGGCGACCACCATGACTGCATCCATGAATTGATTGGCATGGTTGACCGAGAAGATCATGGGTCCGTGTCGGGGCAACTTGTCACGGCCGACAATCTCCACATCTCGAAAGAAGATGCTTAGGATGCTATGGAAGAAGATCTTCACGCTGAAATAGAGCAATTCTTTGAACTCGGCGATCCATATATAGCTGCTGAGAGCTATACACACAAACGCAACATGCCAGGGCGCCACCGCCGGGAAAACATGCATAAAAATCTTGACGGGGCTGCAAGAAGAGAACAAGACGCGATTATCGTCAGTTTGTCAGATAGTTATATAATTATTCACCATGTGGGCAAGGTGGTGAAAGATGCATTGTTTCTATCGTAGAGAGAGAGAGAGAGAGAGAGAGGAATAAATGGGCACTCACTTGATTGCATCCACCGCCAAGAAAATGATGCCCAGCAAAACTCCAAGCTGAGTCTTGGTGAAGTCAATGTTGTGAGATTTGTCGGCGCCACTGGTGATCAGAAGGCAAACAAACAACTCGAAAGGTGAGAAAGTGCTGATACATTTCGGGAAGGCACGCACATCAAACATCAAAGTCACTCACGTCATTGTGCTGCTGTTTTATACCGGGTATCGCCGGTGTCGATGAGGAGAGTTTTTTCAGAAGAAGTGATGAAATGAATCAGTTTCGCCTCCGGATTTTATTGCAACAAGATGAACGATCGTTTGACAGACAGTTGCGATGCGGGCAAAGTAGCATCAGTCAATCAATCGATCAATCACAAACCCATCAACAGCAAAAGAAAGAAAAGAAAGTGGAAGATTGATGGGCCTTGAAGTTTGCCATCTGGCTACCTTTTTGCGCGTGTTATTCATTGCGCGTGGAGACCAGAGAGAATGTCTTGCATGGAGATCGCAGCATGCATGGCATTGTTCTTCTCCGCGCGCTTTGGCGATACAGGATTGGCTGGCTCGCATCCATGTCGCAGAACGACACAACATCTCCGTCCGTCCTCCTCCGTAGACCATGCTTGACTTATTCGACCCACCCTAAAAGCAGAGCCGATATTCTACAAGTACTGGTACAGTACCAGGTACCGGTGGTCTCTAGCAGACTAATAGCTAGTTCTGTATTTCGTCTAATGTATACTCCTACATTATTATTTATTAATGCAACAGCAATAACTTGATTTGGTAAAGGAAAACCTATCTATTCGTACTTCGTACTTCATATCGTCGCCTCCTACTTTAGCTAGTGGCGTTTACTCGTTGTTGTTGGTGCCAGCGAATATTCACCCCGCAAAGTCCGAGCTTTCAATTCGGGATCCAGCTTCCATGCATTACTCTCCACCCCGTTCCATTTGTACACCAGATGTTCCAGTCGACGAAAGAATCCAGACTGGTCCAAAACTTCGTTGCAAGCGCCAGAAATGATACAATAATTTCCGTCAAATGGGGCTAGGTGGTGCTGCGCGTGGGGTTTCCTCGCAATCGTCCATCCCAATTCTTGCAACGTGTTCACCCAGCTCGGACACTGTCCTTTCGTCATATGAGACCATTTGTGGAATTCTTGCGAAAGAATTTCCATCACACAGAAAACAGTCATGAAAAAGGTGGTAAAGGGCCCGGTGATTAGACTGATGAGGGTCATTGGGACAATCCCGAATGGAATGCATAGCTTGTACACGTTATTGGAAAATCCCCGTTCTGTGATAGTCCATGGCGCCGAATGATGACCCTGAAAGGCCGCAATGATTCCACCCATAATTGGTGTTCTACCATTGCCATAATTGTCCACACTCCAGTGAAGGACGCCGCTTCCAAAATCCGCCAAAAGATAGCTTGACAAAAATAGCAAAATAGCCTGGACACTTGTTTGAATCAAATTTCCGCCGTTAATAGATACCATTTCAACAAGAGATGTGGATGCCAACACTGCATGGAAAAATATTGTGCCCCAGACGGCAGCCACTTGCCACGGTTTCGTTTCCAGGCTGTCCCCTTCCACGACGATCTGAGCGGTCTTTCCCTTGGGTCTCTCAATCCCTGATCCTTCCAATCCAAAGACAAATCCATCATCAAGATAGCTCACGGTCTTGCTTTGTGTATCTTGTTCCGACAAAGAAGTGGCATGGATACCGGTAGGTGGCAGGATGACCACTTGTCGATGTTGGCGGGGAATCGTCATCGCGTTCTTCGAAGCTGGCGTAAAGGCCGTGGCACGAGAGGAGAGCGAACCGCCCAGTAACGTAGCAAAAGTTGCTGCCTTCATGGTAACAATTTGGAAATAATGAAATGAAGGAAAAAGACAACAAGTGTGACAAGTGCGAATGAAAGTATCGGGTAAAGAATGAAAGGGGAATATAAAAATAGAACAGGTGTTTCCGATTGAGGTGTTTCTTGTTTCGTTTTCGTTGCTTGCGTGTTCGACCAGAAAAAATATGGCCGGGTTTCTGACATCATCCATAATAATCGCATTCGCTTCCTTCATCACAACCCTCACAACAACTCACAACACACAACACATGTCATTTCGGTACGTACGACGTACGTTTTATTACGTCACAGCTTCGTCATCACGTACCGGTACCGGTACCGGCATACAGTACGTAGCGGTACTTGTACACACCAAGCCAACCGCGCGCTCAATCCCTGGCCCATAACCCGCTGCCAACCATCGACGCGAAAAACGCACGACGGAACGTCAAAAGTCAGAAAAAATAATAATAATCAAAACAAAAGGCTGAAAACTGGCACATACTCGGCGTACCGACGAGTGAAGATTACATCACATGAGTTTTGATGTTATCACAATAAATAGAACAACTCTTTCATCAAGCAACCAGAAGGCTTTATTTGCTGGAAGATCTACAAAGTCAATCATAAAGAAAATCCAACTTACAGCATCATAATGTGCTCATCAGCCAAACGATCGATAATTGTTGCACTCATTTTGAATGGACTGCTGGTCGAACGAGGAGCCTTCGGATTTGTGCCCCTCACTGCTTCGGCAGGACGACTCTCCACCACTGGAACCATCCTGCCATCTACGAGGAAAAGACTATCGAATAATCGTCTACACGGGACTCCAGAGCAAAGCAACAGTTCGTCTGAAGGATCGGATGCGAAAAAGAAACTCAAGGCCGTCATCTTGGATCCCTTTCCTGAGGCTGCCAACCCCAAATATCACGTAACTGCACCGGTTGGAGAAAGTGGATTTTTGGTATCCCGAGAAGGTGGACCAACCAAAGAAGAACTTACGGACGATAATTTGTATAAGATTATTGATCGGACGGCAAGTGATCTCGAAGTCAACACATTGGTATGGAAATGCCTCGGCTATCGATTCGATGCCGAGGCACAAGAGTGGACGACGGCTGAAGTTTTTCCAAAATGGAAGGAACGGTACCCGACTCCACCAGATGTGATTGGAATGCAACGCATTTACTCCAAAGCTGTCGATGGTCCTTGTTTGCGAAACAATCAGGCACTTGTGCGATCCATTCCGGTCGACAACAAAAAATCATATCTCAAGGAGTACATGAAGCCATTTGGATTTACAGGATACCAGGCACGTGACACGTCGTACTACTGTAGAGGTCGAGAGCGTAGACTGAAAGCCGTATTGCTCACACTTCTTGTTCTCTGACGATCTTTCCTACAGGTTGCCGAATTGACACCAAATTTGACGAGAAGGGCACAATGCACCAACTGGCTGCTCTTCTATCGGGATGAACTTTTCGGTTACACTGTCGAAGAACTGAGGGAGCGCCGTCGTCTGAAACAAGAAAAGGAAGACCAGGAACGGCAAGCACGTGTGGAGAAAGGAGAAGAAGTCAAAGAGGAGTGGAAGCCACCTGTGAAGGAAGTCTTTTAGGTGGCGGCTGTACAAGAAATCACAACTTCGTCGTGGGTTCTAGTTTTGTGGATGCGGCATGTCACTCATCCTCAATCCTCATGCTAAATAAAGCGATACTACCACAGGAGTACGAACTCGTCCTCCAGAACGCATGTGCGTGAGAGTCGTGAATACTAGTACAGTACTGTAGACCTTCTAGCTTTACTGCCGCGAAATCTCGAAAAGGACCAGGATTACGAAACGAATAATGGATTAACTCTAAACATCGTTGTAGAATACGAAGAATCTTCTTGGGTGTCCACGACTTACACCATCTCGATGTAATTACCCGTGGGTCCCTTGACAGGACCTTCAGGGGATTGTTCTGCGCTCGTTTCAATCATGCTTTCAATTTCGTGCTTCTTGGAGTGTTCGGGGAGGGTTTCGGGCATGCAGAAGAAGTACAAGGCAACAGGAACGATCGACATGATCATCAGAATTTCAAAGGCCTTCAAGTATCCATGATCTTGCGCAAGTGCTTGACCCAAGTATCCAGAGAAGGTTCCTCCAATGCTCATGGCAGCCGTCGTGAGGCCCAAACTCATTCCAAAACGTCCAGTTCCTCCACTGATGTCACTGGTGACCAAAATGTACATGGTTCCAAACGTACCAGCGCCAACTCCATCAAGGATTTGAGTCGACAAAAGCAAAGCTTGTTGGAGAATGGAAGCCTCGTTATCCCCTTGCCAGATCAGAAGTCCACTCAGAATGGCGCATCGAATGGGAACAATACCGAGACCGATCAAGAACAACCACTTGCGTCCGTACACTTGAGAATAGGTTCCACAGATCTTTGCGCTGCCAACCATGAATACTTGGGCCAAAACAATGCACAGTCCACTCATCAAAATTCCACTGCGTCCATTGCCAATGGCCAAGGTTTGCATAACAAGAGGAAGAACGGTACCGTTGGCAGTGTGGAAAAGGAAACATACCACGATGAAAGTGAGAAGGATAGGGTCCTTGAGAACTTGAAGGGGGGATTCAGCCCTTGCGGATCCATCAGCGGCGGCGTCCCCTTCTCCTCCTCCAAAGTTGAAGCTGGGCTTTTCGTCGTACTGCTTGGTAGAATCGGCAACAGGAGGTACATATTCCTCCTTTTCGTTCGAAGTTTCGGTTGCGACGGCGTCATCGTTTGCTTCAGTCTTGAGTCCACGGGCGGCGTCGTTGTCGATATCCGAAGGTTTGATCTTATTCAAGAAGTAAAGGAATCCAAGGCAGGCAAGGGGGCTGACGACAAAAAGGACACCAATTCCGGGATAAAGAGCAAAAGCGATCAGCGATCCAGTCAAGACGATAATTGCAGTACCCAAGTGGTTCATCATTTCGTTGACCGCGACCTGTTCGGTCATTCCAACAGCACCGACAATTCCCTGGGTGATACTGTTCAAACCAGGAGGAATGAAAGATGTGACCGCTCCTTGAATCAACTTAACAATGATCATAAGCCAGAAATTATTATCACTGGCGAAGACAGCAGTGAAGATAGTCAGGACGGTAGTCGAAATACCAGCGACCGAAAGCCAGAGAATCTTTTGTTCCGTGTAGTCATAGAGGTAACCAGCGGGAGCTTGAGCCAAGAACTGAGACAATCCAAAGCAGAAAAAGAGGACTCCAACTTGCTTTTCCGTGTAACCCTATTCTCACAAATAATGTGGCTGTGAGTCAACGCCGACAGAAGAGGGTTTCGTTGCATTTGACGAAATGCTGGGAGGTAACTTACTTTGGCGACAATCAAGAAGGCGCTTTGCATGTTGATCTATGGATAAGTGTGAGATTGCAAGCTGGTGAGATCGGAGATGATTCAAAACAACACAAGTTAGAGGTGCGAGAACACCTTACCATGGTTAGACCATCACGAAGCTCTCCGAGAAAGAGGGCAGCCCATCTTAGCAAACCCTTGGTGTTCTCAGTCTTCTCAGACTTGGTCATCAGTACTTCTTCAGACGACATCTTCAAGCCCTGATTTAACTTTGTTGTGCAAAGAGACAGGAGCAGAAGCTATGATGGAGATATTGTACCGGTATGTACAGTAGTGGATGAGAGAGCTGACAGCTCGAAGTGCTCGAAGCAAAAGGAGTAGCTGGGTTGAAAGGATGAGATGGTTATTATTGCCGTTGATCAACGCGTGGTAGACTATCTATTCAGGGAAAATCCGACTCGGCGCGCGATTCCTTCATTGAAAGATATACGTTGCTGTTTATTTGGCCAATATTCCATTGAGTCGACAACAAAGCGGGCCGAGAAATTATATGCAGCAAAAAGAGCGTTCCTCGCCAACCCAAAAAATTTAAATGCAAGGTATCCAATTCACTTGCTTGGATACTTGCTGCCGAAAAGGAGCACACGCGGTACGAGTACATACACGTGTACCGGTACAGTACAAGTACCGTTCTTGTACCACCAATAATATTCGCAGACTATTATGGAGCACATTATTTTGAAGGATGAAAACTCCATCCACTCTCGATCTTACTATCTACTTGTATGACGTATATCGTTATTTATATAGGTAGGAAGGTCCTCCGGGGTATCGTAGAGTGTACCTCTTGCTCCCTACTCTCTCTACTACTTCGTAGATAGACAGGAAGACAACTACTGTGAACTCGTAGGAGTAGCTTCTGTTTTGCTACTCTAGTAGAGGGAGATATTACACACTCGTAGTACTCTACTAGTCTAGCTAGTAGCGAAATGGCTAGAGAAAGGACGAATACCGGCGTCAATTCTTCTGTAGATCCATCAATAGCACTATCATCTTCGTACTAGAACTTTTAATCCGTTTCACTCGGTGATTCTACCTCACTTTCAAGCGCCAATTTCTCTTCCACGGACGATTTCAATTGAGTAGCTGCAACTCCGCTTTTGGCAAGTTCTTGTAATAAAAGCCTCGTTTCTGCGAGGAGCCACTGTCGATCGCTTTGCCTCATTTCCGCTTTGGCCGCCAAGTAGGCTTCACGAGCAGCAAGCTTTCGCTCCACGTCAGCAAGATTCTCTCTCATTGTCATCAAATATTCCGAAGCTCGCTCATTGTACTTGAACATTCCAAAAAACACATCAAAAGAATCGCCAGCAGTCATTTCTGCTACTTCGTTCAGAGCCGAATACTCCTTTGACATGACAGGAGTCGGAGGCAGTAAGTTGTGGTCCAAAAGCCGTCCCAACAAATGCGTCACGAATTCGGCATCAGCTGTTGACGAGTCATGTTGATCGGAATCCATTTCAAGTATTTGACAGCGGGCCTCCTCAAAAATATTCAGGAACTTTTCACACCGCCGCATGTTTGAAACTCTTACGCGTTCATAGACCACGGGCCGACCATCCCACAGACTCGCCATTGCTGCTGCACTAGTTGGTTCTCCGTTCAGCTCTCTCGAGGATGGCCCAAGCATTGGGTTGGTGACAAGAATGTCAACATCCGGTTGGTCAGCGAAGGCCTTGAGTAAGACATTCTTTGGGTGTACGTTCAACGGAGAAACATCGACAATGAGCTTTCCGGCGACCTTGTCTTGTGGCAGAGAGTTGACGAGATCCTCCAAATCGATTAATGGCACGGCCAAAATAACAACGTCCAACTGTCTTAAGAAAGCAGTACTTTCAAAGTGTGAGAAATACTCTACGTCCAGTTTTCTTGCTTCGCTTGACTGTCACATTCCAATTGAGTGAGGAAGAGAGGTTTGATTCGGTTAGATACAACACAACCATCCATACTATAAATACACTGATGCTATCCACAAAAGCCTGAGGGCGTTTCGCACCTTGTCCGCTTCGTCCATGCAAGAGACCCTGTGATGCTGCTTCATACGAGCTGCTAGGAATTGTCCAAAATCTCCAAATCCAATGATGCCAATATTCAACGGAACGACATCTTCTTCATCACTGGGCAGCTTGAGAAAGCTGGCGTCTCTGGGGTCTACTACTGATGTTTTGAGTTCTTCCACGGCTTCCAGTATGGGTCCCACTAAGCGTGATTTCTGAGGATATGATCCCAAAATACGAACATAATCGGCATGTTCTTTCAGATGCGAAAGCGCGTTTTCCGTGTTGGCATCGAGCTGCCCACTCAAAAAGTCCAAGTAGAAGCAGTATCGGAAGCGCGGAATGGAAGACTTTTCGTTGGTTTTACTTCCTTTTTGTTGACTTCGGAACTTGAGATAATTCAACAACGAAGCCGAAGTCGGACGGCTCTCAATCTTGGTCATGTCGATATCTCTCAGAGAGAAACATGCAAGAGCTTTGTACAAGGCACCAGCAGTATTAGATAAGGTAAAGACAACAGACGTCTTGGCTGGGATATTGTTGGTAAGGTATTGTACGACCCCTTTTCTTCCCAAAAGCAAGAAGCGTGTGAAATTGGTATCGTCGTCCTCCACACCCTTTGCCAGGCAGTTCAAACCATAGGTAACCCCCGCCAAATCTGAAGCAATGGCACACGTATTTTCTGCCGTACAGGAGGCAGGCAGGTCGTTCTCGGATATCATCTTGGCACTACCAGCCGTATCATAGGTTTGAATGGGACGAATGCCTAAACCTCGCAGGTAATTGTCACATTGCGCCAATGCTTGGGGGTGCGAGATCGCGTACTTGATATCTTCCAGCTTGACTCCAGGTTTCGCCAAGACACAATGCGACACCCGAAATTCATGTTCAGCACAAATCGTCAGGTCGTAGCGTAGCATTAAATCATAATTTTCGTGGATACTTCCACCCAGTGAATTTTCCACCGGCAGACAAGCATAGTCGACTTCCATAGACGCTACAGCGCGGAAACAGGACTCAAAGTCGGGTCTTCCGATCGCAATCACTTTATCCCCCAGAAGCTCCCTCGTCGACTTCTCGGAATATGCGCCTGGCTCCCCTTGATATGCGACTCGCAGTCCCAACGCCGTCGAAATGGCGGCGTGGCCTGCAGGATACCCCGTGCCCTGGCGAGGAGGAGCAAACGCAGAGACGACGGCGACTCCTCCAGCCAGCAACATACAAGTAAGGTGCATCATATACCTTGGAAGCCTCATTTTCTCGAAAGGATTATTTATTCCTTGATCGAAGAGACCATCCAAAGTCGAGCGGAGGATGTGGATGTGGTTGTTGAGCTTTGCAAATACGACAAAGCTTGTGATTTGTGATGGCTTGATAAAATAATGGCTGGAATCAAAAATCAAACAAGCACCCACAAGATCGCCGATCGACCGCCAAACACAAACCACAAGCCCGCGTGTCTAGCGAGCGAAACGTGCGGTTCGGGTTGTTGCTGGTTGTTGCGCAGACGCACGCTGCCGACTGGCGGGCGCGCGACAGACCGACCGATAGATGCTCACGATGTCACGCACATCATTATTTTTTGTTGGACTTCATCGGACTGCTGGATATTTTGAATTTGAGACATTCATACTACGTATCATTACCATCGTCTTCACTTTCCAAGAGAAAAGGTACTCCTCTCTAGTAGTTCAGTATCTTCGTTTTCAATTAATCTTCGTTCTACACTCCTGCCACCTTCTTTAGCGCAGGAATAACATAGGCACAAACAAGCCAGCTGTATGGAGCAGTCCAGACGAAGCTGTCCACTCGATCTAAGATGCCCCCGTGTTCAGGAATCAGATCTCCAAAGTCCTTTATCCCGGCGTCTCGCTTCAACATGGAAGCTGTCAGATCTCCAATCAGGCCCAAAAGTCCAAGACATAGCCCATGTACGGCCCCAGTAACTACAAAGTACGGCCACTTCTGCACCCATGCCCCAATGATCGACAAGAGGGCACTCGCGGCGCATCCTCCTATCACACCCTCGACCGTCTTGTTCGGTGACGTTGCCCCTGCCGCAGGAGAAATGGCACTCAATTTCGTCTTGCCAAACTTTCGGCCAACAAAATATGCCCCCACATCGCTGAAGGCTAGACTCAGCCATGACCAAAAGATAAATACTGATCCTACTGTGATGGGAGATTGAATCCAACGAACCGGAATCAAGACGCCGAATTTGGTCTTCAAATACTGACGGAAAGGCCGCAGAATTGCATATAATCGAGTTGGAGGCATGTCAGAGCCTATTAACCGAAGCCGAACCCAGAAGGAAGGAACATATCCGAGATAGAACATCCCCGTGAATGTAGCAGCAATCTCTGGAATTGTGGTATATGATTGACGCATTGTAAGGAACCATATCATCGCCCATAGCCCGAACATTGGGAGGCAGATCTGATGGAGATTAGGTGCAAATAAGGCCTGTAGGAGAAAAAATCTATACCATGAGCAAAAAAAAAGAAGTAGTACCGAAATTATCCTTCCGAACTCCTTCCAACTCACCGTCAAAAACATGCTGCATGCACCAATCACCGAAATGCGACGAGCTGGGTAGACACCCGTATTCATGATCATTCGATAGTATTCGAGCTGACCCAGAACCGTCATGAGAGTGAAAAGAGCAGTGAACAGATAATTCCCAGAGAACACCCAGCAAGCGACTGCAATTCCCATGAGAACACCTAGCATGATGGAGCGTCTCGGCTTACTTTTCGCGGGCGTGGACGCAGAAGAAGCCACATCCAGAAGTGCGTTGGCCTGAATTTCTGCAGCAGGTTGTTTCTCCTCTTCCGTCAATGCAGCAAGCATCTTTTCGCATGCTTTCAGAAGCTCTTCCTGAGACTTGGTGGCTTCTTCCGATAATGCGTTGTATTCGTTGCATGAAAGAATGTGCTGCATATTGCGAATGGCCCCTTTCACTTTGTCGTTCGCAACCTCCATCCTAGCTTCCACGTCCGTCTCTTTCCAAAGCCTCCTTACATAAGAAACATAAACACGGTAGGCGGCTTTGGGAAGCTTGTGAATCGCCAGTGAATCTCGTTTCTTCCAACGCCGACTGGATCCAGATTTATCTGGTGCGGAACTTGTGCGTGGACTATCGTCGACGGAAACAAATAATAGTTTACCCCTCGCATCCGTTAAAGGGGTCCGTGCCAAATTGTGGCTTCTTGAATGTGACGTAACAGGTAAAGTAAATGACATGACATTTGGAATCGAAAAGCTCACCGTCGCAAAAAGAAGCGCTGCCATGATCCTTGACGTCACATGCGTGATTTTTAATGCCATCTTGTATTGTCGTTGGTTTTCAATGTCCAAGCGGGATATCCACCGCTTGAACTGACAGAAAATCTTTTGCGTACTCCTTGTCAATGACTTGACTTCAAGTCTACTATACTACTGTACCTTACAGTACCGGTATGGTCGATGTCGTGGTTGCCCGATCTCCGATCTACTCGTACTGTACCGGTATATCTAAGGCAGGATGAAGCTGATGGATGCGTGAGTCGTATCAAAGAGGATGTCAGCAGTTTTGTTGATTTGTTGTTCATAGTTATTGTTGATGAAGCGTGTGATGTCAGTGGTCTGTACGCCTGTCATGTCAGATGCAATGAAACGTCAGGCCTTCGGCGGCGCTCTTTTCATTCTTTGCATGCGTGCAACTACGCGTATGTAACGGTACGAGTACGGTACCAGGTACCAGGTACCGGTGGAGCGGAGCGAGGGAGGCGGGCCGACAAATATATCTGTACCAGGTATGCCTACCCCGGTACTAAAGCACCGTACCAGGTACGGTACCCGCCGGGGTCTACCCAGACACCCCACACGACCGGGGTAGGTCCCCACTCTACCAGGTACCTGGTACCAGGTACAGTACTGTACGTTCGATACCTACCGGTCCTGGATATTCTGCAGGTTCGCCCTTTTCTCTACTGTAAACATTAATTACACAATAATTTACTTGCTTGTGTCTTATGTTTTCGCCAAAACACAGACTTGGGGGCTTGCTGTTAGACTAACAATATCAATATTGCTGTGCAGTCTTTGCTCGTTTGAAAACACGTGAGGGCATATAATCTGATGTTTCTCAAAGAAGCAGGTTCTGCCCCATTATATATGAATAGTGGATGCCCAACCCGTTTCACCAGCACACTCTCGATGACAAGCGTGCGTGGTCGGTGTACAGGTACTGCGAGTACACAGGTCCCACTGAATGACGGACTGTACCAGGGGGCTACATAGCATTTAATGGCAAGCATAGTCGTGTGTGGCGGCTACCGGTACTTGCACTGTACGAGTACCAGGTAGACCACGTACATGCGAGCATCATACCGTCAGCGTCGATGGAGCAAGAAAACGACCCGGTGTGCTCGCCGGATTACATATTATCATGCTCCGTCCTCTCCTTCCAGCTCCCAGCTATTGTACTGCCGGTAGCTCAGGCAGTTGAAAATTGAAAAGCAGCAAGCAGCCCTTGCTTATTGCACATCGGGTGAACAGTGAACGAGCTGAGCATCGACGAAACAGTGCATATAATAAAATAGAAGGCTGCCATATCCCTACACAGCACCAACCTATCCGTTTCTTTCTGTCATGTCTGACAAAGAAAAAAGTGAATCGTCTGCCGTGTCAGATTCGTCGCCACTGGATCTTTTGGTCACCGCGGCAAATGCGAAGTCCAAAGAATCTGCAAGCATGAATGAAGAAGGGTCTTATCAAGGTAGGTTCTTTCAATGCTCCCAAGACGCACTGCCGTGTTTTTCTGCTCCAAAACAAACTAAGCAATACTGCGCCGTCTCTTGAATTGCAGAAGCCCTTGAGAGAGCGACGGCAGCACACGCACGTGAACAACAACAGCGGGCATATGGCGAAGCGGAGTGGAGGGAAGCTATGCATCGTGACAGCCTCCAGCGTGAAGCATTGGAACGAAAGAGAATTGCCATCGAACGCGAATCTTTAGAGCAAGAAGCAATAGGAAGAGAACTTTTGCATCGACGCGCTGCCTTAATGGGTTACGGACGAGGAGCAGTCGGGGGTTTATTTGGATCTCAGGAGGAAGAATATTTACGACAACTTCGTCTTGAAGCAATTGTTCAGCAACGGAGACGAGAAACTTTCGCACAGCTTGCAATCGCTCAGGAGATGGGAGGAGGCTATGATTATCATGCTGTTGCGCAAGCTCAACATTTTCGCCAGGCAGCCCTACTGCGACAGGCCCAGCAAGAACAGATGATGTTGCTGTCTGGTCGTGCTGGAGACGATCCTCCTGTGGCTGAGAGCGTGATGTCACGGTCAGTTGGTGGTGATCGGTACGACCAGGATCCTTACGAGAAGAAAGCTGAAGAACGGATACGGAAAGAGAAGTACAAGAAGCAGCAGCAACTTGCCAACCTCGGTTTTGGTCAGTTAGGAACTTCGTCTGGAGCTTCTGAAATGTCGACAGATGGCAGGGAGCGTCAGCGGCCCCAGGTATCTCCTCGCTCCATGAGTACGCAACACCCTACTTCAAAGGCAAAAGAAAGCAAAAAAACACCACGCTCGAAAAAGGCAGCAGCACTCAAACCACAAACAATATCTCGGGATAGTGATTTAAAGGTCACCATTGTATCATGCCCTGCTCGCGGTATGCCATCGGATCACGATGCCTTCTCGGCACATTTCAAGATTCCTGATGATATCAAGCATGGAACCGACCTTGTTTGCTCATACTATGGATGTCGCAACGCTGGCGCACAGGTAGGAATGCTATTTTCGTTTGCCATCTTGCCTCCTGAATCACGCAAATTTCTCACACCCATATCTATCAAAAATAATGTTTAGTTTCGGTTCTGTACCACTTGTAACATGCCCGTGTCGAGGTGGAATTTCACCAAGCTTCACCGACACGAAGGAGGAGCAGCATCGTTGGTCTCTGCTGCTACCGATAGTGACAAGGGAAGCAATGCGATAGCGAAGCCAGAGAAAGTCGCACCCAGTACAAAAGGTGCAAAGTACACAATCACTGCCGCAGTGATATTAGCCAAGCTAGTTGAGAAGGGCGCGAAAGAGGTTCGAGTCGACCATGGAGGACAGAAAGCACCGCAGTTGAAAAAGAGCGGCAAGGCGCAGCTGCCCCTTAACTCAAAAGATAACAAGAAGCTTGTTGAGGCGAGGCGTGATCAGTGGGAAGAACTCCTGGTGTTGCGACCGAGATCGGAAGAATCGATTGTAGATTGGGTTCAGCAAGTGCTAGCCATCAGTGATGTTGACTCTAGTCTTGATCATGACCAACCTTCGGAACCCTCTGAAGTCGTACAGGTTGCACAAAATACTTTGGGTATCAAACGCAAGCAACAAGATATCGAAAAGACAGTGGAGGCAAAAAACTCGGCTGATACGCATGAAACGCTTTCCAAACCAGGTCCAAAACCGGCTACCGACGTTAAGAAGGAACAGATAGACCAGTCTGCGGAATCTGTTGAAGTGCAATTGGAGGGGAGCGCGAGTGAAGTGGCCGAAAAGCCGGCAAACAACAATGTTCATAAAGAGATGGAAAAGTCTGCGAAATCCGGTGATGTACTTATGGGGGAGGCGAGTGAATCAATTGAGAGGCCCACTGATGTCAGCGCAAATGATTGTCCTGGGGACGACAAGGCTGCTCCCAGCAAGGACTACATGATCGTAGACGAGGAAAAGTCGGCCTCAGTATCCGTAGTCCAAATTGGCAGCTCGGAGAGGAAAGAAGCTCCTGATGTGACACCAGAAGCTGAAGGGAATGGAATAACTGCCAGCAATGCTGGTGGTGAGGAAGATAAGGTCGTCGTGGATGACAAGGTGGGCGCCAAATCTGGAGCCCTAGTCACAAGTTTAGGTGGGAAAGACGAAGCCTCCGACGTGACACTAGACAAGGAAGGAAATAAGAGTACTGCCAGCAGTCGTAGTGATGCCGACAAGGTTCTCATGGAAAAGGCGGGCGCCCAATCTGGAGCCCCAACCGTCAGTTCTTCAGAGGGGAAAGATACCCCCGATGAGGCGCGAGCTGCCCAAGTGAACCAGGTTTCTACTAGTAGTAAAGACGATGAGGTCGTCAAGGAGAGATCGGTCTCAGCAGAACCTGGAGCTCCAGCCGGAAGCTCAGAGGGGAAAGAAACCCCCGACGAGACATCAGGTGACCAAGGGGATGAGATGGACTATGCAAGTGACGATGGCTCCTTTTCCAGCGAAGACCTTCGGGCCAGCAAGAAATCGAAGATATCTCAATAATTAACAGTTCTAGCTAGTGCTATAGTTAGGAGCAAAGCGGCATTGGCATCAAAGTGTAAGCCTGTACGCGTTGTTGAAGAACACGACACCTTTCCCTCCTCTCAGTGCAGCAGCCCTTCAGCGTGTATTGAAAATTGTTTTTAGCCCTCGGCTGACGTGCTGTTTGCCTTGTATGCGCCGAGTAAACTGGTGGCGAGATTTAAGGTGGTGCTGACTTTCCTGCCGTGGAGTGACATTCCAACAACGCGGGACGAAAGAAGTGGTCCCACTAGTCAAAGCGTCAGCTGGCAGCGTACAGACTACCGGTATCCATACCGTATACCGGTGTGTACACGTACGGTACGTGTACCGGTACGAGTACGAAGATGTCGGCACGATGACGTCGGTGAACGGTGAAACGAATTCCGTCCGTTTTCGCCCGGCAAACAAAGGGAAGCCCGCAAAAAATAATAAACTCAAAACCATCACATAATAATAATGCACCATCATCATTCATCGCGTACCGCCGGTATCCATCATATCTACCGCATCGCGGTGCCCCGCCACACCCATCCCCACAAGTCACAATACATCATCCACACACATAACATCAGTGCGTAGACTAGATATATTCCATGAGAGTCCGGTGCCTCGCTCTTTCCACCGCGGTCGGTCTGGTGGTCGCCATCCTTGTTCCTTCGTCGGACGCCTTCCAACCATTGTCGGTACCGAAGGTTCCCCCTATCAGCACCTCGGCACTTTTTGGAAAGAAGAAGAAAGGCGGTGGTGGTGGCGGCGGCGGGAAACAGCAACAGCAAGAAAAGCAGTCGGTCAAGGATGCGCGCTTCGATGCCGCCACGCGTCAGTTCATGTTCACCTTGGTCGGGCTGACCAAGATTTTGCCTGACAAATCCAAAAAGATTTTGGATAATATTCATCTGAGCTTTTATCCTGGAGCGAAGATCGGGATCGTGGGTAAGTATCATACGAGTTCAATCATCAGTGTTTGGTATTGCTTATTTCTTAAAGTGATATCGTCTCTCTTGCCTCCTTCCCTGGTCAATCTCAAAAGGTTTGAATGGTAGCGGTAAATCTACTCTTTTGAAAATCATGGCTGGTGTAGAAAAGGAATACGACGGCCTCGCGCGTCCTCTTCCAGGTGCTTCGATCGGATACCTTCCTCAAGAGCCCGAATTGGAATATGAGACAGTTCAGGAGTGCATTGACGAGGCAGTTGCATCTTCGCAAGCCATCCTAGATGAATATAACGAGGTGAGCATGAAATTGGCGGATCCCGAGATTTCAGATGAAGAGATGACCGCCACCATGGAAAAGATGGAGAGGCTGGGTGATCAAATCGAGGCTGGAGATTTGTGGGAGCTGGAACGGGTTGTATCTCGCGCAATGGATTCTCTGCGTGTGCCCTCGGGGGATTCCAAGACAGCAGTGTTGAGTGGAGGAGAAAAGCGTCGAGTAGCTCTTTGTCGACTATTGCTGCAAAACCATGACATGCTGTTGCTTGATGAGCCGACAAACCATTTAGACGCGGAGTCAATTTCATGGTTGGAGCAGTTCTTGGATCAATTTAAGGGAACAGTTGTCTGTATTACGCACGACCGATACTTCCTCAACAACGTGGCGGGCTGGATTTTGGAGCTCGATCGAGGTGCAGGAATTCCCCACGAGGGAAATTACGCAGACTTTTTGGAGGCAAAGAATAAGCGTTTGGAAGCCGAAAAGAAGCAAGAATCTGCTGCTGCCAAGGCTGTTAAGAACGAATTAGAGTGGATCCGGACCAATCCCAAGGCCCAGGGAAACAAATCCAAAGCACGGCTCAACCGTTACGAGGAATTGTTAAACGCAGCTGCGCCTTCGGAGATGCGAAACGCAGGGCAAATCTACATCCCACCGGGTCCCCGTCTTGGTGACGTTGTTATTGATGTGAAAGATCTCAGAAAATCTTTCGGGGATAGACTTCTCATCGACGACCTCACCTTTTCGCTCCCTCCGGCGGGGATCGTGGGTGTTGTAGGCCCAAATGGTAAGTACTCGAACTTTGGTGATGGAGTCATCATCCTTTCGCAGCTCAAGATCCTCATTTTGCTCCTCAAAGGTGCTGGAAAGAGTACTCTTATCAAAATGTTGATTGGAAAGGAGCAGCCAGATAGCGGCGAGATCAAGATCGGAGAAACTGTTAAAGCCGTGTCGGTTGGGCAAGGTAAGCATTCACTTCCATCGATAAATAAATGCCAGCGAAGGTGCTGCCAATGACGCTTCTTGACATCGTGTCATACTTACTGGTACTTACTTGTGCAGACCGTATGGATGAGCTCAATGAGGAAAAGACTGTGTTCGAGGAGATTTCTGAAAACCTTGACGAGATCGAGCTGGGGACTCATACGGTAAACTCTCGGGCGTATCTGTCGTGGTTCGGATTCAAGGGGCAAATGCAGCAAGCACGAGTAGGAAATTTGAGTGGGGGAGAACGAAATCGCGCTCAGTTGGCCAAGTTGCTCAAAGCTGGCGGCAATCTAATCATTCTCGACGAGCCGTCAAACGATTTGGACGTCGAAGTCCTGCGCTCGCTGGAAGAGGGCCTCCTGGATTTTGCAGGCTGTGCAATGGTTGTTTCGCACGATCGTTACATGCTGAATCGCATTTGTACCCATATTCTAGCTTGCGAAGGAGATTCGAAGTGGTTCTTTTTCCCGGGCAACTACGCAGAGTACGAGGCCAACCGATTGGAACGGTTGGGCGAAACTAGCATCAAGCGCATCACTTATGCTCCTTTGGCAAATGCATAATCGCTTTTTAAAATGCTAATTTGCTATTGTAGCAGGCCTATAGAATATCTTCGCTTTCAAAACTGTCCTGTCGCCCTTGTCTGTTACTGCTTGCCGGAGTTGCCGACAATGAGTTGATGCACGGAAACCGCTATCTTCTCCCTCACCATCATCATCAGTGCACTTTTCAGGACGGTATGTAGGAGCTGCCAATCACAACCTTTATAAAGTCCTCGTGCACCTTCTTCGTTATAGGAGCGTATCAGCGATCCAAGTAGGCTCTTTTCGGAAGTGACCATCAAGATGACCTTGGCTCGAATGAGAGGATATGTGGCTATAGTGGCAATAAACTTCGCAAACAAACCCACAAAAAAGGCCTCTGGCATCGAGAGCGACGAAGACGTTCGGTGGCTTTTGGAGAGTATTTGATTTTTGGCAATGTCGAAGACTGTGTAGTTGATCGATGGATTGCTGCACAAGAGCAGGGCTGGAGTCAGTCCTTTCCACAGGCTTGACCAACTCTCTTGCGTGGCCTCGTCAACCTCCAATGATGACCTGTCGCTCGATACAGACGATTGGTCCTTTTTCAAATAATGTTCTTCTTTCTTTTCTTCCTCGAATGGCTCGGTGACACATTCTTGAAAAATCTCAGAGGTTGTTGCTTCCGAGCTCGGCTCTTCCAATCTCATATCTTCCCAGACTTGTTCCATCGTGTAGTTGTCTTCGGTGGATTCTTCACCTTGCGTAACTTGTTTGGACGAAATGACGTCCAATGGAAATGTGATCATGGTGTTGAGTATTGCTGCAACAGCCGATAAAATTAGGCGAGTCCCGGCATGAAGCTTGGTGTTGGGTGCGCGTCGTTTCCAGTTGGAAAAGATCCAAGAGTATAGAAAGAAGTAGCAAAAGCTAGACGATGCTGTATGCAACGTCTTGGAACGGCAGCCTTGAAAAATGGATTTTTGGCGTCCACCACTTGACCCCGCCTGCAGGTTTGTTTTCCATACTTCAATGGGATAAAAGGTCCACAAGGAAACCAAAGATCCTACTACCCCTGCAGTGGCATCCGCAAGAGCTCGTTTCCGTCTCCGCGTCGCTTGTGCTGCTGCGGCTGGCGACATGATGACTTTGCTCAATCAACCGACAGCTGGCGTTCCTTTTCTGGCACGACAACTAGACTCTTGGTCTCAAGCCTCACAGCTTGCAACGCTTTTGAGTGAAAGGGGAGGTGGAAATGGCATGCGGCCTCTGCAGCAGAGTTCATCGAAGCTTGTATTACAATGCGCCACGAGTACTCGCTCGTACGAGAGTAGTACGAGGGGGGTACTCGTAATCTGCTTCAATAAAAACCATGCTTGATGACGTGTGCGCCGCGCAATCCCCATGCCATGCCACACGACGACGGAAATTGCCGAAAATCCTGTGGTCCTCTTAGTCGGCGGCCGGCGGTGGCGGTACTTGTTATTGTAACTTGGGTACCAGTGTTGAAATCCGTAAGTTCTCAGCAGTGGTCGACTCCTGTCTTTCCACTTGTGGTGGATTCCAGAGGAGCCTCGGAGCGCATGTGTCCCACCCCATGGTCTCCCCTTTGTTGTTGACCAGCTCGGTTAAGTCGTTAAGCCAACCCACAGCGCATATTTGTTGATCGGACGATCTTACGTTCTGTCCACAATATAAATAATACCGGGGACATCTTGCCAATCCTGCCAATTCTGCGCCTCTGATGAATGGCGGCCAAACAGAACTAAAGTGGTGTCCCTGGCATGGTTTTTTGTTGGTTACGGCACCATTGAAGATTGGAGTGAGATGCCTGGAAGCAAGTTGTGGTCATTGAATCATATCAATACAACAACATATTCTCATATTCTCGTTTCGGGGGTACATAGCTACATTATGGACAACATCACCACGAATTTACAACCCCCCAGTAATAATTTACCCTCCAATTGCGACCATGTTCACTGGACCCATTCGATTCTTACATTCGAACACTTTGATTCCAAATTAACGTCAGACTGAGGTGAGACACAACATTATTTATGCAAGAGACACGACCACGACGGTACGTACCCCTCCTACCCCCTTCTGCGCCCGCCCAGCGCCCAGACCCACGGTGTCTCTCGACACCTCGTCCCTTGTAACTTGTACCGCTGCGGTACTGTAAAGCAACGCCGCTTGTCATGTATGTCCGGCGTCCGTCTCAGCATCTGCAAGCGACAGACGCACGACGACTTTCGAACGAACGCAACAACGAACGACAACCGAACGAAACACCAACATTATTGCGTTATTGTTCGTCGTGCGTGTCAAAGCGACGATGAAGATCATCATCTATCGTCTGCCATATGCATCCATACGTCTCACCACATCAATATACCTGTTCACGAATTTCAAAATCATGCGTTTCACTACTGCTTCGACTTTCCTTTGCTTGGCGAACGCTGTGACGGCGTGGTGCTGGGCGCCTCTCCCGTCGCCGTCATTCCACGGCATCTCGCTTTCGAAATCGACAACAACGACGGCACCTCCGACACTGCCTGGCTGTGGGCGACCAAACATTATTTCTTTCCAGGCGATTTCAGATCGAAGAAGAATTCAATTATTTTCTTCTTCAGGGAGCAGCTCAGTCGACGCTTCTGCTTCTGGACTCTCTGATGCGGAATTCAATGTTATTTCGGGTCTGTATGAAAAGGCCCAGAATAGTGACACCTCGCTGAACCAAGTTGTCATGGAAGCCTTGCCGACCATCAACCCGCAACTCATTATGAAACTGAGAGGTGCTGCCCAGGATACCCGCGAAGAGTTTGTAGCCATTGCTGGTGCATTAGAATCGATTCTGGATGCTCAGCTGGCACAAGCTCGAGGCACTTTGAAAGATTTTCTCAATGCCGGGGAAGTTCGAAAACTAGATTCGATGATTGGCAAGGCAGGCCGGGAAGGGAAGCTGGACGTCGCATTTTTTCAAGTATTGAATATGAACTTACAAGACGCTGCAGCTGATCAGACACCAATCCCAAACCCAGATAGTGACGAGCCAACTGCGAGTCGATTTCAAATTCTGCAGCATATCTACACTCGGTGCCAAGAAGAGATGGAGAAGACTATTCCACCCGGTGTCTCCCTCCTCAACAAATTATTGCGCACCGATGTCCCCTCGATTCGATCTAATCAACTCAACCACTACTTATGTCCCCAACCGAACGTAATCAAGACACCGGATGGCAAGGAACTCGAACTAAAGGGACGAGAACGCATTCTGGTTTCGCACAAGGAGTTTACCGATGCTATTGCAAACGCCATCAAGCAAATCCGAACTGTGGAGCAAGCTGGGGGAGCTAATCGAGAGATGGCAGCCAATATGGTGGAATCCTGTCGACAAGTCGCTAAAGAAGCTAGAATAGTGATTGGAGAGCACTTTGGAAGAGAAAGCGACGAGTTGTTGAAATTCGAAGAATCTCTTCAACCTGTATTCCGCCCAGAAAGTACTGATAGTCCCTACATGAAAGGCATATAATTGGTACTCAAGCGACTGTGGAGACGAAAAACAAAATAATATCAAATTTACTGTCTACTTTCTGTGACCGCTTCACGTTTGTATGTGCATTTTGCGGTTTATGTGTTGAAGTATCTGTCACCGTAGTCTCCCAGCCCCGGAACGATATACTTGTCCTCATTCAGGCACTCATCAATCGTGACGGTTACAATCTTGATTTGTGGGTATGAATCAGCCATGGCTTTCAATCCTTCGGGTGCACAGATCATGTTGGCAAAAATAATCTTGGCAGGGTCAACCTTGTGCGTGTTGATCAATGTCTCCACAGCCATCTTGGCACTACCTCCTGTTGCCAGCATGGGATCACAAAGCAAAATGTACATATTCTCTACTCCTGGTGGCATTTTGCTATAGTACAATTTCGCGATTTTGTCGGGATGACTTTCGTCGCGTTGGATCAAGATCTTGCCGACACGCACGCCTGGTTCCACGTCTCGCACGGCTTCCAGCAAGGCATCTCCACTTCGAATGATTGACGTAGCGACGATGTTCGCCGGATCGATACTCTTGACTCCCTTGCAGGGGCCACACGGCGTATGAATATCGACTTTTTCGCTGGGGAATTCTGCCAATGAGTCTTCCGCCAGAATCCTCATGGACCGTTTCGCATAGTGGCTGAACGTGACAGAGTCGGTCGTGGTAGCTCTCATCTTTGTGAACAAGAGCTTGTGCGCCTTGGAAGGTGAAACGACTAAGTTTGGATGGTATTCCGACATGGTGAGAGGGGATCTTCAAAGCCAAAGTGTCTAGCAGGTAGTCCATAGAGCGTAGAGTGTTGTTACAATCTTCCTGCCTGCGACGAGATTAAGATCTTTTGCGACTGTCGCAAAAGCCGACCGAGACCAAAACGGACGGCAAACGATTTGATAGCGACGACTCCTTCGATTCCACCGAAACTAGTAATATTATTCAAACCCCCACTCTGACTGATGCGTGTCTCTCTTCTCTGTTATTGCTACAATAGAACTTGCTAGCGTTTACTGGTACTCCGGTAGAAGGCGAGAATAGTACGAAATATCTGCAGAAGGACTATACTACTACTAGTAGCGGCACGGCGAGAAAATCTAATACGCCGTAGAGTATTACATCTACAGGGGGGCGACCAAAGGTACAGTATGACATCAATATTGGAAAGCCCACGGTCACCAGACGTCAATCATTGATCGTAAGAATCACAAAACATGAAATGATTGTATGCTAGTCCACAAGAAGAACTGCTAGGGAAGAATGAATCACGAAGGAGGAAACTTGACTTAAGCATCCTCGCAAAAAGCGGTCCAGATGACTGAAGAATCTACCATTCCAGACGTTCTCCAAGCTTTCCAAGACGAGACTCGGCTTCGTGAATCAAATCGACACCACGGTTGAGCACTTTGACGAGGCGTGCGCCTTTGGCTTTCTCAGTCTCCGCCAGCGCCATGCATTCCTCGACACGTTCCCCTCGACGTTTGGACTGCTCTCGTTCCACTTCGTCAAGGTAAGACTGCTTGGCATCAGAAGCAGCACGTAGCTTCTGAGCATGAATGATGTGTTCTTCAATCTCGCGCTCCCAGTTTTCTTTTGACTGTTTGTTCACCAGCTGCATTGCTTCTTTCTTGGCTCTGACGCTTGCCACTTCCTCCTTCAGCGCTGCAAGATCTTCTAGGACAATTCTTTTGGTCTCAAGCTTCGAGTCGAGGTGCTCCTTGCCAGACATTTCCATTTCACTATTGCTCTTTTGAGTTTCTTCGATGAGTTTGGAGACCTTTTCTTTCTTCTCGGCAATTTCTGAGAGTTCCACACGACCGGGAACAACAATGTTGTTGTGCTTCTCGTCATTTTGTGCCTTGAGCTTCAGAGCTTCAGCCTCGCACTCTTGAACCTTCTTTAGATTATCGGCGGTACCTTCCAACTCATCTTGGGAGGCTTTGAGTTCCGCCTCTAGCTCAGCTTCCAAACGCAAGAGATCGTCCTTGCGCATTTGCTCCTTTACGAGGGTCTCCTTAGTTACAGCAAACAACTTCAAAAGTTTCTCTTGATTCAACTGCTCCTGAATCTCAGCCATGGTCTTCTCGATCTTCGACTTGGTCTCGTTGAGTTCGGCTTCACGTCGCTCAGTCGACTCTGTGTGTGCGGCAAGTTTGGTCAAGAGCTCTTTCTTCCGTGTCTCGCCTTCGCGTCGAGCCGCATCCTGCTCCTTGGTCTAGAGTATGAATATTCAACAGGAAAGTGAGTCATATGAATCGCCAAGCCGTCAACATATAGTGCGCTGGGTCTACACTTACCAAGTCGGCCAACTCTTGAGCCTTGGAGCACCTTCCGGTACGACTCTTGTTGGTAGCAAGTTTGAAAGCCTGTAGTTTCTCCTGTTCTTGCTTTGACTCCTCGACGAGGCGATCACCTTCTTGCTTCTTCTGTTCGAGGATTGAGTCAAGACCTTCCGTTGCGAGACGAAGCTGGGTGGCATTGGTAGCTTCAATCGTGGTTCGCTGCAACTCGATGAGCTCGTCTACCTCCTTTGCGGTCGCTTTCATAGTGGCAGTGACCTCTTTCAGTTTCTCACTGCGTCGCTGGATGATGTCTTTGTAGCTTTCAGTGGCGGAGCAAGACTCGTTGGAACCCCCACGTTCCGCGTCAGGTGCACCGTCGCTTCCACGAACACGAGCACCTGATGATGGTGGCGGGGAAACTACTGCCGCCATGCCGCGGATCCCAGACGACACGACTAGGTCGGCATGCAGGGTGTTTCCGAGTCCACGGATGAAGGTCGAATGGACGTTGACATTGTCGAGCTGATCATTGGCGCCGCGACTGAGATTCGTCATTTCCGAGTACGAATACGACAAGTCTTGACGAAGCTGGCGTTCCACCATCTCTTCTTTCTTGCTTTCACCGTCAATGACATTGATAGATTCCTCGATTTCATGGACCTCGCCTCCAATGACTCGAATGATGTCCTCGTTGACAACCACGGAAGAACCAAAGTCCAACAAGTCGACGAATGGTTCGACCGAAGAAGAAGCAGGTTCACGGATTTGCTGGCCAGTCGCAACGCGCGACGAAGCCCCGGTGGAGGTTCCAGAGGCCTTGCCGTTCGAGGCGTTCCATCCACGTAGAGGAGTCATGGTTGTAAGCGTTTCAAGAGAGACTCTCTGTCAGAAGTCACAAGGAGATTGTCGTGGGCTGATGAAGAGGATGCACTTCGAACTGCTTGCTCTGCTGAAAAGGAATGATGATAATGAACAATGTTCAAATGTTTCGACAAAGACTGAAGAACGTGAAAAACCTCTCCAGTATAGAATTAGAATGTAGAAAGCCATCGAGGATGGTGGATGATGGATCGATGGATCACGCACCGATTTCAGTCCAGTCCCAGAAGCGATGAACGAAGAAAGACAATTGATAACGGTTCAATAACGCTCAAAGTAGGCAGGTCTTGGAGGGAAATTTTGCAGCTTTTTCCCGCCCTTTCAGATCGGGCAGGTCGACTACATACCGGTACATTCCGGTACCAGTACAGTACTCGTAGATCCGCGCCTGCATCCATCCACATACATTCCATCCTCCTCCATCCTTTCAACCAACGCCCGCCATGTTACCGGGAAGAGGCGTTCCTTCATTCAAAACAGCTCTGAGTCGTGCGTTGTCTTAATTCTTGTGAATCTATCGGCAGGCAGATTTGAACAACAACTCGTATACCGGTATATTAGTTTGTTTCGTCGTCCGCTGGACCATCCAAATTATCGATAATGCGTTCAGAGTAAACAATAGTCTTGATCTCTAGGAGTGTGTATCGTAGTGGCAAACATCGTTCTTCGTTCTAGAATAGCAAAATTAATCACCATTCTACAAACGATTTTGCTCCTCATGTCCCCTGTCCCATGCGACAAACTGTCTTCAGATTTCCAGCCGTAGAAAGCGCTTCTTCCCTCGTGTCACATATTTAGGCGAGTGTTCCGATTCAACACCTTGAAGCCAAACATCCTCCGAAGAAAACTGTTGCGATCCACTTCGGTGGTGATGATGGTTCGGAGGGTGGGAGGCATCAGGCTTGTCGTGACCAGTGGGGTGGAGTTCGATGCTTGGTCCCTCTTCCTCGTCAACAGCAAGCAGTGGTGCATTATTCCAATCTTTGACATTGCAGCACCATTCCTTGCCATCTTTGGGTGGTTGATGTGGGCAGCAAGCTAGAGCCGCCACTCGTTCTCGGGTCTTGAAGCAATTCAGCTGGGACAATGCATACGAGACATTATTTCGACGGCTTCTGGATCCAATTTTGTTGAGGGCTTGATGGCTGAGGGAAACAATTGATGATTGCGACGACTCCTCTTCGGACGTCGGATAGCGAGGAGATATTGGTTTCTTCGCCTTGGATAAAATAGTTGCAATTAAATCCTCCACCAGATTACCTTGGAACTGTGGCCCCGTGACGCTGGATGTGTTGGATCCGAGCGCCGAAACAGCATCGTCGTTAAATAACGGTTCTCTCGTATGGACCATCGTGTCAAATGGTGGTGAGAACGTCAAGAATTGTGTAGCGTGGTGGTGAGAAAGCACACCATGCGGCGAGTATATCCTCTTCTGTGCCACATTGCTGAGTACCAGTGGACTCCCTTCTGGTTTCGGTTCGGAGATCCTACGACCCAATTTGTCCTCTTCATCGGTGTTGATGATTTGGATATTGGCGAGATGACGGATGGCGCTGTTGGCAAATGAGATCCTGGTATGAACGAAGCGAAGCAAACAAAGTGAGAATCAGGACGATGATTCATCTGTAGCGATAGACGAGGCGAGGAGACGACCTCGAAACCTCTCTAGTGACTACTCACGCGACCTTTGCCGTCATCGACCATGGCTTGGCAACCAAGATTTCGTGCGGCTGGATATCGTACTTGGCCATCCGCAAGATATGAATGAGCTGCGTGAAACTGTTTCCTCGCATTTGAAATATCCCATCGTATGCAGTTTTCCACTGCTCCGGAATTCCACGTTGTACCGCTTGGACAACATCTCGAACAGAGTCCACAGCTCGATCGATCCAGACTTGCATTATCTCATAAGTATTTCTGGAGGCATCCATCAACAGCACGTTCACAGGGATGCGATTGTGAGTTTGCATTTCCAGAGTGTCAAGGTCAAGAGTGTCCTCTTTGTGCCTTTCATTGATGAACTCTACAGATTCGTCCCTACTAGCCATAATGGACGCGCTTCTCGAGACGCCGATGGAGGACGGCGACGCTGGAAACGTTTTGGCGTTGGAGGACGGCGGCGGCGGTCTGGATACGACGTACGCCTGGCGCCAGGCACCGCTTGCTGGAACTTGTTGCGAGTAAATCATCCTTGGCACCGAGACACTATTTCCGCTTGCCCCATTCGCATAGGACCCACTCAGATCCGATAGGTCGCGAGTTAGGGGCTCCGGTGTCAAGTAAACACTACGGGGAGCGTTATCCGGGAGGACAACATTACTGTTGTTGTCGTTTTCATCCGCGTTCCTCCCCGGTTGGGGAAGGGAAGATCGATGAGGGTCCATTGTTTCAGTTTGTGGCGGCATTATGACTGATCGTGAAGAAGGAATGAATATAAATAGGGTTCAACAGAAGGGTTTGAACAACAAGGTGTCGGTGGTAATTTTTTGTACGAAACTTGTAAAGTATGAGTACGAGTACAAGTACAGGAAGGCAGAGCGTTATCGATGTCTCTTGCAGAGACGATGGCGAGGAATCAAACAACATGTGTTTGCTGCATGCGAGTATCGAGAAACAGTGGACTAAAACATCATGCGAAAAATCTGGCCGGCTTTGCGCGCTTCAAGCTTCCGAATCACAACTTGTGCTCTAAGTAAATCTGATTTGTATGGGCGCCAAGACGATTTTTCGTAGAATAGTACAGGGGAATTTTAACCGACGGCGGTTGAAATACATGGATGAACGGAAAAAAGTGCCATCGGGCCCAACTCTCTTATTTTCGTCAGACGGTGTATTCGATCTGAGACGTCTGGCTCTATCATCGTCCGTTGTTAAAAATTTCGAGAGAGGTCGCGCTCCCAGCTATGTGTAAATAGCCCTTTGGAACAAAGAAGTGTTCGCTATGGCGTCGACTATTGCCCAGCATGATGGGACAACTACTACTAACGGTACTTGTACCACCGTACGAAATGTTCTTTGAAAAAGATATTCCTACTCTCTCTCTCTCTCTCTCTTGCTACTCTAGAGTAGTGATGATGATGATGATGATAATGTGGTGATATCTTTCGGCTTAGATCTACTGTTCTAACTTTTCGTAGAAGACCAGCTACTTTAGTCTATATAGAGGTATAGGCAGTGAGTTCTACTCACTCTAGAGTAGATAGTACGCTGACTCGACCTACTAAAAGAAGTTGAGAATAGAGTATCATGTTATGTTTAGATTCCGCTGACACTATACCATGTGGCAGATAAACTTCCAAAACACCCAATCTTAAGTTCGCCACTCTCCCCCAGAACAGATCATTTCCTGGACTATTATCCATGGATTCATTCCGGCAGCCGAATACGAGGGTGCCTCTTCTTTAACGACGCTGCGTAGCTCCTCTCTATGCTGAGATCGATATCGTCTGCATTCGCAGAATATTGTTCGTGCACGTGCGTTTTGAGATCCCGTTCGATTTCTGCTTCTGCCAACAAGACATCCGACAGTCCACGAGAAGAACGTTTCTCCTCTTCCTCTTTAGGTAGAATAGGTATTTGTCCCATTGCGCCCGTCATGAGGATGATACGCCCTAGGCTTGAAAACGTCATGAAAATGTGCGTCATTACGAAAAGTGTAGTCAGAAACAATGCAATCACAACCCAGCTCCTCAAGTTGTACCACCAAAACAGCACTACAAACGATGATGGGAACGAGTGTGAGGTTCTCCAAGAAGAAGAAAAAGGCAGTCACTTCAGTAGCAACTTCTCGTATAGGCACTGTAACGGACGGTACGTACCAAGCCAAGCCACAAATAGATAGAGCGATAGGACAGTCAACCGGCTTGGTAGCTGAGCAGCGTACAAGCCGATGTGGCTTCGTAAAACAATGGCTGCATTCTCTTCACTCAAGCTTCGGAAGAGTACTAAGGCTGCATAGTTTGCCACAATCCCCGCTAATGTAAAAAGCTGCGAAAGGATGAGAACAATTCCAGTCGAGTATCCCAATCGATCGAAGCCAGGTCCATTGGTGAGAGCCAAGCGTATCGAAGTAGTGATGTTCGAGGGAGAAAAGTACGTGCCAACCTCGGCGCTCAGAAGCAATGATAAAACGACCAATGTGGTAGCAAAGCGAGCCGTCACAAGCTCTATAATCTGTTTCCCGTCCTTCTTTGAATAAATGAGATGGTGCCGCCAAATGCTCTTGAGATCCACGGGAAAGAAAAGGTCGGAAGTAGCTAGAAGGTTCCATGCTTGTCGTAGTCGCCACAGCTCGCTGCGCTTTTTGGTCAAGATCTCTTCTGGAACAACAACAAGGGTGGGTTCCGAATTGGAGCGTGCGCCCATCGAGGCCTCCACTGCCATTCTCTTTGATGATTCTTGTTGTTCTTGGCTTACTTGCAGCAGTTGTATTCGTTCACTTCTCCAAGTCATTGGCTAATAATGTATCAGCCACACACAAAATGTATGATGTTCGTGCAAGGTTTCCCGTGTTGTCGACCAACGCACGCGTCGCATTGTTTGTGCGGCAGCAGTTAATGGTACCAGTACAGTACCAGGTACAAAGAACAAGTATTTACTTGTACAGTACCAGGTACTGGAACCAGGCAGGTCCTTAACCATCGTTTTGGGCTTCGCCGTCATGCATTTTCATCATGTTCTATTTTTTAGCTCGTAAGAAAAATCTTCAGTCATGCATGATGTTATGTGGTGTCATACCGGTAACAATAATATCATCATCCAAGTGACGAAAAGGAGTGTCATCATGCCTGTCCATAATGTGCCCTTCCTATTTTGCTAAGAAAAGTAGACAAGTAGCGAATCGAAGAATCCATCAATCCGTCGTGCTAGTAGACTACTAGTATGAATTACACAGACAGAGAGAGAGAGAGAGAGATGAAGCCACCGCGAAAATCACAAACTATTTGCGTTCGGCAAAATGGTTTTCTAATTGTCTAGCTGGTAGTCAGATAAGCAGTGATCCTACCCCTGCCTCTACTTTAATCGATCTGAAGGGGTACTTTGGTGTCGCCTGTAAGGGTCGTTCGACAGATAGAGAAGGGAATACTTGCGCTCCTAAAATTACGAAATTGCCGGTTTAGGCTACTGATAGTGGAGAGATTTTAGATCCGCGAAGGCACTTTAGACTGCTTTCACCTAAAAACTCTTTCTTTTTGCATATGAGGGCTCGATGTTGTAGCCCCTGTTTGTAGCAGGCTTTTGGTCTTCATCAAATGATCGTTTCCTCCTATCATGTTCCGGTATATCGCCTGGCTCTGCACCAAAAGGATCGGGATCTTCTTTGATAGTACCGAACGGCTTAATCGCCTCACTTGAAATGCTTCCTCCTCGCTTGTTGACGTACAAAGCCGAGTCGCTAACCCTTTTTTGCCGCGGTCCGTCGTATCCAACAGGCTCCCCAAACTGGTCCAAGCTATGGCGTTGCCTCTTTGCGGTTCTTTCGAAAGGCTGCCCGGAACGGCCGTCCGAAAAATCCGGGCCACTTGGTCGCGCACTTTCGAAACCTCGATCCCCGGGGCGGTCGGACATCTTCATGTCACGTTGTGAAGGTCGCCGGTCATTCATATCATGGTCTCTCGAGAATCCTCGCCCTTGATCAATATCACGAGGAGAGTGTTTTTCCTCGCCATAGTACGAATCTCGATGTGAGGGTCTCTGGAAGCTCCGACGGTCTTCTCCGCGTTCATCGTAACGATCTCTCTCGTACTGGCTGGACCGACGATCCCTTTCGTAGCTCCCGCCACCATCCCAATCTCGGTGTCCACCTCGTCTATCGGTCATGTCTGGTTGACGGCCTCTTCGGTCGTGATCACCGTATGCATTGCTCGTATGGCTAGCCCTATCGGGGTCGTGATGGTCACCAAAGCCCCTTGAATTGGGCTCGCGTTCTCTACCATAGGCGTATCCTCGCGGCGCATCGTCATTGTATTGACCCCGGCGTTCAGGGCCCCGCCGATTTTCAAAGTCTTGTTCAGGGGCATTCCTGACTGCATACGACCCCCGCTTCTCTGCTTGTTGCCAGCTTCCTCGCGGTCCTCGATCGTCGCCCGGATAAGGAGAACGGCGACTTTCCCGCCGTTCCTGTTGGTAAGAATCCGAGTGCCTTGGCGCTGCCTCCTGCCTTGGCTCAATACTGTCTTCGTGTTTGTAAGCAGGCAGTGGCGGCTCGTCATCTCCTCCTTCACGAATGAACGTCCCTGGCGGACCCTCGCCAGGTTTCGCAGGCCGAAATCGCGGGCGCACCCTCTGTGGAACATCAGGAAATTTGTTTGCAGTAGTCTCTTCATCTTTGAACTTGGTGTAACCAGCCGTGTCGAAGCTAATCTTTCCTCCGTTTTTCTTCACCTCTTCAATCAGTTCTGCCTTGTTGATATGAATGCGACCTTTATTTGGTTGTGGCATCTCTGAGATGTTCATGTATTTGAGCATGGCTTTAACCCGCAGTCTCATACCGTCATCGTTCATCCGCGCTCCTCTGGATCTTGTCTTGCCGTATCCGGTGACGATCGAGATGCTTTGCACGGCCTCGAGTTTCGATGTATTCACAAGGTAGGGTACCAAGCACTCTTCGAACCACCATCCGAGGGCGATTTCTCCTCCACCCAAAGAAAGGAAATGTAGATCCAACTCAAGCCACTGCGTTCCAAGCCTCGATACACGAGCATAGAAACCCTTTTCAACACCTGACAAAAAGGGCAAGAGTTAGTAACGATCCGACAGTACGTGGGCTCTTGATCCAGAAACTGCATCTCTGCTTACCTTCTTTGAACAGTCGCCGTCCCAACTCAATTTGCGAACAGACTGCATCAAGCACGGCATTGTATGTAACGACGTCTCTGCCTACTCCCACCTCCTCCATCTCTTGGAATAGTTCGTAGCCCTTTTCCCATAGACTACAACGAGCACATGCACTAATGGCACTATTGTAGATGTGCACATTTGGAGCCACACCTTCAATTTTCATCCTTTCCATAAGCTGGAAAGCGATGTCCGCCCGACAACTCTTTTCCATGCAAGACATCGCTGCACCGAAGATGATGACATTCTTCTTGATACCCATCTCTGTCATTTCATCAAGGTATTCAAGGCATTGCCTGTATTGTAGTCCCTTCTCGCAGGCACTGATGGAACTTCCATAACTGACGACAGTTACCGGCATGTTTTTGGATTTCATTTCGTCGAACAAATCCAAGGCGCGTTCCCACTGCAGACCTTTTTCGAGGGCTGTCATTGTAGCGTTGTAGGTTACAATGCTTGGCTTCCCTCCGGTAGCGTCAATCTCGCGGAAGAGCTCGAGTGCCTTGTGCCACATCTGCCCCTTGGACAAGGCGGAAATGGCAGCCGAGTAAGCTGAAAGTGATCAATAAAGGAAAACTTGGTGTGAGCGCAGCCCCTCATGTTCCATCCCAGATCTTTTCGGTACCACTTACCGATGACATTAGCACCGTGGCCAGCGGCTTTCATTTCTTCCAGTACCTCCAGTGCTAACTTCCATTGTTGCCCTTTTTCCGCTGCGCTAATCAGGGCCGAGTAGGTGACTACGGTAGGTTGGACGCCTTCTCGCTTCATTTGCTCAAAAATTTCGAGGGCCTTGTGCGGTACCAGACCTTTTTCACAGGCGCTAATAGCAGCGTTGTAAGCAATGGCAGTCTGGCCAGCGCCTTCTCGTTTCTACCAAGCAGAACATAACCAGTTGAGTAACCAATCATGAGGGAATCCCAAACACTCACTCACTCACTCACCCGCCCGCCCGCCCACATGATTGTTTCTTACCATTTGCTCAAGTAGATCTAGAGCTGTCCTCCATTGACCACACTTTTCGCAAGCCGATATTGCCGAAGAGAAGGTGACTTCATTCTTTGGCACTTGTTTTTCTTTCATTTCATCCAGAAGCTGCAATGCCTTGTGGTAGTCTCTGACTTTTTCGCAAACAGAGATCATGGAGTTGTAATGGAAGGTATTTTTTCGGATGCCTACGGAATCGATCCAGTCCCAGACAATGCTGGCTAGCCTCAAGTTCCGGCGACGGGCCAGATTGGAAATAATCGCAGTCACCGCCTTTCCGGACTGAAAGACCGCCGTGTGCTCGTCACGTGCATCGTTGAGTTCACGAAAGACATCAATGTCGCGACGACAAAGTCGATCCACAAGGGACTGAACGTCCAGCCCCATAATGATTTGTCCTCGGCCTCCACGGTCATCCCCCCGATCACTAAACGATCGACGGTCCAGGCCCCGCATGGGTCCGTCGCCTCCGCCGCCTCGTCCTCCACCGTGAAAGCTTCCGCGACCGCCGCTGTTGCTAGGCCTAAAATCCTCGCGACCGCTGTCTCGACGGAAAGATGGAACGGGCCCATCGTTCCCGCCGCCGCTATACAATCGACTCTCGCTGGGACGTTCGCTGGGACGTTCGCTGGGACGTCGATGGTGGTTATGATGATGATTATTTTGATCAAAGTCCCCGCTCAGACATTCGGTCTCGCGTTCCCGCTGGTCGGCTCTTTCACGGTATCCACGCTTGAAGTGGTCCAGTGGCTGTGGAGCGCGGTTGGGAGCCAACTCTCCTCCCGGCACAAAGTGCTGACCATGGTCCGGCGCACTTCGCCGATGGTCGTTGCCCATCATCATCCGGTCGTCGTCACTATCATTTCGTCTTGGTGGTCCATCGGATCTTTCAAAAATAATAGAATAGGGATGTTGTCGATTTATTTAAAGAATGAGAGAACGGTATGAGTAACATATTTCGGTTGCTGAGTGAGGAGTGGCCGTCCTTGTATTGCGGGGTGAGCATACGAAACAGGGGGGGGGGGGGGAGAATCGCTCTTGTTGCTTGTACATGTACATATGTCATCTACTCGTAAAAATCAGAATCAAAATCCATGCAAAGTAATCCATTGTTGCGTGGAAATCCGAACGAAACAACGCAGATATTTTTTGTTTTTGTTGTCTGGCGACAGGTCCCAGTGTAGCTTATTGTTTTGGAGCATCAAGCATCAGGGGATTCATCCATCAATTCGTTCATTCATTCATCTCATTGTCGACGTCATCTCTTTATCATCTCACCTGCTCATCGGTTGTTGTGTTGCAAGGGGCGGAACCAAACCCACCGCTGCTAGTGTAGTGTAGTATAGTGTAGTGTAGTATAGGGATACAAATAGAGTTGTTGCGTGCTCTCTAGAGTGCAATCGTGGAAGTTAGTTGGCAATGAGGAGGAGGAGTCATCTACTGTCCGACTTGAAACTTGAAAGGGTCGGTTCTGAGAAAGGAGCAAGAAGGGGGTGCGGTGGGGATGGTGGATGGTGGACGATGGTGCGGATACCGGCACGTACGGTACCTGGTACTCGTACTGGTACGCTCGTACTGTACATGCACGACAGGGCATACAGCATTGTAGGCGTGGAGCGAGCGAGAGACAAGGTAAGGCATGCGCGCACAAACGCGCGCAAAAACTACTCACCGATTACTAAAAGGTTCCAAGAGGAAAAGAGAAGGAAACCATGCGAGAGACGGATTGAAAACCGCCATAAAACTTTTCTTTTTACCCAGCGAGGTAAAAAGAGTCTATCATCGGAAGCGGAAGCAGACAATAGTAGATAGTTTTGTAAACGGCCATCATGGCTACAGCAGCAGGTGCACCGCCAAAAGGCGGAGTGCCCTATGCTGGTCGTACGAGTCGCGTAGACCGTGTGTATTGCAGGAGCGGCTAGTGCAGAACCAGATGGAACAGACCACCAAGCAAAGGATGACACTACTATGACAAAAGGCAAAAACTAACGCCAGCCGTCCATTAGATTGCTTACGAAGAGTCACCACACACGCACGTTGTCAAAGAGAATTCTGAGAGTTGTCCAATCGAAACGATGGGTTCTTGAAGAGGAGGTCGTTGGGATATGCTCCTACAGTACAATAATTCAATAATAATCGTATGTGTTGTTATCGCTGCTTTCTTACACCACATATCTCGTGGCACCCTCCGTCCCCTGCCTCCCGCCTGCATCTTCTGCTGTTCCCGTATCTGTTCATTGCTACTTTCGTACAACTGTTGAATAACTTGGCAGAGGCCAGACGGATTACTTCAGGGGATATTTCTTGGGGACAATTTTCAAACGTAGACAGATAGCGCCTTTTCTCTTTTTCCCCATGGGGTTTACCGTACCGGTACAGTACTACTTTATACAAGCGTGTTCTTCGTGACATCATGGGTCTCGAGTTAAAGAGACACGGCCAGACGGATTACTTCAGGGGATATTTCTTTGGGACAATTTTCAAACGTAGACAGATACCGTCTTTTCCCTTTTTCCCCATTTTAATTGTTTCAAATTTCCCCGCCCCCATGCATAAAACATGTGCCGGTTGGAGGGCTAACCAAACCGCGTGACGACGAAAGAAGCACGAAGCACGACCTAATAAAAAATTGCTAACTTTCAATAGTAGATCTATTATCTTCGTAGAGCACTCTCTCCATACGGCATACAGTATTCTCTGAACTATCATCACCCAGCATCTATACTTACAATGACAAAGGCAAGTTTGGGTTTTGTGGGGATGGAAATTCAGGCTTCCACAGACAAGCATCAGCTCCACGGAGACGAATTTGGTACACGACATTATCATCCAGTCTGGGAAAGTCATCGTTTCATTGCGTATTCGACGACCCGCCAAAAACTAGGAATCATCTTCATGATATCTACTGCAGCGATCATGGCTGCAGTTTTTGGGTTCCCAAGTCACTCTGATTATCTATTTTGGAGAGATCGGTCTCCGGGGGCGAGAACTACGTCGTACATTCGTACTCATGACATGTCCTTTCCAGGCATGAACGATTCGGATACGTATGTCACATGCGCAGCTCCGATTCTTGTAGAGTTGGAACGCTCGTACAGCATGAATGTCCCACCACGGTTCTCCACACTGTTACTGGACTTTACAGACGAGGACGCTCGATGTGATGGCTCTATTGGAGTGGAAAGTTGGGAAGGAGGGTGCTCCTTGTCACCCGGGTTTCTAGAAAGCCGCGGCGGTTCGTGGGAGAAAATAACCGTACAAGAGTGGGTTCGTCATTGTATCCCTGATAGTCTGACTGCCTTTATGTTCTGGATGGACCATTGTCCCGCCAGCTTGTCTTGGAATGAGCGATCTTGTGAAGAAACCATGGTCCCTTATTCCGACGAAACGGATTCACCCACCGAAACGCTAGAAGAACGCGTGCCATTGTTGAATGGTACAGTAATGGGAATAGTACAAACGTGCAGCGTGAAGGATCAGCCACCAACAAGAACTACCATCTTGGTTCCAGATCCAGTGGCATTGGACTCTTGTTGGACTGTCAGTTGTGGATGGGATTACGAGGTCAGCACAGAAGACTGCATCCGACATGCTACCAATCACCTGCATCACGTCAGTCTAGACCAGTATGCCAAAACTGTATGGCCTGCCGATTGCGACTAGAGAAAGAGAATAACGATTTCTCTCGTACTGAGAAGATGGGATGCCTCTGCGTTCTCATTATATGATGCTGTGCTACATACGTTGGTGTTACATTATTTCTCCCAGCAACCAACAACCTTTCCCCACAATTTGCTACAGAGGTCATAACATCTGATATATATTTGAAACAGAGGCCTTCAGTTTTGTTCACAAAGTTGCAAATTTCATGTGAATGCGTTTAACCCCGCTCTTGCTAGAGGAGCTACTCTACTAGAGAGAGGATTATATAAAAGTAGACCCAGTACCAGCAGAGGAGTGAGTGAGGAGTCAGTCGTCGTCGTCGGACCGCCCAGTTTGAGTTATTTCAGTCCCGAGTGATACAAGTCACGCATACAAGAACCCACCTGTTAAAATCCGTGAGTTCTAGGCAGTGGCTAGCGGCTCAGGGATTCGGGCTAAAGGACTAATTTGACTGTGGGTTAACGAAGTGCGCTAACATAAATTAATGAGCTCTTGCTCTAACTGATGAAATGAACTTTTGTTCATTTCTACTTTTCTTGAATCGTTGACATGTATATCGATAGAAGTCTGTGGGCTTCTTATAGTTTCTTGGAGGATCATAGACTGTCTCAGAGAGTCTTAGAATGAATCTCTGGGTCGTGATCGAAACGTGCGTTGTGCGTGATCGTGCGTAATTGCGAACGCTGGTCGCGTCCGTCCGTCGTTCCGTGGACGTTCGATGTAGATATTCGAACACTCCCTCTCGCGAGTAGGCAGTGAGTTGATTACCATCCGTTCATGCTCTTTCGGTGACGCTTGAAATCCGGCTCGTTCAACGGTTTGGTCAGTATGTCTGCCGGTTGGTCGTAGGTACCAATAGGATGGATTGAGATCCAACCCTTCGTGACGTAGCTTCTAAAGTGGAAGAGTTTGTTGTTGAGGAATTTGGTTCGGGGGCGGAACTTGTGGTATCGTGCGATCTCGATAGCCCCGGAATTATCCTCAAACACCTTGCAGTGCACTTCGGTGCGTGAAGTGTTTATCTCGAAACCACGCTTCTTCATTTCCCGTAATAAGCTAATAATTGGGATGGCTTCTCGGAGGGCATATGATAAGCCGGTGATTTCGCTTTCTGTCGAAGATAAGGCGATTTCTTGCTGCAGTGTAGATTTCCATGCAATGGGAATTCCCGCGTAGCAAATGAAATAACCGTGCCTTGATCGCGCGGTGGAACGATCTTTACCTGCAAGCTCCGGATCCCAGTTTCCTGCGAAATCTGCATCGACGTAGACCTCCAGTGATTTCGTTGCGTCGGGTTTGAGAATTGTGCCCTCATCTTTCGTTGCCTTTAAGTAACGGCCAATCCATTTAACGGCTTTTGCGTGCTCCATTTTTGGCTCTTGGGCGAAGCGCGCACATTGATGGACTGCGTATGCGATCTCGTTTCTCGAACCTGCGACGAGATAATGGAGTTTCCCGATGACTGATCGGTAGTTGAAATGGTTGTCGAAAGGTCTCGAATCGGGGTGTCGCGATAGCAGCTTGCTTGATGCCATGGGAGTTTCCTTCGTTGCAACATTGTCGTCGTTAAGCCTGAGGTCGTCCAGTACTTGTTGGACTAGGCGTGGTTGTGATAACTTGATGGTACCGTCGTCGCGGCGATCGATGTTTACGCCAAGAAAATCCGATAGAGTTCCTTCGATGGTGGACCTGCTACGTCGTCCGGGTCATCCAGGATGGACATGACGGAGGTGTCCCATCCCATTAGCTTAGATCGCTTCTTAGTTAGCTCGAGGAAGTCGCGGAGCCCTTCGGGGACACAATCGAAGAGCTCTTCCGAGAGTTTCTTGGATCCGCTTTGCCAGATCGCAGTACCTTGCTTGGTGTTGTAGTCGATGACGTCATCTGTCGCCTTGGCTGGCGTCAGAGCGAAGTGGGTTGCTGCAGCGGCAGCAGGAGGGTTGTTGTTGGCATCGGCCATGGTCGATGTTTGTTTGTTTTACTTTAGCGCAGAGGAAGCGTGTTAAAATCCGTGAGTTCTAGGCAGTGGCTAGCGGCTCAGGGATTCGGGCTAAAGGACTAATTTGACTGTGGGTTAACGAAGTGCGCTAACATAAATTAATGAGCTCTTGCTCTAACTGATGAAATGAACTTTTGTTCATTTCTACTTTTCTTGAATCGTTGACATGTATATCGATAGAAGTCTGTGGGCTTCTTATAGTTTCTTGGAGGATCATAGACTGTCTCAGAGAGTCTTAGAATGAATCTCTGGGTCGTGATCGAAACGTGCGTTGTGCGTGATCGTGCGTAATTGCGAACGCTGGTCGCGTCCGTCCGTCGTTCCGTGGACGTTCGATGTAGATATTCGAACACCCACCATATTACTTCTGACTGCAAGAAATTCGTTCTTGCAACAGTCCTTTTCCTTTTGTTTATCGATTGCAATCAAATCAAACGGACACATTGCTGGAGGTACGAGTACACTACACTACACTACTATAGTACACTCCATCTACTTCTCTATCAACATCAACCTCAACGAATGGATGATACACCAGCGTGACAAGCTGCTGTTAATCTCAAGCCATGACGGAAGATAGAAAGCACGAAAGCCTCATCGATGCTGACGATGATGATAAAGACGAAGCCGCGGAAAGTCGTCGATCGTCGTCGACGCTGGAGCAAGCGATTGATTTCATGACCGAATCCAACGGGTGCTGTTTTGATCCTACACATTATCATTCGTTCCGTGGGGTTTCCTTTCTTTTGCCGTTGCGGAGATGTGGCGTCTGTTCTCAACGGCTGCAGTCGGTCGTGCCATTTTCTGGATCACACGTGGTGCAGTGTCTAGCCTGTCAAATGCTCGCTCACAGAACGTGTGCCATGTCCAAACACACCCAGTGGAATGTGCCATGTCCAGTCAACTTTCAAAGCTACCAAACGAATGGCAGAGAAGAATCGAAATTTACAAGTTCTCAAAATCCTCATGTGATGGTGGACCAGGATGAAAGCGCACTGGACACGAAGGAAGGTATTTCGACGACTCATAATGCAGAAGTGCTACGCACCAGCGAGGATAATTCTGCTATGCGGATACAACCCAAACTTCTGAATGATGATAAAGGCGACGAGAGCGAATCGGATTCGGTCGTAAATAGAAATGACAGACTTTCAGTGTTCCGAGTACCAGCCAACGCCCAGGAGGAACGCTCGACAGAGTCGTCGTTGTCGTCATCGTCCAGCCCACCGAGGCCAACAATACGCTCAGTGGTATCTGAAGGGTTGGCCATTGAAAATGGGGTTGTCGAGAGAAGAACCTTTTCGAAAGCCAATTTTCCTTTTCTGTCGGCTTCCAGTCTGTTCCACACAACATCTGAGTCGTTTTCCAATCCGATGACTCCCCACGATACGAATACAATCAAGCAGGATATTATTGATACTGATCAATCTGTGAGTATGATGATTGCGAGGAGTCAAACCTGGAGTGGACCAGAGACATGTACAAAATCTACCCAAGTGATTAGAGAACCACAGCAATCGTCATTTGGAGATGCTCAGCGAATTCCAGATCCTTCAACGGACCATGTGTCTACGTCAACATCGATGCAGCAACAGGCGTCGTGTCTCGAAGAACAACCGGTTCCATCATCGTCTTCTGCGGATGCCTTGGAATGGACGGTAGAGGGACCACCCGCCCATTGGGCAACTGGAAAGTCTCTAGAGACGATGTTTCCACCCAAACCACCGCCTGGAGAAACTGACGGATTCGGCGACGACGCTACAGGGGAGAAAGAGGATGGCCCGCTTCATTTCTCGAGCCACCCCTTTGCGAGTGTATCACGAGCATTACATGAAAATATCCTTGTACACTTTCGACCGGTCGTGGAACGTATTCTAGTCAAAGAGGAAACGGTGTCAAAAAATGTCGACGATTCTTCGGCACCTTTGTCGGCTAGTGCTCAGGAGAAAGACTTGGAAGAATCCACAACATCGAGTGAAAATCATAACAACGCCAGTATTAATGCCGACAATCGCACAGAATCAGAGGTCGAAGGTCTGCTGGAGGAGGCCAAGGCTCCTGGAACAGATCACAGACGCCTTGGACTAGCGACAGTTGCAGGAGGTATTGCAGGAGGTGTAGCTGGGATGGTGTTTGCCGGTCCGGTAGGGGGGGTCATTGGTGCGAAGTTTGGTCAAACATTTGGAATCCTTGGCGTGGTCCTAGAAGGATCCTTGACCATAGGAGTCATCACGTCTGGAATTGCAGCCGGGAGACATGCTGGCCAACAACTGCAAGATAAGATTGATGAGAAGCGAGTTCTCGCACTCGGTGGAAATGGAACGAACCAGGGAATTATCCTTGTAAGACCCACCGTCAAAACAGACCCTGCATGGGGCGGGTTCTGCGAAGAGGCCAAGCGATTGCACCACAAAAAAGGTCTTCCTTTCAATTTTCTGCCCAGTGATTCCAAGGCTGCCAAGCGTGAACGTTACGAGCGCGAAATTGATATAGTCACGACCGACGAAATCGAAATTCCAACCGGCGACAAGGTGCTTTTACTCGTCAGTCGCATCTTGAACAACAAGGAGAGTATGCCTGGTCACGTTTATCGCCAGCTCATTGAGAAAGTAAGGGAACGGGCAGATCAAAGGGGGCCACTAGCTGAAATCCTGAAGGCCCATTTCGAATTGAGACAAAAAGACGACGACGATCAAACCGACGAGTCTACTACCGAAATGATTCGAGCAAGAAGACAAGACGCACATGCTGCCATCAAATATATTACAGCTACACTCTTAGAAATTCGCCCTGGATTTGCTGCGTCGCCATCCATTACGGAATATACTGCCACGGCAGTCGAAGGCTTGGTATTTGGAGAAATTTATGACTTGGTGATCGAAGAAATCGAAGCCGAGTTTGAAGAAAAGGAGAATGAGCTCCTTGAAAAGGTGGCCGCTTTTGAGCGAATCCATGCCCATGGAGGTGATAGCACCTCGGAGCACAAAAATCACATTTCTGAAGAGGCGCTTGAGGCGCTTCATAACTTGCCAGAGGCACACTCGGCGGTTGACAAACTGCGATACTGCGTAACCTTCCTTGAGAAAATCTCAGAATTCTTTTCTGCCGACGCAAATAATGGGACGAAACCCATGGGTGCCGACTCGCTGCTGAAGCTAGTTTGCCAACATATTCTCGCTGCGAAAGTCTTTGGAATCAACGCACAGATTGCATTCTTGGACGAGTTTGCGCGCGACGAGCAACTGCTCCGAGGCAAAGAAGGTTATGCTCTCGTGACGCTTCAAGCGTCCCTGCATTTTCTAAATGCGAGTTCAGATTTCCACTCCGACATATTCGAACAAGAAGATGACTAGTCCCTAAGTCTTCGATTATCGGTATTGCACGTCCGTTTATCCATCGCACCATTCACATCATCATCCTTGCTTGTCGCAAACACCGACGTTAGGCTGAACTTGGGCCTTATGAGTACTCCAGCAATCACATTATTCGACGGCTGCCCTTCATTGTAATAATCAATGGTGTAGAAAATATATCTCAGTCAAAGGTTGTAGTTCTGGATATCAGAGTGGTAGGAATTATTTGTCTACCGAAGCTTCATGACATTGTGCTTGACTTCGTTCGTCGCCATGTTCATTCAGTCTTCGTCTTAATGCTCTTGGGTGGGTGAGGCGTCGGTAGTAGTGTACGATGCGGTGTACAGTATGATAGTCGATCGATGACGCGACGGAAGAATGAAAGTGCGACAACAACAGAAACGCCGAGAAAAAGGAATCTTTTGAGTACGCACGCAGTTGGTGACGACGATACAAGGTAGAGCCGCGCGTACAGTATCAGGATACTCGAACTGTACTGGTACAGTACCAGGTACCGGTACCACTGTCTGTACACAACAGTACTGCACTTGTACCGTACCGTTGCGTACTTATACGTACCGGTACCAGCGGTACCGCGGTACCCGTGTACTGGTAGCCCTGAGAACCCCACACCCAGTCACGAAAGATCGCAAATTTTGAGATGTCTACGTAAAATCCTACGAGTTTTATTACAATGACGATGACACCAAAGATTGCTCCGTTGAGTCGTCGTCGTCGTCGTCGAAAATAAGTCTTGCCTGCTTCCGTATTTGTACATAGAAGTACCGCGGTATTGAAGAGTAATGTATGGAGGTGGCAAATCGGAATTGACCAATGAAAACTCAAGATTCTTTCCGGAAACGGCTGGGCCCCACCACGCTGCAAAATCCATCGCGCGGCTTGCGGCCGAAAACGCGGGGGTACGTATGCAGCGAACAAACGTCAGTGGCAAACCTCCTTGGCGGGAAGTGTTGCCACACAAATCCGACCAGATTTTGCTGCTCGTCGTCGTGTCTCTCGTGTCCTCACATCGATTGTTGATGAACGTCTTGCGATACTCTGCAACGCACACAATTCAGAGTCTAAGGCTAAAGCAATTGCAATACATAGCCACCATGAAGTTCTCATCCTTCGCTCTTGCCGCCGTGGCGCTTGCTACTTCTAGCGTCAATGGTTTCAGCGCCCCTGCCCGTTTCGGCGTTCGCCAGAACATGGCTTTGTCAATGGCCACTGCTGTCGACGCTGACACGAAGACCGCTCTTGCCACGGCCGCCAACGAGGCTCGTGGTCTTGCCATGGATTCGATTGCTGCTGCCCACTCTGGGCACATGGGTCTTCCCCTTGGAGCCGCTGAAATGGGAGCCGTCCTTTTCGGATCTCAGGTACGTTATTTTCGGTCGACGAAAAGACACGCCTGCGCGTTTCCTCGCTAACTCTTCTTTTTATTTGCAGATGACCTACAACCCGACCGATCCTACCTGGATGAACCGTGACCGATTTATCCTTTCGGCTGGACACGGTTCCATGTTCTTGTACTCGTGGTTGAACCTTGCCGGGTACGACATTCCCATGGATGAGGTCAAGCGATTCCGTCAACACCACTCCATGACCCCTGGACACCCTGAATTCCCCAGTTCCGAGCACAACACCCCCGGAATTGAGGCCACCACCGGTCCTCTTGGACAAGGTGTGTCGAACGCTGTCGGTATGGCTGCCTCCGAGAAGATGGCTGCCGCCGTCTACAACACCGACGACCACAAGATCTTCGATCACCACATCTTCGCCCTTGCCGGAGACGGTTGCTTCCAAGAAGGTGTCTCTGCCGAGGCTGCCTGCTTCGCCGCCCACGAGAAGCTTGACAACTTGATCATCCTTTACGACGCCAACGAAGTCACTCTTGACAAGATGGCCGAATATACCCAATCCGAAGACATCTTGAAGAGATATGAAGCCTACGGATGGGAAGTGTTCGACATTGATGGACACGACCTTGATGCCGTCGAGGAAGCCATCGCTCTTGCCAAGGCCAACAACAACGGCAAGCCCAAGTTCATCAAGTGCAACACCATCATCGGAAAGGGTATGGAAGAAACCGAGGGTACCAACGCTGCTCACGGAGAAGCCGGTGTCCCATACGTTGACAAGGCCAAGCTCAACATCGGTATCCCCGAGGGTGAGAAGTGGTACGTCTCGGAAGGAACCCGTGATTTCTTCTCTGAGGTTCAAAAGAAGAACAAGGCCAACTACGATGAATGGCAGGCCACGTTTGCGGCCTGGAAGAAGGCTAACCCCGCTCTTGCCACTCAATTGGAAAATGCCATCGCTGATAAGACCCCATCTGCTGAGGAAATGATCGCCAAGATCCCCGCAATGGGAGATGCCGCCGAAGCCACCCGTGTCAGTGGATTCAAGATCATCCAACACATTTCCGCCATGGTGCCTCACTATGTTTCTGGATCTGCTGACTTGCACGGATCCACCCGTAACTACATCAACGACGGTGGAAACTTCGGATCTGGATTCGACAAGACTTATGCTGGAAAGAACTTGTACTTCGGTATCCGTGAGCATGCTATGGGCTCCATCATGAACGGATTCGCTTACCACGGTCTTTTCAAGATCTCTGGATCTACCTTCTTGGTTTTCGTTGACTATCTCCGAGCCACATGCCGTGTTGCCGCCCTTTCGGAATTGAACCGTGTTTCTTACATCCTCACCCACGACTCTATTGGTGTCGGTGAGGACGGTCCTACTCACCAACCTGTTGAGACCGTTTCTGGTTTGCGAGTGATCCCCAACCTTGATGTCTTCCGACCGGGTGATGCCGAGGAGACTGTCGCTGCCTTCGTATCCTCCGTGACACGTCAAGAAGGACCCACCGCCCTTATCTTTTCTCGTCAAAATATTGCCCAAAACTCTGGCATGGACTACATGGCCCGACGTGAAGGAGCCTTGAAGGGAGGATACATCGCCAAGAAGGAATCTGCGGACCTTGATCTCATCGTTCTCGCCACTGGATCTGAGCTTGAGCACGCTATTGCCGCCACCAAGGACATGCCGGGAGCCCGTGTTGTTTCTATGCCGTGCATGGAATTGTACGAGCGTCAATCCGATTCGTACAAGGAAGAAATCCTTCCATCGTCTTGCACCAAGCGTATCGCCATGGAAGCTGGAGTTACGGGATTGTGGTACAAGTACGCCTCCAAGGTTGTCGGTGTGGACAAGTTTGGAATGAGCGCCCCCGGAGACATTGTCATGAAGGAATTCGGTATGACTGCTGATAACCTCAAAAAGGAGATCGAGAGCATGGCTTAAATCGTAATTACGCGTCTAGAGGAAAGTTGTATCATCATTATGGCTAACTGCTCTAGTAGCGAGGAGTTGAGACCTTCGGCGGTACCGAAAAACTTGTAGAGATGAGTTGTGGCAACATGGTTAGTTTTCATTACGCGGGCAGCTGGCATCGACCGCGGACAACTAGTTTTTGAAGCAGGACCTCCTTTTTCATGACTCTATTGGCAGCGGAATTTCATGGCCGGCGCCCTCCAAATCGGGACAGCCGCGCTTGGTGCAGCTTTAGCTTGCTAATCAATCGTTCATCTGTTCGATTTAGTTTCCTTTTCAGGGGACTCGTCGTCAACGCGTTGTTGTCGTTTCAAAATGCCTCTAATGGTACGAAAATCATGGATCACCTTCTTTAGGACGCTGTCCGAGTCAGCAACCTCCCACCCTCCGCCTCCAGTGGGTCGAAGAAAGCGACCGCCGCTCTTCTTCACTTCATCGATAACCGCCAGAGCAACTTGCTTTTTCCCTGCACGTGGGCCTTTCGAGTAAGCTGCCAGGTTCGCTTCAAGAATCAATCGCAACTTGTTGTTGCCAACATGTGTTTGCACATGTCTCCCACGTCCCATGAGCACATCGACATTTGAATATGTCCGTACCTCCAGGTTAGACGTATTCCGATCGACCTTTGCACACGCCGAGGTTTCGTACATCTCGTCGACCGGTTGAAAACAAGCAGCTTTAGTTTCCGAAGCATTTTCCGATCTGAGACCGTCATCATTCAAGTTGACAGCACTTCGAGACTCAGCTAGTTTGCGATGTCGGATCCAACTTTTGTGGTTGTCCAACAACATTTCGCCATCTTCCGTGACAGGTATTTCTTCTCTTACTATCCCACACGCAAACAGCGAATCAAGATTCTCCTTGAAAGAGCCTGGGGACCGAGAAAAGGAGTGAGCTGCACTTGATAGACAAAGGCAACATGCTTGGAACTTCTTGACAACAAACTGCCATTCCACTTACCTTCGTGCACCTGCAATCCCCTTAATGAGTAAGACGCCGTAAATCGAATGAGCCAGATCAAGGGCATTATGGTTCGGTCGAACACCAGATGTAGTCCCAATCTACAAGGAAGGGACCTTGTTGTCATCAAAGCCTTCCACAAGGTTTTCTTTTGCGGTTTCACTGATCCGAGCTGTGGTCCCACCTTGAATTGCACGAAGACGATCCCACGTCGTTGGACGTCTTCGTCCTCCATCGCTACCGAGCAAAGATACCAGCCCAGCCGCACCTGCATGCCCAGAGAAAGTAAACCACCAATTAGTACACGAACAAATACTCCAAAGTACTCCATCAAAATGCCAATTCATACCGTATCGTCGCCATCTTCATAGCCACCCAAATGGTTATTGTTATTGAATATCACTCGGCGACCTTGCTGGTCCTTGGACGGAAGCAGTTGCATGTGCCCATTCTCAAGCGCACCCCGTGTCCCGGCACCCATATTCGATATGGTGATTCTTTCAGCGAGTCTATCAGGTCCAAACAAATCCAATTTAGCCTCCAGAAAATCAAACAGCTGTAAAGCTGCATCTTTGCCGTTGAAATTACAGTGCCTCAGGCACCACATCCGAAGTTGCCGATCTTTGACAAAGCCCGGGTTTTTATTCTCTGCTAGCACGTAGGCTACGCAGTACTGTGTTTTTCTTCCTTCAACCTCCATGTCCATCACCTTCAGGCTTGCTTCAACCATTTCGGGATCTTCGTCCGCAGCAACGTTTGGATCGGTGTCATCGGTACCACCATCATATCCATCGACTTGATTGTCGTCCAAATGCAAAGCGCCTAGTTGATCAGTAATCGAATCAAATTTTCTTAGGAAATCGTTCCGCAAGTATGGAGGTAGTTCTGTTTGGGGCTCCGCGTAGCCATCGTCGCCGTCGTAGTCAGCATCGTCCAGAGAATCGAAATTTTTGTTGGCTTCGCATGTTGAGCTTGTTGATGGATGAGAATGGTCGATAGAACTCTGGCAAGACGTCGACTCCTCGTCGTGGTAATTGTCATTGCCATCGTCACTTCTACTAGTCTGACTGTCCACCAAACTGCCCTCCACTCGTTCGATGCGCGTGCGATCCAAATCTGCTTTTGCACTGGCTGCCAATATCAGCTGTTGTACAGAGCCACTGGTGGTTGTTTGAAATGCTTCCGCAATCATGCTTTGCGCCAAACTGGAATCGGCGACCTCCCAGAGGCCACCTTCGATGGGAATCAGAAAACGACCTCCATAACTCTTCACTACCCCAGCGACCGTCACTACAATATGTCCTCTTGTTGCTGGTGGAGCCTCGGCGTAGAATGTCAGGTAATTTTCGAGAAGCACCGAAAACCTGAGATTGCCTGGGTGTAGCCGAGCTTGTTCTCCATGGGTAATGAGCACGTCAGTTATTGACGGAGAAATCAATAGGGTCGAGTCTTCCCAATCACTCCAACACATCTTCCGACCAAGATCGTTCGTATTGGAAGCTATCCGAGACTCCTCGAAAAACTGACGCTTTCGAATCCATTCCCTATGCTTATCCACCAACATATCACCCTGCTCGGAGACCGGAATATCTTCCCTAGCGATACCGAATGTAGCCAATTTGTCGAGGATCTCATTGACGAATCCTGTACAACGAGGTATGATTGGTCAAACGCAAATTAGGGCCCAGTAATATTGAGAAAACAAGAAGCTTTCCAGAATCATGCCGTCCCTTCAGCCGCCACTTACCCTCATGGACTCGTATTCGATTAGTCAACTGAGCAGATGCTAGTCTGAACAACCCGACCACTGACATCTTGCTGCGATCAAAGCAAAGATGAATTGCGGTGCATTTTGTAGTAGATATTTTTCTCGACATCGTGAGCCCCTTCCAAAGAACTTTCTTGTGTGGTGAAGCTCCCAACTGTGGTCCTACTTGAAAGTGAACATATACGATGCCACGCCTTTGTACTTCCTCGTCCTCCGACACTACCCTTGTCAGGTACCAAATAAGCCGCCACTGGAAATCCACAGACAAAAGTTAGAACCAACCCGAAGTGATTGATGGCGGCCTCCACGGTGTCTCACCTGATCCATTGGATCTTCAAAGCCCCCCAAATTGTTCACGTTGTTGAATATCACTCTCCGTCCCCCTAGGTCCTTCGACGGAAGAATTTGCATGTGACCATTCTCCAGCGCCCCTCGTGGTCCTGGACCCATGTTCGATAGAGTGATGCACTCCGCGATTCTATCAGGACCCCAGAGTTCCAGTTTCGCTTCACAGAATTGGAGCATACGTAACGCTCCATCTTTTCCATTGAAATTGGAGGCCCTCAAAAAAGCGATCCTCAGTTTCGGATCTTTCACGTACCCCGGATTCGTATTTTCGGCCATCAAATAAGCAGCACCATATTTAGCCTTGAGCTTGTCAATTTCCGTAGCCATGTCATTCAGAGCAGCTTTTACCATTTCGCCATCTTCTTCCATGATTTCAGCAACACCATAGACATCAAATTGGCCCTTCTCCAGCTCTACAGCGCTAACGCCATTGGATAGCGACTCATCCAACCGCGTTAGGAAATCAGTTTTCAAGTGCTCGGGCAATTCCTCTTGCGTCTCGGCATAGCCATCATGGATTTCATTGGCTTCACCAAATTTGCTCTCGTCGTTCTCTCTCTTTGATGATTCATCGCCGTTTGCTGAAGACCACACATGTCTTGGCAACCGCGATGATTCTTCCATTGTTTCCAGACTTTCTCTGGCTCGTTTTTGCTTGGACGGTGTCGTAGAATCCATATTTGGAGCATTCCCGAATAATGATGCGAGTGGAGAAGTTGCAGCTTCCCTGTACTCGTATGTCTTATTGTCATTCATCTCTAGCGCTTCGAAGAACGCTTCCCCAACAAAAAGTTCCGAAGCCTCTGCCATGTCGGAGCCAGTGCGAAAGACCAAATCTCCAGGATGATCTTGCAGTGGCTCCTCAGCATCATGGAATACGTCTCCTGAGTTGTCGTGCAGCGGGCTACCAATAAACCAGGAAAATGCCCGTTCTGGATCATCCGTTTCTATTGGTTCTTCGTCCATTGTTTTTATGAATCGGGAACGGTGTCTGACTGACTAAAAATCACTCTTTTGCCATTGAAGTGTGGTCAGCTCGTAGACTACTTGTACTGTCGTTACAAGCACTGGTACTACAGAGAGCAAGAGACGAAATAATAGGAAAAGACGAATGAATAATGCCTCTCTACTACCGTAGGTCTGCTCTAGAGACAAAGAGCAATGATGATCTCAAATATCAACCTCTATACCGCCCACGGTCCCCGGTCGTCTTTCGTGATTTTACGGCACAACACACGAACCGGTACCAGGTACAGTACCGGTACTGTATGTCTACCGGTAATACCGTTATATAGCGTCACTCGACTGGACGGGCCATGCACTCCCGAAACCGTCAGGTACCGGTAGGCCACGTCAGCAACAGATGGCACAAGAAGTCCAGTTACAGTACTTGGACCCGGTACGCATAATAGAAGATAATGGTTATTTACAGTGCCGGTACCTCTACCGTAGTACTGTGCTGTACTGTACTTGTATTTTTTAATACTGTACCGGTATGGTGAAGTACCAGTACCGCGATGTACCGAGGAATGGGTTTTAGCACACGCACGAGTAACAACGTATTCTGGCAACAGCGAGCATACCTGATTGCACTACAGTATGCTATTTTAAAAAAAAAAATGTGATTGTAGTCTTTTAAAAAATAATAATCTACCATAAAATCTACCTGCTAAAACAATAATGGTGTACCAGGTATAGCACTCTCTATGGGTGTTCTACTAGCTTCGACAAGCTGTCTTTTTCGAATCCGTTTTTGCCGTCTCTTGGTTGGTATTAGGAGTAGCCTCCGGGTCTTTAAGTTGACGTTTTTTCACGATACTCCTCATAGTGCGAAAGTCGTGGTAGATTTTCTGTTTGATTTCTGGTGAATCAGATGGGAGAATTTCCCAGCTATCATTCGAGGATTTCTTCAGAAAGCGACCACCAGAGTTTGTCACCGCATCTACGACGGCCAGAACTGCACGTCTCCTCCTTTCCCTTGAGGTTTTTGTGTAGTTTGGTAGACCCTCTTCGAGAAGCAACCGCATTTTGTTGTTGCCTTCATGAAATTGGGCTCTTTTTCCGCGTCCCATGAGCACATCATGATCCGTCGGGGTGAACGTTTTCCCCAAGGGTACAGTTTCTTTTTCTTTTTTCTCGACTGTTATGGTTGCGGCAGTATTTTCCTTCTCGTTAGATAGTGCTTCAGGTACAGACTTGGCAGGGACTCCTTGTTTGCATGTGCGGGACATTATCTCCTCGAGAAGAATTTCAAGGTTTGGATACTTTTTGCATCTTTCACATAAAGTAAGCTCGGCTGCCTCGCATTTTTTCTCACCCGCTGGGTGGGTTTGCATGGATCCAGCAATGGGTAGACTTGTCAGAATTGGTGCTTTCGAACTGGCAATGGAATCGGTGGTAAGTTTTGAACTTTCGGCTGTTGAGAGAGATCCCAAGGCCTCGTTTCTGTCATGTTGTTGTGAGCTTTGTCCACGATCCACCTTTGCAACAGCGTCTAGCAGAATTTTCGCCACGGAAGATATCGGTTTCGATGCAATGGACGCTGCATTGATCGATTCCCCATTCATTTTCCGATGTCCAAGCCCAGGGTCACCTGGCCTTTCGTGGAAAGGCGAGTCCGTGCAAATCTTTAACTTCCCGCAATCTTGCCCGATTTCGGTCGTTGCAGCCCGCCGACCATTCGTCGTCAAACCGGAACTCTGAATTTCTTGGGGGGTATTTGGTGATCCCTGATTTCCTTCGAGTTGCTGCGTCATCGTTCCGCCCCCCGTACGCGTGCACGCATCTGGCACCCTCGTAGACATAACCTGCTGCAAATAACTTGGAATACTTGCCGTGGCAAGATTCCAAGGCCCAGCATTGGACAAGGCCGGATTTTGAGAAGTGAAGACATCAATGAACGAGCGCCCAGTCGTTGAGAAAGGATTTTGAGTCTGCAGAAGTAGAAAGTGCAACCTTGGGTCCACTGAGTTTTGTGGAAAGAAATTCCCATTCCTCAAATGTGCAAGCATGTCGCTATCTATTGAGTTGTCGACAAGAAGTGTAAATTCTGACCCGCTAATAGGTGCCCGTTTGTCCATCGGACTAGGAGGAAGATGTGTAGAGGTGCGTTTGGACACGATGACGGCCGATTGACTTGATGATTCAGTTTCGGGAGCGGCGTCAAGCATTTGACTTGGGACGCCCAATCTTCCGTAGCTGAGAATGTCTCCAGCACGAGTCTGGCTGTAATCAGGCGGTTCATGCGTCATTCTGCCATTGTCGGAATCATGCTCTTCTATGATGGTGGCTTGTACAGATTCAATCATTCGGCGCTTCCGAATCCATTCACGGTGGTTGTCCAGTAACATATTGCCATGGGCAGTAACGGGTAACTCTTCCATATTGAAACCATAGGGAGTCAGAGATTCTATATTCTCTTGGAACGTTCCTGTAGATCGAGAGCCATTGTATTCGTGAAAGATTCATTACAGGAAGCACGAACAAATTGGCCTGAGGATGTCACATACCTGCGTGTACCTGTAGTCGATTCGAGAAATGTGACGATGCTTCTTTGAACGAAGAGAGCAAGGACGTGTTGCTTCCGTCAAAACATAAATGAGTAATCCCCAGTCCTATCGGCAAACATCTCGAAACCATCAAAGCCTTCCAAAGCATCCTTTTATGTGGCGTCAACCCGTATTGTTTGCCGCTTTTAAATTGAATATAAACTAGCCCACGTCTTTGCACTTCCTCGTCCTCCAATGCGATCGACGAAAGATACCAAAGAACCCGTATCTGGAAGAGTACAAGTCAGAAGTTAGAAGTGAGAATAAAAGCGTAACGAACATATTATGGAACATGGGAGAATCTCGTACCGTATCATCTTCGTCTTCATATCCCCCCAGATGATTGACGTTGTTGAATATCACCCTTCTTCCGCTACGATCTTTTGATGGAAGAATCTGTATGTGCCCATTCTCAAGCGCCCCTCTTGGACCCGCACCCATGTTTGAAAAAGTAATCGTCTCGGCGATTTTGTCAGCCCCCCATAAGTCTAACTTTGCCTCAAGAAATTCAAAAAAATGGGCGGCAGCCTCCTTAGGATCGAAGTTCTGGCTTCTTAGGAACATGATCCGCAATTTCGGATCCGTCACATAGTCACGATTTGCGTTCTCGGCCAACAGATAGGCACCGCCCAGTCGTTTTCTGAGGCAGCCAATTTCTTCATCCATCTTCTTCATGTTGGCTTTCACCGTCATGGGATCTGGTTCCACGGGAACAGCAAACCCATATACATCCAGTTGGCTTCGGCCTTGTTCCTCGGTGCTCATTTGACTTGTAAGTGGATCCTTTTCTCTCAGGACTTTATTCCGTACAGATCCGTCAAGGGGCAATTCTTCTTCAACTTTGTTTCCTTCGAGGACGACTGCGACTCGTGCCATCTTCATTTGCCTTGATGACGCATTGTCTTTGTCGGAAGATTCCTTGTCCAAAAGTTTCCGTTTCAGTTTTGTCAGAGCTGTCGGAACAGTTGGTGGTTCCTCATTACCCAAGGATATTTGGTGTAGACACCGGTCAGGTTTTCTTGGTCTTGGATTCCCGTTTTCGTCTATTTCCACCTCAAATAAAACGGGTCTAACATCATCTGGTGTCACAGCAGTCGCCCCTAGTAGTGGTGGAAGACCCGCTGGCTCTGATGATGATTCTGATGATGGGTCCAAATTACCATCAACTGCTAGCTTTCTTTTCTGCGCTCCCTGTGACATCCCCCCAAGCGAGAGCAACGCCAAGACCCCCATGCCAAGTTCATCATCATGGCTCTCGACGACATGAGAAGCAACAGTATTACTACCGTAGCGCGAGTGCTGCAACTTGGACTTATCGTCACCTCCGCATGCTTCTCCTTCCAGCACACCTATCCGCCTGTCCAACGAGTGACAACTGCCATGCAAGTAGTTGGCAGTGTCAACGCTATGAATATTCATGATTGGTTGATTATTAAAATGGAAGAGTCGTTTCACTCCATGCCGGTTTCGAATGATGGCTTGCTGTTACGAATAGAACCAATATGATGATGATGATTCTTCAAACGGAGCGATGGGCGATGGGCGATGGGGATGATTGAATGACGGATGCAATGGGCGGGAATGAAGGAGAAAATCGCGTTCTAATCACTTCAAGCATGCAGCAAGCGCACAGCTCTCCGGCTTCGCGGCGTGGAACAAATTCACGTGCGTGGTACTTGTACATATTCGTACAGTACCGGTACACGTGTGCTGTTCCGTATTATCGATCCAGCCGAAGTGCGCCCACCCCGCCATGCGCAAATATTTTCGCGCGCTCTCGGCTCGAAAGAATTTTCTGAAAAAGCGCGGATCATGGATGAAACGAGGACTTTTCTTGTACCGGTAGTACTTTCCACGATTATGCACTGGGACCGGTACGACTATCTCGACTCAAGGGGATGATGAGGTCGAATGGATCGGATCTGTGAAATCTTGCCTGCATGCGGATAGTGATATAAATAAGCCCTTGTGACATGTTGTGACATCTTGGGTAGTCGTGGCACATAACAAGGATTCTTCGTGAAAGGCAATTGTTGGTCGTCGTAAAATAATCAAAGACTGCTTGGCGTATATTATCATTATACGAAGTAAAAAAATAACACAGGACCATAGTCTAATAATATCATAGCCGCCGGCCAAAACAGACGACGGCCGGCCGCCGCCGAGGCAAGGCCTCGAGGTAGAGTTTGGCCCCAGTACACGTACTCTACCGTAGTAGCTACAGTACGCCTGGTACAAGCACATACAGTACCAGTACACTGGTCTACTACTGGCGAGTACCGGAACATCAGTACCTTGTATTTGTTTGTGATTCCTTCACTGCTAATTGCGGATTTCGGGGGGAGACGATGACGATGCGGTCGGTATGGAGGATGGATGATAAAATTCAGTGCTTCAATGCTTCGGTGCTTATAGGTGGCAAGAATTCCCCTCATTTGAACACCTGTGGACCAGGTTGATCTTCTCCTGCTTAGCGTCGCAGAATAATCAGCCACTCAGTCAGTCAGTATGTTGGCGGCCCAAGTGGAGTCCTACGATGGCGACGTAATGGAACCGCGTGTCAAGCGAAAAGGAAGCATGCTCAAAAAGACCTTCAAAGCTATTGGAAAGGTCAAGCCAAAATTCAAAAAGAACAAGAATTTGAATCACAACATGGAACTGCTGAACAGCTGCGGCAGCCTTGACTTTGATCTGTCCGCCGGGGAAGATGATGATGATTCTTCTTCTTCTTCGGAGAATGGAGATGAGGAAGTGGACGGTGACGGTGACGTTTCCAGCGACGAGAATGAAGACGGAAACGAGCTAGAAAAGAGCTCGGAAAGGGAACATCCACGTGACGACAAAGAGGATATTACGAGTACGAATACGAATACGGAACACGAGGCAACTCGAGTTGTGACTCCCATGAATCATAGGAGCGGTAGTAGCGCCGATGAAAGTGACGACACGCCGCCGTCTTCGCCTGAAACTCCTCCTTCTAGACGAGCCTCCAGGCTGGCACAACCGAGTATGATGAATATCGTTGCTCAGCTTGACGCTAATGATGTGACATCAGAGATACTTGAAAATAATGAGAAGACAAAGACCCCCAAGCGCTCGTCGACGAGGAGTTCTCGAAAGAGTGGAAGCGGGAAGAAGTCAGGAGGCTCGCGATCTCCGGTGCCCCCTACTGGGACGCCCAAGTCCAGGTCCAGAAAGCCAGGGCAGGCGCCGGCGGCATCTTTCCACCACCCGGAAAATTCCTCATCGCCTGGACCCCGCTCGCCGCGAAAAGAACCTGCATCGCCCAAAATGGAAATGAGCAGCTGCAGCCCAAGAGCCAGCCACAGCGAACTGAAGCTATCGACAAAGTCACTGATTCAAGATCTTCCTTTGCATCTTCCAAACTGCATTCCAGAGGAGGGAGAGGATGACGATGATGATGATGATGATGATGATGATAATAATAATAAGGATGATGAGGGAAATGGCGAGTCGCTCAAACGTCTGTCAGTGGCATTCGGTGACGATAGTGCCATGGGAGGCTACTTTGCAAAGCTGCAAGAAATAAAGCACAAGGATCCTGCCAAACCCCATTCATTTAGCACACCCATGGAGCAAAGTCCATCAGTTTCGAAACCCGGTAGCGCGCGTGAGCTGGGCAAGGGAAAAGATGACAACAAGGGAAGTCGTAGCTTCAAACCGTCAAAGAACATCAAGAAATTGTTGGGACTAAAGCGGGCGGAGTCGACCCACGAGAAAAGCACAGCGTCCAAGAAAGGAGGAAACATTGTTCCTGAGAGCAAGGACGAAGCAGCAAAGCTCATGCTTGAGTTCAGTACCATGCTTTCTTCGAAGAAGGTATCAGTAGATAATGGCGATCGACCAATGAAAGCCCACACAACCCGACCTACTCGAACGTTTGTGTTCGACGAGACGGATGACGAAAGCACCAGCTCGGAGTTCCCAGAAATTCCGTCGGAGAAGAGAACGAGCCTGAGTGACATACGCAGAATGATGGACACGTCAAAGGAGGGCCCTCAAGCTCTCACGAAGCATCAGTCGTCGTCTCGAAAGTCCTCTCACCATGACAGCCGATCTACGAAAATACCACGTGATGGACTTAATCGAAGGCTTTCAATAGAGAAGCCCAATGTTGATGTGGACAAGAACAAATCCTCGCAAGCAGTCCAGAAAACAGAAAAGGGTGGTCAGTCGCCCACTGATGTCACTGATTTTCCAACCAATCCACAAGCTACGGGGATCGATGAGAACGACAAGCCAACAAATAATCCATCCCCTGCCAAAACATCCACTGACGAGAAACTGTTATCCCCCCGCAGTAGCCGAAAGCATCGCATTCGAACCACGAAAAAAATAATATCAGACGACTCCGGAGGAAACAAGAAAAGTACTTCAACCACTGGCGAATCATCTACTAAGAATGTTGCTAAAGAGCTGGAAGAATTACTCGATATCAGGCAAACGCCTTCGGCATCTCAGGCTAAACCTCGCCAAAGGGGCACTTCATCGTCACCCACTAATGACGACGTCGGTGAAAATGGAGAAGAGACCGAAGCATCTTCCAAGAAAGAGAATTCGTCGTCGCGTGGAGCAGCGCGGAGTAGAAAAACGCATTGCCGGCAGGGTGACAAGCGACAAGCCACTGGCACCCAATCACGTTCCGAAGGCCGTGCGCCTGATGTGATAGAGGACGCTAGCCAAGCAGTCAACAAACGCACCGAAACAGTGGAAAGTGGGAACTTGGCAAAGGATAGCGACTACAGTAGTCCGCGGCGCCGGTCGCGAAAGGTCGACTTGAAAGGGCGAGCATCACCGGAGATGAAGCAGCATAGAAGCCCCAAGGGCGAGCGACAGAAAGATGAGTCCAGACCGTCTAGTATGCACAATATCAGTCGGCCTCCCCTCGGTCCCTCGGGGTCCTCGTCTCGTCGCCTGCAAAAACATCCAGAACAAAGTTCTTCCGAGTCGCAGAAGACGAGTAGGAGTAGTCCATCACTGGCAGAATCCCTTGAAAAGGGCAAGCTTTCGAACTTACTCGCAAACGACGGTCAGTACAGTGTGTCAACAGATGGCGGCAGCGAGATGTTTGTGAAAGGAAAAGCTTCATACTCAAAGATCAGGTCGGACGACAGTGTTGCCGCACCTCAGCTAGTCATTGGTCCTAACGACACAGACAAGGCAGACTTGAGAGTAAAAAATGTCTAGAAACAGCATGTCCTCAAATTCCCTATATCTTGTGACGTTGGCTTACTTTCTACTTCATGATTAGGGACCTATCGCCTTGGTCGCAGACGCCTGCTGATAGGAGTTGCTTGTGTACCCGACGACTCGCCTAAATCAAAGTCGTTATTCGTGCTCCCGTCCAAAATATCGTCTAGGATCTCGCCAGCGTCTTGGCCCTGGCGGACGGCGTCAAGAGATGTAGCGCTGCTTTCGTGTAGATCTTGGTGGGGCCCCGTTTGTTTTTCAGCGAGATTATTTTGTTTCACTGCATACGCCCTCGTAGTCGTTTTCTGTAGTCTTTCGAAGACATTCTGTTGGGTATACGCGTCTACCCGATTTGTATGGAATTCAGTCTTGGGGTCGTCGTGTCTTTCTGATCCCCGTTCTGATCCCTCAAGGAGATCGTCGAGCATCTTCTCTGCGATATTCACGTGCTGTTTCACTGCATATGCTTGGGTTGTCGTCTTGTTGAGCCGCTCAAATACATCAAGGCCTTTGTATTCTTCTCTTTTACGATTCGTTTCAGACTTGGCCTCGGTGGAATGGGTCTTCATTTTGGAATCGCTTCCTTCGGTATCGTCAAGAATATCATTGAGAAGGTCATCAGCTTCTTGCGAATCGGCACGATCGCTGCTCAGTAAACTTCTTGCCGCTTCGTCACTAGCACGGCTTGGCTCATCAGAGGTCTTGTCAGAGTCGCGCTTGTCCTTTTTCTCATGAAACTTCTGTTTCTGTGTTCCTGTCAGATTCGAAGGTGACAAGAGACGATCAAACACAGAACGACTTCTTCCGTCTTCCTTGTCCTTCTCACTGTCCCTAGACGTGCGGCGGACCGCATCAGATACCGAGGGAGTACCGGGAACCACAACTTTATCAAGACTGTTCGCAACCTGCTTAAAGATCATCTTGCGTTGACGCTGGCCGTCTGTGGCCGGTTCTGGGCCAGTCCTCGGTTTCTTCGTCCCTTTTTGCGACTTCTTTCTCTGTTTTTGCACACCAGTGAAGCTCTCGGGATTATTGAGGCGATCGAATACGCTCTGGTTCTCCAGCTGCGATTCTGCCAGTACGACATCTGGTGATTCCATCAAGGAGGTTGGCATTTCCCCCTTCGCGATTATCTCTAAGTCCTTCATGATATCATCGGCCCAATCCGGGACTTCATCACTATCACTTGTATGCACAAATTCAGTTTGTCGCCGAATGGTGACACCTTTCGAGCTCGGGGTCGAAATGTTTGATCGGCGCCGTCTTTTCGAAGAGTTTTCGTTCGACTGAGACTTAGGATGTAGAGAATCGACGATAATATCCAAAACCTTCTTGGAAAATTGGCGCCCTTCTTCGCCAACCTCGTCGCCAACAGAGAAGTCATCATGAATGGCTACTTCTTCCCTGATGCGACGCATCGCCATCCGTAGGTCGTTCAACTCTTCCTCGAGACTCTCACATTCGCTTGTCTTTTCTTCAAGCAGCGCGAGGGCATCGTTCTCTCTATCTCGATGTTGTTGAATGGCCTCCCTGCTGAGCTGCGTCTCATTGAGCTGTCTCTCAAGGACAGCGATGCGCTCGTTCGCAAGTAGCAGCAACTTAGAATTTGCCTTCTCCGCATGTCGAGCTTTCGCGCTTCGAACAGGACTGGACAGTTCGTCCGCCGTAGAGCCAGTCTCTGGATCCTCCCTTACCATATCCATCAGTGACAGAATATGTTGCTGTTGGTTTTGTGCAAGCTCGGCTGCCTCTAGTCGCTGTTCGTCGACGTATGCTCGGAATGCAGAGTCTTTAGCTGCCACCGCAGCTTCGGCTTCTTGTACCTTTTCGTCTAATGCTGACGCAGTTCGAGCAAGCGCAGCGATCCTCCTGCGTTCCCGAACAATCATACCAAAAAGAACCTTCGCGGCCATCTTTGTCGATAACAATGGTGACGCATCTGTACAAAAAGAAATGAAAGATCAGTAAGGCTGCGCTTCATGAAAGTTTCAGACTGGGCAAAATTTACTTACTCCCAACATGCTTCTTGAAGTCCTTCGTGAAGAGAAACGCCTCTTCATCCGTCGAATCATTCTCTGAACCCTTTTGAGGCTTTCCAAGACGGGCAGCGAGCTGCCGAATTCGATCCTCTTTGTACTTAATCCGCGAGTCCAAAGATTCAATAGATTCCCTATCATCTTCCGAGGCATTTTGCATGAGTTCTTGCCGTTCGGACGATAAATCGAGATGCTCCTCCCATTCTTGAGCCAGCTTTTCTGCCAGCGCTTCCCTGCGACCGACATCGGCGACTTTTTGATCAAAGAAGTCGCGAAGACCGTCAAGATTAATTGATTCTTCGTTCTGTTGGTCGGCGGCTGACTGACTCATTTTAGACTGAGAATTTTTGTTCTGTCGCCGCCCCACCATAACTGGATCCAACCCAGCCCTCGACATGACCCCTCGTTTCACTGTAAGTAGTCGTAGACGCTTTTCGGATTCCTTGTACTTGTTTTTCAACTGGAACACTTGCTCGAGTCGGGTCTTTGCCATGAGTTGGGCCTTCTCCGCTTCCATCGTCTTCTTATCCTTCAACTGCTTCACCTTATTCAATTCCCTTTGCTGCTGCATTGACTCCTTTTTCAACTTTTGAACCTCCATCGCATGGCTCTTTCGTTCTGATGTGAGTTGCTTTTGAAGTTCCACTTTTTTGTGTTTCATGTCAGATACTTCATTGGTAAGCTTGGAAATTTGTGATTCGTTCTTCGATGCAACAGTCGTTAGACGAGTAAGCTCTGACTGTTTTCTTTTCAGCTCAGCCACTTGCTCCTGTTTTTTCTTCAACCGATCCGCAAGCTCGTGTTTTCCACTGTGATCTTTATCGAGCTTTGAGAGCTCCTCGCTGAGTTTCTCCGTTTCTTGTTCCTTCTCAGCTAGTAACGTCGCCATTTCCCTAAGTTTCTCCTGATAAAACTCTCGCATCGCCTTTTGAAAACGAAAGTGAAGGTGAGAGTTGTCATAGGCACCGATCCTCTACAGCCACATTAGATTCCTTACCTCATACTTCCTTTGACTGACTTGAAGTTTCTCAATCAACTCTTCTTTGGCATTGATCGACGTAGAAAGCTCAAACACTTCTGCTTCGAGGCGCACCGTAAAGTCTTCACCAAGGATGTCTCCGTGCCGAGGTCCATCTATCTCCGACACTGGGTGGCTGTCTTCATCGTCTTCCTCGCCTATTCGTCCCAAGTATTTGGTAGTCAGGTCCACGACTGCTTTCTCTTCGGCTTCGACTTCTGCATCGAGGTTGTTGGATTTGGCCATGCTTCCAAACATTTGAGCCCGCAAACGACTGAGTTCGGGTGATTCAGAACGAGTGGTCGAACGTCTATTGGGAGTGCGAGGTGCCAGATTTGTTATATCCCCGTCATCAGGTGTGCTACCCCCCTCAAAGTCGTGTTGCTGCATACTCGAATAGCTTGAACGTGTATGAGCACTAATCTGGTTTCGGAGCATTGCAATTTCTTGTTCATATTCTGCCGCGCGAGCTATAAATGCTTTCTGCAATGCTTCCGTGGGGTCTTTCTCGCCATTCGTCACGGACTCGACTTTCAGACGGTATACTTCATTTTCTGCCTTGATTTGTTGCAACTCTAGTTCCGCTTGAATGTTCAACGGTGTTGGAATAGCGTTTTCCTTAGCGTATGGCGTGTTTGTACGCAGTTGGAGTGGGGTCGACGGAAATTGGGCTTGGGAAGAAAGTGATTCGCCATCTCCACCTTTGGCCAGAGATCGAATGACTTCCAGCGGAATGGATAGCGAGTCGAAATGTCCTTCATGGGCCTTCAGCAGATCCGACGCCAAGAGTTGCATCTTGCCTCGCAGCTCCGAAACCAGTCGAGAGGTCGCGTCAACATTAACGACGGCATGATTCTGAATATTCTTGGCGCGGTTGGCGTAGCGAAGACAGTTGAGTGTTTCTTCCATATTAATCGAAGCAGGCGAGACGCAGGCAATCATCAAGGTCTTGTGGTTTCCACCGAGACTTCCCTTTAGAAGTCTTGTCAAGTTTGAGTCACGATACGGGACAAAGGTCTTTCCCTGCTTCTTGGGATCCCCCAAAGCCGAAATGACATTTCCCAGCACCAATAGACCTTGATTGATATTAATCCCTTCCTTCAATCGTTGACCCGATGCTTGGGTTCGTTTCTGCCGCTCCGAGCCCGCAAGGTCGACAAAGTTGAATTTGGAGCGCTTGGCTTGAACATGTCGTTGCATCGGATCAGCACCGCTCTCCCCACCTCTTGGCGGTTTCGATGGCGTACCACTAATCCGATCCATGACGGTCGATTGCTCCACTATCAAAGAGAAAATTGCATGGGATCTGGAACTCGTCTCGTTCATAGCTGTTGCTCCAGTCACACGTCGATACATCCCACGCGTCAAACATAACAATGCCTCTTCTGCACTTTCGACTTTAATCTCGGTTGCGCCGACTACTTCGGGTTCTGCCATTCCAACGTCGCGAATCGATAATTTTTTGTTTGTTTGTTGCGTGGTCGTCAAAAGATCCCGAATTTCCTGCCCATAGACTTCCAAAAATTGCACTCTCACATCATACTCATACGTCGAAGATGAAGCTTTCCCCTTCAATAATTCTTCGTCCAAGTCATCCGACGACGAATCTTTGTCCGATCCCCACCCTTCTAGCTGTTCAAATATACTACGGATAGCTCTTGGAATGACGCCCGCGTGTCGTTCATCTTGCACTGCCGTCGTAATACTGGCCGAAGGTCCCATGATGGTGTGTGTTTTACTGCTCGTAGAGTGCCGGCATTTCACGAGAAGAGAAACAAACATGTGAGAATACTGCGAGTAATTTTTCTGTGCTCATCGAATTGAGTTGGAAAAAATAAATACGCACCCACTCCCGGTTTGTCCATAGGCTAAAATAGTAGCATTGTATCCTTCCAAACAACTCGCAACCAAAGGAGAGACCCGATGTTGGTAGACATCCTGCTGCGAAGTGGTCAGGGGGAAGACTTGATCAAATGTAAATTTGGGCCCTGATTCTCCTCCCAACCGAATCACATTGGAGACGGACGCCGAACTGCTTTGATGGTTTTGAAGAACATCAATGCATTGCGTATTTCCCGCCTCGTGCGGCAACAAGGGTCGAACTCGGACCGCCACTTGGACCGAACTTGCGCCGTCATTATTGAAAAGAGGCTCCTCGTTTTCATCGTTGGGTTGTAGTAGTTGTTGTTCGCTGATGACATCATCTACTGGCGCCGTCATGGTGGTGCTAGTCGTCTTCTAGTAGAGCACTGTTGCTGCTCTTCCAAAATAATGTTCAAGTCGATCAATCAATCAATCGATCAATCAATCAATCAGTCAATCTAGCAAATCATTCAAAGGCAACAAACAAAAACCACCTCAACCTTTGCACGTCTTGTTTATGGCGACTGAAACGTGGATTGATGATGGACAGCAACACTATACTTGTATCGTGAATAGTTGAATAGTCGAATAGTTGAATTGATGATGCTGTTGATGATGATGATCTCAAAGGTACAAGCACAAGCAGTAAGCAGTAGTCGACGAACCTCGAGACTATTTTTATGCGCCATTTATCCAGATCATTTTGCAGCTAGTCGTCCATATTTTGGCCGTTGGCGGTGTTATACCTGGTAGTGTTGCGGCGTGGCCGGTCGGGCGGGGGGTGGTGGAACGAACTAACGCCTTCCAAGAGCGCGCTGGCAGGATTTCTGGCCGGCTCGAAATAACTGACTTCTTCGTAGTCGACCCTTTCACTCTCGCTCATCGTCGATCTCTCGAACTCGAACCTCTTTTGCGTCTGTCCTCTGCCCGAGAAAAAAATAACACAATTGATAATGACGCGCGGAAGCAGGCCGATGGACGACGATGGAGTTTTTGTTGGTTGCATCTCCGTTGCGAGTTGCGATCGATTACGATTTGCGATCGGTTTGGTGGTGGTGTTGTAACAGGTACCTGGTACCACTGGATCTGCAGCCACAACACTCACATCAGACGACGACTCCCTGCTGCAGTCACTTTAGTTCAACAACAGACAAGCAAAAGAATGAGTGCTGCCGCTGCCCGCCGTCGCAAGCAATTGTTAGCCAGAAAGCAGGCTCAAGAGGAAGCCGCTGCCGAGGCGGACCCAGTCTCGGCCCAGTTGCAAAAGCTGCTGCACGACGAAGATCTCAAGGAAGAAGCCAACGCATATGAAGCTCTTCAGCTCGCTCAGTCGCAAGTTCGAAAGAAGGTCAAGGCTGGAGACTTTGCAGCCGCCGTTGAGCTTGCCTACTCGTCGAGTTTGACTATTTTGAAGCGAGGGCGGGTGTCAGTGGCCTCACAATTGTTGACGGTTCTAGCCAACGTCCTGCGAGAAACCCACACAGAAGAGACCGATGAACTCATCCAGAAGCTAGTCGAGCTGAATCAGGCACATCAAGAGGCCATGAACGGGCAGACAGGCGAGGAAGCGAACCGATTGCAGCGACTACAACGCGACTGGCTTCGTCGCGTGGTGCAGTGGAGCAGCGAGCTCGGCAAGATTCGTTTTGGGCACTTTGTTTTGCAGGAGCTTCTGGCGCAGCAATCCTGGTTCTTGAGCAAATTGGTTGTTGGAAACACCAAGGACACAGAGGACGAGGACGAGCTCATGGAACTCAAGACGGATGCCGTGACGCACATGGCGCTGGCGGAACAGCCTGAACGAATTGTCGAGTGGCTCAAGGAGTTGCCCGTCCCCACCGACGCTGAAACCACCGCTGGACATACATGCCCCCCATCAGACCGCGACGCTCTGCTGACCAGGGCAGTTCTCTGCATGTGCGCTGTGGAGAATCTTAGGGATGCCAACACTCTCGTCCGATCGTTCCTGGAGAAAGTCGAAGAGCGCAAGTCGGACGAACTCACCAAGTCTTACACGTCCAAGGACGATGGAAAGGCTCCTTCTCATATTATTTTCTGCTGCATGCTACTTCGAATTTGTGAGAAGGACCCTCGCACTGGTCCACTCTTTTCGTGGTTGATCCGTTCGTTCAAGAGGGAACTTGATGGACTCTACAAGGCCCAGATCATCCAAAGTTATACCACCAAGATTGGCAAAATCTACTTCAACATTCAACCCCCACCAAGTATGTTCAACATGTTGGAGAATATGATGGGAATGATGGGCCCGGGAGGTGCAGGTGGAATGAATCCAGCCATGATGCAAGCTATGATGGGTGGAATGCAGTAAAGCGATGAAGAGACGACTGACTCCTCGTTCAGGTGGGACAACGATGACGATAGGGGTGATGCTCCACTTGCTTTGGCTTTGCACCGAAACATAAACTAATACGTTCACGATATGCTTCAGCTCGAATTGTCGTCTACTAGTATCTCTAGAGTCAACATAGGTAGTCTAGAGGTAGGGATAGTAGATGAAGATATCCTTTCCTCTTGAATGCTGAAGATACACTAGTCTACGAGGATGTTTTATCAAACGGTGTGGTACCTATCGTTGCTTAAAAGCCTAGAATTCGAAGTTGTTGCATGAATATTATGTCAGTTTTTTTGTGGTCACTCTTGAACTTGGATATCGAAGCTCCGAGACTCGTAGGTGGTCTATGAAGCAGCGGCTCGCTGGGAGGGTGTCTCACACCAAGGGACAACAGGGAAGAACCTCTAGTGCTCATTTGCACTAGACGCACAATCGACTTTTTCGGCAGAGAATGTGGGACTCTGATCTGTATGTTGTACTCCTATTGCTGAACGAAGATGATCACATCGCTCGTGCAACGACAGGACCCCGAAGATGCCCTCCGTGTACCGTCTGTTGCTAAAGATAATAGTATTCCCGGCATTCCCATTAGTTGTAATATGATGATGTTCAGTGTCACATACGCCGAATGGAAACGGAAACGGAAGGGAAATCGTCTTTTGAATATGCCCGGAAAGACAAGTTGTTGTGTATGGATGAATGAATCTCCCACTTGCCCATGTCAAACTCGCTCAAGCTGGTAAACAGTTTTCAGACAGTGTTTCTCGTCAACTTCCAGTCCTTCTTGGAGAATTTCTTCGCATCTATTTTGAAGTTGGTCAATTCCATGACGATCTCTCATAGACGATTGTTCGGAATGATGACGAGATTCGGAACGGCAGGTAAGCAAATCCATGGTAAATTCACCGAATCGGTTGGCCATTCTCCCAAGAGAGCTGGATCGTTGTGCCCATGTCAAGCGGGCACTACGAGTACTATGTTTCTTTTGTTGGACGCCAGAATCGCAGTTCTGGCCAGAAGACTTTGAGACGTGGCTTCCTCTTGATGCATCCGACGGGGTGATATTACCGAAGCTCATACTAACGCCAATAGATATCTATGCCGTGATGAAGCAGTGCCAAGAAGTAATCGAATATACTTTCACGATTCGGAACGAAGGGGCCTTCGATGCGAAATGGTTTATTGATGATTCCTCTACCGATAGTTGGAGGCAGTTGCTTTGGGGAGTTATTTTGACCGGTGGCATGTGTATTGTCGTTCGTCTCCTCTCGAAACCACGACCATAACCATCATCATCATCATCTTACGAACTGATTCTCGGAAGGAGGGCTGTTGCAAGATGCCACTCCTACTGCTTTCGAGTCGTGTTCCCGCCAAATTTGTGCTATGGCGCCAAAAGAATGAAATCAAAAACAAAGTTCAAAGTTGGTCAGATCGGCCAAGGATCGGCTGGCTTGGCCGGCGGCCAGGCGCGGTGGACGAATAAATATTTTTTTGGACGCGAGGACGACTCCAGCGACCGAAAGCAACCGTCAGAGGTCAGAGTGCCACAAGAACACTCTACCGGTACCAGAGGAGCTACTATACTATAGAGTAGAGCAGAGAGATGAACTATCTAATTTTTTCTCATTCGTCAGGCTATCGTAAAGCAGAGCGAAAAAGTGCACTATCTAATTTCGCTAGTCTAGTCTAGAGACAAATCCCAATGTACCCAAGAGGCTTTGAAGGGATTAATGAACGAAATTTTTAAAACGATAAAATCACTGTGTTCAGCGAAAAAAGTGGTTTCGCGACAAAGAGTGGGCAGGCACGGCCGCGATACCATCGCGGTGAACACAACATTTTCCGCGGCAGCCCCTTTGCGGTCGTTTTCATTGCTCATACTTTGCATCATACTCTTACACACCTATTTAGAGGCTACTATTCCTTTGGAATAGTCAAAACGGTCGTCAGTGGCAACGTATCTCACATTCAGAAACCTCGTGATATACCGTGGTGAAATGTGATTTTGGACTCGTTTGACCACTGAAAAAGGACGACACACGACGACACAACACCTTCATGTTCCAAAACGAGTACCATAGCATGGAAATTCAAAAGAGATGCTACAATTCGACAACTAAAAATATAATTGAATGTACTGTACTGGTAGTTTCTAGTTTTATTGCGTTCTACGGTCGATTTAGCTACGGAAGAGATGAGGGGACGTGTGGCATCATGTTTTTGCCGACAGCAGAAATCATCTGCCAAGGGCCATTATCATTCAAACAAAGTACACCACTGGATCAGGCGTATCTATGTTAGTCTATACCTATAATTTCAGCTTCGGAAACGACCGCGAAGGGGCTGCCGCGGAAAATGTTGTGTTCACCGCGATGGTATCGCGGCCATGGTCAAAATCCAGTTGTCCTCGGAAATCTGTCGTTTGGTGCTAGAGTCTGATACAGTGCTGCGGGCCCGTCCCCCAAAAAGAACGAGAGTGTAAAAGGACCGTCTTCCTACCGGTATGCTACTGCTTTTCCATTGCCCTGCGAAGCAGCTTAAGGTAGCGCGGTAATGATGCCCGCACCTCTTCCATGCACATTTCCATGTCACCTCCCCCCTCGGGATCAAAAACAAGAGTGAGCCCACCTTTGAGCTTGGTCTTGCTCGTCCCAGGTGTAGTGCCGTTTGTGGCCGAAGGTGTCAGTGAGATGGACACTGGAGCCGCGCCACCTGCGGGAGCCGATGGAGCAAACGTTGATAGGCTGGAGGCGGTAGGAGCAGCTTCCGACACCAACTGCGCCTGTGGGATCAAGTCTGCAGAGGGCATGCCTGGTGGCGGTACTCCCATGGGTAGAGGAGGCATGCCTGCTGGCGGTGGCGGAGGGGGGAGACCACCCGGCGGAAAAGGTGCGTGCATGCCTAGGCCGGGCATTATTTGTCCTGGCAGAGGAGGCAAGCCCAGTGGTAGCGGTCCGCCCGGCATCATCTGTCCCGGGGGAGGTGGCGGAGGAGGTGGAGGCGGCAGATCAACTGGCGCCTGTAGCATGCAGTCGTCGTTGAGATCGAAATTGTTGTATCCATGAGCAGCCACCAGAGCAAAGGCTGCTCGGCACGCGTTGTCGATGGCCAAGTCTCTTGTCTTACCCTTTCCCCACCCCAGATCTGTGCCACCCACTCGTGTCGAAAAGACAAAAGGTTTCTCCGGAGTAATGCCCAGTTTCCAGCGCACATATGCTGCATCCAGCATGCGATGAGACTTGGTGTATTTGACGAAAGCCTCCATCGCGGGATACATCCTGTCGGCCCGGTATTTCTTCACGAGAAAGGACTCTCCAGTTTCTGTCTTCGCCTTTTTGTTCTCCTCTTCGGCCTGAGCCGCGTTAGCAGATGGACGCTTTTTTCTTCCCATTTTCTATTCAGTTGAAGTGTGTGAATTTGAGTTTACTAGCTAGTCTACTATCCGAAATATCGTCTGTATGTATCAGTGGGATCTCATGGGAATTGAAACAGTAATGATGTGTTGTGTTGTGTGTTGATGAGTGCTGCATCTGTACGGTATGATACAGTACATGTAGATATTTTCTTGCTGTTGTCGGCGGTGTACTGTACGACGATCGACGGCTGCAATTACGCGAAAAAACGCCTTATTCAACGAACTCTCGAAAGTATCATCATGCAATTATGAAGGCTTCATGTAAGCAAAATCGAAAATGTTCCTCTAAAATGCATGCGAATCAATCATCGGAAACGAACGAAGAAAAGAGCAAAAGACCGTCTGTACGTAGACCGGTACAAACTACATATCGCACACGTGCGCAACCTTCACAGTGTAGACTACCGGTAGTTGTTTTCTCTTGCGCAACTTTTATTCTACGTCACACTACGTCACAACCATAGGTAAAAAAAGCGCCTCCTGGCGGCTCTCCTATAACAATTTTTTTTGGAGGCTTCCCTCCCACCCAAACACCTCGAAAACTGCTGGAATTTTTGACCTCTTGTACCGGTAAATCAGGTAGGGGTGATTGTCGAAGCCGTGTGTCCACCCTCTTACTACTAAACACTTTCTTCTTCGAATTCTCCAATGTCATCAACATCGACGGCTGCCACCGAAGCGGTATCAAACCTGAGGCTTTGAGGAAAATCATTCTTGGGCAACACATTTTTTGGGGGCTGAAATCTGATTTCCAATCTTACTATAATGTCCTGGTAGTTGGGAGTGTCCACAAACAACAAGATGTGTTGCTGTTTTCACTCCATAGGCAGCAGCACAAGTGCGTTAATGATGTTACTATGGACTCCATACGACAAAAGACAATTTTTGAGGTGGAGGCCGAATGTCGGCAAGCCTCGTGCAAAAAAGTCATGCTGCCCCATTGTCGGGCCGAATGGGGCAGGGGCAGATCAGCGCATAAGGGGCAGCCTAAACATACCGGTACCAGGTACCGGTACGTACGATGTCCAATTGGTCCAATCCGTAATTCCAATAAGGGTGAGAGACCAGACGGGATCGTGCGACCGACTGACTGACGACTCACTCGCGCGCGGTCGACCGGCCCTCCCCGCCCGTCACGGCAGCATGTCGTTCAGATGTCGTCTTGCGATAATCTGCGAAATTTTACTGATCCCACCTGCCACCAAGGTGAAATGTTATATATATATGAAAGAATATAAACATACCAATGGCTTTTATGGATTTCAATCCAATGATGGTAGACAGACTCGCTGTGCGACATGGGATAATCGCAGAATCACATTATGAATGTGCCGATGTTTGCCGTTGCGCATGCCAATTAGAAGAAGGACTGCATTCTACTGTCAGTTCGTTGATACTGTACACAACACGCCAGACGTCCCCAGCCGCCCCAGCGATCCCTGGCGGTCAACAGGCATCATTTTGCAGCTTACCTCATTTTGTACGAGTAGTGTTGTTCATATCATCCCTCTTGGACTGACCGAGGCATTCTTTCTTTCAAGTCTAACAACAAAGACAACAACAATATGTCGTCGAAACACCGTTTGACGAGATCCTTCCGGACGCTTTCGGCGTTGCTGTACATGGTGAGCTTTCATCTCTCGTTACTTTTATTCGGTGTCGGCTCGGGCCTGGCGGACTTCCGTTCAAGGGCCGGTATGCGCGCGAGGAACCTACATTTCCGAAGATCGGGGAATACTGACTCGTGCATGCTTTATATCCATGCTGTTGACGGCATTCCCCAACTTCGGAATCAGTGGGCTATTTTGCCCTTGTCCATTCTGGAGATGAACGATGGTGGATGTAGAGCCCTGAAATGGCGATTGTCGCTTTAGCAGTAGAGAGGATAGAACGGAGGTGGAAAGACTGTGATGGGTGATATTTTTCTGTCGGAGGCAGCCCCAAAGATTGCTTTTTGTTGTTCTACGAAGTTCTCACATTTTCGTCTTTTTTGCCCTCGCTCTTCCTCTCTAGCTCAACATGGCGGTATCCATTCACTTCACTTTGGCACCTACTTATCTTGGTGTGCTGGTTGGGAGTTTGATCACTCTTCTCTCCTTGGTCATGCTTTGTGTGGCTATTGAAGCACCGACGCCGGTAGTATCAAGATTGGAAAATTCGGCGATTGGATCGTCTCTTTTCACTTTCCGTGGACGCTACATGGTGGACTTGCTCATCTCGCTTTTCCTTTTTGCCATGGGCATTTGGGGAATTATCATGGGATTCTTCACGCTCTTTCTCATTTTCGGAATTCGATTCTTGGGAGTCAAGCAACCTGACGCCTTTAACGAAATCTTCCGACAGTCGGATATTGAATCGCAGTCTCAAGCTGACTCCTACACTCTGGAAGGAACTTACGACACCGAATCTGGATATGATAGATAAACTTGTTCCTTGCTCAATGGCAGAAACGTGATTATCGGCATGGGATAGGTGGATCAGCCAATCGGTGTGGTGTACCGGTAGTGTACTGTACTTTATAACATATTGAGGACTCTACATGGAACTCACAGGACAGAGATGTCGAGGAGTCAATAGAAATAAAAAAGTTGCGTTTAATAGCATATTTGTTTTTTGCGGAAATGGTTCAGTCAGCTTTTTATGTGCATAGGTAGTGTGCATGAGCTGCAGCAGCATGGTATCATAGTTCTTTGGTGGATTTGTTTTTAGCAACAAGTCTGTGCTGTAGTACTCGCCTAGAATGAGGCCTCCTCATTCACCACCGGTATGATCGATACCTGCGCGCAAACTCTTTCGTACTCATACCGTACTACTAAGAACCCAATCCGACGTAGGGAAATCGAGATCTGAGCCTGTCTACCAGGTAAAGGTAGTTGAAGTCTACTAGCTAGAGCTAGCTCTAGTACGAGTCGTCTCTTGACATTTTTCTAACATTTCCGAAGCCAAAAAATGTTCTCAGCATGCAAAGAAACGAAATCATGGACGACCTACAACCTACATACCGTAGCTGGAAGAGGGTACATAGAGCCAGAGAGACTACACGTGCCTGTCGCGACGCCAGCAGGGAGTACTTGTACTGGTCTACAGCAGGAGTACATACCGGTAAACTCCTGGTCTACAGTACCAGGTACCGGTACTGTACGGTACTGGTACCAGGTACTGTAGCGGTACGAGCCCACTTCCCCCCCCCACCACGGTGCTGTACGAGTGAGTACAGTACGAGTACATACGAACGGTAAAATTGGGCCGACGCACGCACAAAAAATACTAAAAGTTCCATTTCCGAATAATAGCGCAGTGACACAACTCTGCGTTGGCAGAGAAGTTGTGGGATGTCGGTACTTGTTACTTGTAATGCCCACTACTTCCTGCGTCTCTTCTCTTTTCGATCTTCCCACAACCCTTGCGATAAGGTCTGCAATCTCCGAAGGCGGAGGACTGCAGGATTCGAATCCCTTTGGAGCTAGCAACAGGCGAAGAACGGCAAATCGCATCTTTCGAGGAGAGAAAAAGGCCGAACCATGGAAAATAATCCCCTGCCGCCCATCTCCGAAACGGCAGAGGCCCGACTTCCTTCCACAATATCTGAAGATGAGAATACTGATGAATCAGGAAAAGGTACGGTTGGATTGGAAAATGACAGATTCTCAATCTGGAATCAGGATGGTTGGGAGTTGACCTGGCCCATCTGGCATCTACTGCCTCACGACGAGCGAAAGCGATTAGCCCACCATCACGGCTACAATACCATTGGGGAGTTTGAAGAATACATGTCGCTCCACCAAGCGATGGACGACTCGGAATCCACGAAACCGTATGCGAATGAAAGAATCTACCCGAAAGAATCATCATCGGCAAGCCGGACGAAAACTAAGACTTCCGAAGAAGATTCAAAACCGGCTGCAGTGGCGAAAGGCGAGGAAGACGACGAAGAGGATGAATCCGATAGCGATGAAAAGACTAGTTATGCGAGGCAAAGCTCTGCTGCGACAGATGATCTGACGTACGATGAATTGCTCCAAGTAGGAGGTCAGATATTGATGTTGCACGATGAAATCTTGCATCAAGTGTTTGCTTGGCTCCCAGTGGACGCATACGCAACACTGGCCATGGTCAGTCCGCATTGGAAACATTTATCAAGGACGGAAGCCGTATATAAACGGTTGTGTGAAAGGTTGTACTTGAATCAAAGCAAAAGGCGCCAGCTCCATGTTTCTCGGTTTGGTGGCTCCTACCGTACGATGTTAGAGGAAAGACCAAGAGTCCGGGCGGCCGGTGGATGCTATATCTTAAAATATGCTCAGTTGAAGCAAATTCAACGGGATATGTGGACCGAGGTGAGTTCATTTTCAGGCGTCATGTGTAATCGTAGGTTTCACAATAATGCTGTGGCAGGAATAGACTGACTCACACCACATCACATCGCGAACCCTTTCGGAAGGTTCCTGTGGGTGCCATTCTGGAAAGTATTTACTACAGATACTTATACTTTCAAGAGGATGGCCGCGTCCTTTATGCATTGACCTCCTCTCCCCCGCACCTAATGTTCCCTCGATTGCTCAAGGTGTGTTTGAAAAAGCATGAAGATGCTGCCGCCGTTTGGGGTACTTTTCAAGTTCAGAAGAACGAGTTAATTATAACCGCACGACAGCCCTGGCATACAATCAAGTTTGAATTGGCCATCGAAACGTCATCCATTCACGGTCGATTTGGCGCTTTGACTCTGAATCGGCATTTTTCTAGCCCATCGGCATCTTTTGAGGACTGGAGTCATGACAGAGTGGAATACAAGGTTCCTGTAGAACAGTTCCAGTTTGTCAAATCTAGTTTTCTCTAAGCTGTTTTTTCTCAAAAGGGATAGAGAAGTTTGTCTATCTTTTTGCTGTACATTTAGCTGTCTCTACTAGAGAGTAGTAGAGAGCTCTACCATTCGATACCGCTATGTACCTGTAGCTCCTCTCTAAAAAATCAAGACACAGTCCATCATGTACCTCTACTACTAGAGAGACCGTGGTGTCCCGAAGAGTCGATTGGGTCGAAGGAAGAAATTCGACGAAGGTCGAAGGCGAGAGAGACGCGTCATGACCCACTTACAGACGTCCACAATGATGAGCACGCAAAACTTCTTCCTTTTTCGTGAGAACCGTTCGTTCCACGTTGTGAAATGTGAGCGCTCCTTTCATTTTTATTTGAGGCGTTGCCCAAGTAGTTACTACCGGTATTTGTCGATCATTCAGGTAGTGATCAAGTCTGACTGACTGACTGACTAAGTGTAAACAGCAAACAGCAAACAGCCACCAATGCTTCAATTCGCCAAAGACACGGACTCGAAACGCATCGAGTCCGTCTCGGTCTACCAGCCCAAATTCAGCGCCGGTGCGGGAGGCCGCCGTCGAATTCGTTTGTACAATGTCGTCTTCATCGTGTTGTACATTTATCAAGCCTTGTGGGTCTTTGGAACTGTTGGAGAGCCGTACGTGAAGTTCCTCGAAAAGGCCGAGCGCGAAGGCTTCGACGTCATGGAAGGGACCACCAAGTTGCGCGCCGAGTTGGAGCACACTTTTAGCGACATTAACGACCCGAACCGCCGCACTAAAAAACTGGGCTGGTTTGCGTGGATGGACATGGACATTGAAGAGCTGGCGGAGGAGAAGAAAAAGGATAAGGTCAAGTCGGTGCTCGACAGCCTGCCGAAAAGCATGAGAGTGCCGTCGCGATACGCGCCAGCGTTTACGCCCACGTTGATTCTAGGAATCATGGTCGTCTTGCATGCTCTCATGTTGCTGATGCAGCACTGGTTGGTAGGCTTTAATGTGTGGATCAACTATCGAGAGATGGATGCAGAGAAGGTAGAATTGCCCGAGAGTATGATTGAATTGGATTTGGAGGAAGACGAGCAGCGATTGGCCGCTTGGAAAAAGAGTCCAAAGACCAAAGATCCCACTGATGAAAGTAACATGATGATGGACCGTTCCATTGTCAACCCGCCTTCGAATTTGCCTACTCATGCGCGAGTTGTGCCGGCCAAGGGGAGTGATGTCCTGGTGCCCATCGAATACTTTCCAACCTTGGGAATGACCTTTGAGTATCATCGTCGTCGGTACATTTATGACAACGAACGTGGTATTTGGACTAAGATCCGCTGCCGCACAGATATTCCTTTGACGTTTTTGGAGACTTGGAAGGGTTTTGTGTCGGACCATCACTTGATTTCCGGCCAGATTCGCTACGGACCCAATGCTTTCAGTGTCAAGCAGCCCACTTTCATGGAACTGTACAAGAAGCAACTCCTCAGTCCGTTCACAGTCTTTCAGTTGTTTTGTGTTATTTTGTGGATGCTCGATGACTATTGGCAATACTCCTTCTTTACCCTGTTCATGATTCTTATGTTTGAAGCCACGGTAGTGTTTTCTCGAATCAAGTCGCTAGGTGCCTTGCGAGGCATGGGGAACCAAGCACGTCAAGTTTGGGTCCACCGATGCGGTCAATGGACTTCCATCCAAACGACGGACTTGTTGCCTGGAGATATCATGAGTTTGACTCGTATCAAACCCCATTTTGTCAAGACCAACGACCCGAAGCAAGCAAAGAAGCAAAGTATGAAATTGCAAGATGATGGAGGTGATGTCATCCCAGCCGATTTGCTTCTGCTTTGTGGGTCAACTGTTGTGAACGAAGCCAGTTTGACTGGTGAATCAGTTCCTCAGATGAAGGAAGGATTGACGGAAATTGAGAGCGACGAACATTTGAGCATGAAGAACAAACACAAGATGAGCGTCGCCTACGCTGGGACCAAAATGCTGCAATGCAAAGGTGCAGTTGAGATTGAGGCGCAGGGTGGCACCTACAACAAGGCTATCCTCGCTGACGTTGGTAATCCCCCCGATGAGGGATGTGTCTGTTTTGTGCTTCGTACTGGGTTCTCTTCCGCACAAGGAAAGCTTGTCCGCATGATTGAGGGCTCACAGGAAAAGGTCAAGGGGCACGAAAAAGAGACAGGGCTACTTTTGTTGCTGCTTTTCTTCTTTGCCGTGGCGAGTTCCTCTTATGTGTTGTACCATGGTCTTCAAAATGACAACCGCAGCAAGTACGAGTTGTTGCTGCACTGTATTCTGATTATTACCAGTGTCATTCCACCAGAACTTCCGATGCAGGTAAGCTTTCACTCTGCGAATAACGTGTGTGCAGGGAATTTACTCGTTTCGTCGCTCACAATATTGTATTTCTTTGTACGTACTTTAGATGGCCCTAGCAGTCAACAACAGTCTGATGACTTTGATGAAATTGCACATTTTCTGTACCGAACCTTACCGTGTCCCCATGGCAGGAAAGTTGGATTCCTGCTTATTTGACAAGACTGGTACTCTCACAACGGATGAATTGGTCGCCGTTGGTGTCTGCCAGCCTTCGAAGTTGAGTATTCCTAAGGGCAAGGAAGAGGAGGACGAAAAATTCCTAACTCCCATGATTAAGGTTCACGACGAGGCGGCGCTTGTTTTGGCAGGCTGTCATTCGCTCGTTTTCATCGAAGGAGAAACGACTGGTGACCCTCTAGAAGATGCAGCACTGCGATCCATGCGTTGGCATCTTTCCCACGAGACGGGACGTGCGATTCCCTTACCGGACACCGAAAAGCGAAAGGGCGGCCAACCCATATCTCTGCAGAGTGGTGCCAAGATCTCGGATGTCGAAGTTTTGACGCGTCATCATTTCAGCTCGAAATTACAACGAATGAGCTGCGTGGTCAAGTCGGTGGTTTCGGGCAAGCATTTTGCTCTTCTCAAGGGATCCCCAGAAGCTGTGGGTAACCTGCTTAGTTCCAAGCCAGCTGGCTATGACGAAAAGGCCGAATATCTATCTAAAGAGGGGTACCGTGTTATTTCGCTGGCATACAAGCCCCTTGCATCCAACAAGGAAGTGGAGGGCGCCCGTGAATCGCGAGCAAAATGCGAAGAGGGTGCGGAGTTTGCAGGATTTATTGCCTTTACTTGTCGAGTCCGTAAGGACACGGCTATTGTCCTCGCACGACTCAAGGAGGGTGGAATGAGCATTGCCATGGTAACTGGAGATGCTCTGCTCACCGCAGTGCACGTGGCCAAGGAAGTAAACATCATCGATCCGATTTCAGGAGCTGAAGATGAGGAGTCCGATTACGTCGCCTTGGAAACGAACGAGGAGCTCAAGGCGCTCATCGAAAAGAAAAGGGAGATTAAAGGTAACAACAGGAAGAAGGACAAGGCACAAAAGAAGGAATACAAGCCGATCTTGTTGCTGGAAGAAGAGGAAAAAGGAAGAACCCTTTGTTGGAAGAGCTACGAAAACAGTTCTAGAATTGCAAGCTACGTTGCGGATGAGATTCCCACCTTGTCGAAAAAATATGACCTGGCGACCACGGGAAAGAGTTTGGCTGTGGCGTTGGAAAACTACGAAGGAACAAAATCTGTGCTCGGGTACATCAAGGTCTTCGCGCGGATGACCCCCGATGCTAAAGAAACGGTTATTGAATGCTTGCACTCCGTCGGCTCTCTTTGCTTGATGTGCGGTGATGGAGCAAACGATGTTGGTGCCTTGAAACAAGCGGATGTGGGTGTTGCACTCCTCACCGGTTTCGGCGACATCAACGTGGACAAGGGAGAGGGAGATGAAACGAAGAAGGAATTGAATAAGGAAGAGCCTCCCGTAACCGCAATGATCAGCCAGGATGCTCTGAATCAGTTGAGGGCAATGCCGGTCCCGCTCATTAAAATGAAGATTCGTTCCATCGGTGTTGAGCCGGACAAGTACCCTGACCTGGTTGAAAAAGAAGATCTAATCCAGTTGTATCAAATCAAGGCGCGAGAAATCGCAGTCAAGAGGCACGATGCAAAGAACATGCAAGACAAAAAGAAGATGTCTGGTGCGGAGTTGAGGGAACAGAAAAAGAAAGAGGCGGCGGAGAAGCAAGAGCGTTTGATGAAGAGGATCGCAGAGCTTGAAGCCCAAGGGGTTTCATGGGCCTCGTTCAAAGCTATGAAAGAAATCTTGAATGAGGACTTGGAGGAGGCCAAACGCAAGAAAGGTGTTGTCAAGGGCGGTGTGGAAGGCCAAGCGTCGTCGCTCGCCGCTCAGTTCGAAGATATGGAAACTGGTGATCTACCAATGGTAAAACTTGGAGACGCCAGTATCGCTGCTCCTTTTACCAGCAAGATGCCGAGTATTAGAAGTTGTGTGGATATTGTTCGACAGGGAAGGTGCACGCTGGTCTCGAGCATCCAGATGGTAAGCTTATTGAACATCACCACGGCGCAGCTCTCAGGTAACTGACTCTGACACCATGCTGGCTTCTTCTCTTTCTCGATACAGTATCAAATCATGGCGCTGCAGTGCTTGATTAGCTCGTATTCTCTTTCGGCATTGTACTTGGATGGCGTGAAATATGGCGATACTCAGATGACAGCTATGGGAATGCTTGGATCGGTCTCCTTCATGTCGGTCTCGCGGTCGAAGCCCTTGGATAGATTGTCATCCGTCCGCCCTTTGACATCAATTTTCCACCCGGCTCTTTTCATCAGTCTTTTGGGTCAGTTTGCGATCCATTTGACCACTATGATGGTGGCGGTCTATTACGCAAAGCAGCACCTACCACCAGATCACGAAGTTAACCTCGATGGTGAATTCAAGCCTGGTATTCTTAACACTGTTGTTTTCCTGGTGAGCAATGTTCAACAGGTCACCGTCTTCGTGGTCAACCTGCAAGGCAGACCTTTCATGACTGGCTTGACGGAGAATCGACCGCTACTTTGGAGTTTGGTGGTCACTTTTATTTTGACCTTCATGTTTGCCTCAGAGAGCGTCCCGGGGTTGAACAAGTATTTCCAGTTGGTTCCGTTCCCTGACGACCAGTTCAGGGACTACATTATTAAGATTCTGATGCTTGATGTCGGTGCGAGTCTCTTTTTGGACCGTTTCATGAAGTTTTTGTTCTGCCCACAAATTCTTTTCGCTAGTGTCAAGGGAACAACTTGGAAGGATGTTTTCGGTCTTGGACGCACTATCGTCATCATTTTCTTTGTCATGAAAATGTTCTTGGGCAACGATGATGCATGGGAAGAGATGATGATGCAAGAAGGCAGGTTCGAAGAACTTGGCATCAACGCGACAGAAAATGCCACCAACGCGACGGACCTTGTAGGAGATGCCTGCATAGGTGAATCTTGTGCGGCAAATCTAACAGAGGCTGTTGCTGCGGGCTTGAGTGACGAGTTTTAGATGACGGCAACATGAAATGGTCAAATCAATCATTGAGTGAATACAATCTTTCATATATCGTAGATAAGAGTACCGTACCCGGTACTTGCTAGGAGTAAGTCATCAGACGAATTTAGCTATCGATTACCGGTACCAATCAGCCGTCATGAAGCACCCATTGGCTTTATCGCCCAGGATATCCCCTCAGATTCTAGGCGTTTCGGGGCAGTCCCGCAGCTGTACACCCCGGATTTGCCTCCAAACTTCTGAACTGCTTTCAGACGTAGTTTCGATGATTCAGAAATGGAATCCATGTTCTTCCAGATTCGAGTTCCCAGGTCATGGGTATCCGAACTTCGTTCTCCCTTTATAGACAAGGTCCACATTCGAGGAATTGCATACGTTCCATCATCCTTGAGATATTTTCCTACCAGCTCATCGTACAGGTCATGTGATGCAGCAACTTTCAGTTTCTCCATCACTATCTGTCCTACCTGTCCGGCTTTGACACATTCCACGAAAGTATTTCTAATTACCTCATCCCGGTAATCCCCTTCATCAAGAGTCGAAGCGCAAACCGACAGAAATGCTGCGTAAGATAGGAAGTTCGGTTTATCATAGGTTCCCAAGGAGAGTTCCGCCATCGTTAGCTGCGCGATTTGGAACGCCTCCTGACGTTCTGAAAAGTCTTCTGGCCAAGAACAGGCATTTAAGACAGCCGTGAAGGCGACGACATTTGGTTTGACTCTTTTCGAATAATTTTCCATGTAGCGCTTCCTCATATGTTGTAATATCTCATACGCACTACGGGCCCGCTTCTTCTCGCATGATTTTGCCCACGCATGTATGGTTGCTGTTGCGACAATGCATTGATGTCAGATGATATCATCGTCTCGAATAATCACACTTCCACGACAAACTACTTACTTGTAAAACAGTAGACATTGGGCGAGAGTCCTTTGTCTCCATCTTCCGACTGCTGGTCCAAATATCGAAGGATTTGTTCGGCTTTTTGGGGTGAACCAGGTAATGACGTCCTCGCCCATGCTTGGATGAGAGACTGATAGGAGTAAATATCAGGCTTGCAATCTTCTCCGTCTACATATCGTCTCTCCATGCGCCTAACGACATCCTCGACTTGAACTGCCTTGTCGATTTGATCGCCCATTGCCAAGGCGTGAAGCACTGCGTTGTAGGTGATTGTATTGGGACTGAGTTTCTGCACGTCCATGTAATTCAGGATGCCCAGAGCTTTGGTAGCGGCTTCGGGTGATCTGCTCTTTGCCCATGCTGTGGCTAGGGTACTCATCGAGAATACGTCTGGCTTTAAGTGAGCTAGGTGATCATACTGAGACTGCAATGCCTCCATCCGTCGAAGAATTCTCACGACACCTTGTGGATGACCAATCTTCGCATAGCCATTCATGGCGGCATTGAACATGGGGGCTGTTAACTCCGCACAAGGATTCCCAGCAATACTTTCTTCGATTAATCTCTCTAAAAGTTCCTCGGCACGTTCCGCGGACCCAATATTTTTTCGGCGCCCCCAGCGTGATATAGCAGGTACCATTTGCTTCAAAACTTCTTCCGTCAGCTCGCCCGCTTTTGTGGGTCTCCATTGTTTGTACACCCAATTGAGCCATTGGAATTCTTCTGCAGCTTTTTGTTGGCTCTTGGAAAGTGATGATGTCGCTTTGTTTGGAGTTGACATTGGCTTATTTGTCGTCGGAGCCTTTGGATGCGAAAAACCGCTAGCGGCAATACTGACAGATAACCGCGTCGTCGATTTCTTGGATGATGAAAACTGGAAAGCACCTTGGGACGACGACAGGTTAGTTCGTCTGCTGCGGTTGGGGACTGCTCGGCGAAAGCAGCATGGAATGAGGAGTCCAGTCGTCGCACCAGAGGCCAATAAAAGTATTAACAGGATGGATGCACCCCTAGCCCAGTGTTTCTTTAAAGGAATCATATTATTATTGTGGTAAGCCTAGCAAATCTGAAGATTAATGATGTGATAGATAGAGGATTTCAATAATGCGTCATCGTCACACAAAACGTTTTGTATACTTTCTGTTTTCTATGTTGTCGTCCACACATCATCACCCCATCATCCATCATCACACACCACGCACATCATCGGAAAAATTCCCTCCAATTTTGTCGTTGAAATACCGGTATGTAGGCGTGCACGTACACACGCACGTACCTGGTAGAGTACAGTACGACAATACGTGGTATTTTTTGTGCGTGCGTTTCCTCAAAATATCCGACACCTTCGACTAAAACCAACGAAGAAGTCGAACGATTCGATTTTCCTCTTCGATGAGCAGTTCATGTTCTGAATGGAATGTCAGCGAACCGCGACGATGAGCAAAGCAAAATCTTGTTTTCTTTATTTTGTGATGTTGAGAGTCTCTAGTCTACAAGACTACACTAATCATCGTAGTACGAGTATACTAGCACTGCAGCTCGTCACCCTTGATACATCAACACGTACAATAATGACAATTCCACTCCACAATTGGTGTGCCACTTGCGAGGAAGGCGTTCATGATCATGCCACAATTTGCACGGTATGCGGTGACGCCCTCGGGCCTCCCCCATCCGCGACGTCGAGACGCGGTACGAGTACCGGTACCGGTGCCGGTAACACCCACTCGTCTTCGTCTTCGTCTTTTGGAGTGCGGGCGGTCCCTGAATTCATGACGGATGATTTTCGTGAAGCGGGTCGTGAAGTTCGGAGTATGCAAACGAATCTGAGAGGACAAGTTCACGAGATCAATGCCTTGGCTCGAGAGGCGCTCCTGATGGAAGGGAACAACAACGGCATCGGCAACGGCGGCGACAACGACTGGCAACAAGTCCCCGCCGAACTTTTGGCACCTCAAAATGCCGACCATCGAGGTCGACCGACCGCCAAGGAAACACTTGCCAAAATTCCTCGCATCAAACTGGATGACAAGAGCTCTCTATTTCGACAGGCAGTGTTAGAACTATCAATGTCAGATTCTTCCAGCAGCAGCACGACAGTGCCCTTTCGCGCCATCCCTGCAGAGTTTGGTCCCACCCAATCCTTTCAGATCGAAAAGGCAACGATAATAGTAGCTTCTCCGAGAACGGCAAAAGGGGGTCTCAGTGAAGAAACAAAGACACGAATCGCACAATCATCATCACCACCATCATCAAATGCTACTGATAATACTCCAACGATTGTCTATTTGGAGCGGGGTGATGGAATTACCTTTGTCGACAAGGCAGTTCAAGCACAGAAAGCAGGCGCCGTGGCTGTGATTATTGGCAACAACATGTCGACACCGTGGCCCTATGTCATGAAAGACTCCTCCGGCGAGGCGCCAAAAATGGGGCTGGATATTCCCGTCGTCATGATCAAGCAGGCCGATGGCAAGGCGCTGATAGATCACAACTCCAAAAGCAATGACTCTGTTCTTCTTGCGAGTCTAAGAATACAGTCTTTGACAAAGGATTGCGTTGTTTGTTGTGAGACATTTGCGAATGGGGAGACCGTGATGCAACTTCCTTCTTGTGGTCATGTGTTTCATGAAAAATGTGCCATAGCATGGTTGAGCAAACACAACACATGCCCATTTTGCCGGCGGGAGTTGCCCACGGATGACTCGGAATATGAACAAGAGCGACGACGAACACAAAGGACGCACGCAGGAAGTGCTTCCGGTAGCAATGAATCCCAATGGAGTGGTTATTATGGATAGATTCTTCATTGATTATGATTCTTGACACTCCTCTTTTACTTTTGCCTTCTAGAACACTTATTAGTCATCCGATGAAGAAAAATAGATTGGTAGTCCTTCTCTCTATGTACCGGTACCGGTATATTTTACGATTCTTCCTGGTACCGGTAGTTGTGAACTTCGTAGACTATTCGTACGTACGTAAAGCGGTCGAAAGATCATCAGGGGTAAATAGTAAATAAGACTCAGCTCTTGTCGTGTTAGTCGATTAGATTAGTTCGAACCAAAAGCACACTTCACTGAAGAGTGAAGAAAAAAATCGCTCAGCCCTCGCTAAATCCAACCCGGCCGGCGTCTCGCAACGCGCAAGAAGTGCTATGTCGAAGATCTAACGGTCCATTCTCATCATCATCCCCCCTCCGTCGTCTCAAGGCGAAATCTTGGTCTTCTCCTCTTTTTCAGAGTATTTTACATACTTTTGACCATGAGCTACTTCATTGCCGCAATTTCCAATAGTGGTGGTGCGCCTGAACAGGCGTACCGCAAAATGCAAGCGGCTGGGGCTTGCCCGGAAAAGCCATTTGCGGGTAAGTTTTGATTTGTTCGATGTTATTGTTTTACCATCGTCGCCTCGTGAATTTCTCGGCCGCGTGAGGCCGATCGGCTCGCGCTCTAAAGATATATAAATTTAGCTATCTCGATGGGAGAGTGTGGAATCGATGTTCCTGTTGTGCACATTCAATCTTTAATCTGACCATGATGTCCCCTTTCTTGCAGAGATGTTCAAATTCGAGGTTCCCTCGTTGACTGTTGGAACCCTGGATACTCTCATGGTGAGTCGCTCGAGGGGAATTGGAAGATGGCGTGTATTTTTGTTTCGTTCGTCTCATTTTTCGCTTCTCTAGACCCTGAGCGATGATATGGTGAAAACAGATACGGTCGTCGAGGGCATCGTCCGAAAGATCGAGAAGACTTCGGCGGAACTATTTGATAAGAGAACTCCGGATCTTACTGTTGGTGGAGTGCCGTCCCAGCGATACATTCAGCAGTTTGCTTGGGACTCGGCGAAGTACCCCAATCGACGGCCTTTGAAGGAGCTCGTTTCTTTGATTGCTGGGGGAGCTGCTGGAATCGACGAGGAGCTTAAGCAGTTGAGTGCTTCTTTTGCAGATAAGCAGCAAGCGTTGACGGATGCTAAGCGTAAGCAAGGAGGGAACTTGATGCAGGCTGACTTGAATGACCTGTTGAATGAAGAGATCATGCGAAAAATCAATGTTGTGGACACGGAGTATTTGAAGACTGTATTCGTTGCCATTCCAAAGAGTCAGAAGGAAAACTTTGTCTCAAACGTCGAACAGCTGGCATCTGACCTTGTGGGCTATGGTGGACCCGATTGGGCGCGTGATCCTAGCAAGCTTGGAGAGCCTGTTTCCTTCGGTTCCAAAGTCGACCGCCACAAAGTTCGAGGATCTCCCGTCGTTCCAGGATCGGCTCAGCTTGTTCATTCCGACGAGGATACGATGCTTTACGCTGTTGTAATCTTGAAGAGTCAATACGAGGCTGGATATTACGAAGGAGAGGAATTCGTACCCGGAACCAAGATCGACTTCGAAGAAGAATTCGCCCAAGCGTGCCGCGAGAAGCGTTATGTGCTTCGTGAGTTCCAGTGGGATTCAACTGCTGCCTCCAAATCAGCAATGGCTCGGGAACAGCTGCAAGTGGAAGTTGATGGTATGAAGAGTGCCCTCATGAGGTGGTGCAAGACACACTATGGTGATGCCTTCGTTGCTTGGATGCATATCAAGGTTATCCGCGTCTTTGTGGAAAGCGTTCTGCGCTACGGTTTGCCGGTCGACTTTACGGCAGTGTTGTACAAGGTCCACCCGGGAAAAGACGTTCAACTTACACAGGCTCTCGACAGCGCACTTGGCGGTGGCTCTGCGGACGATGATTTGGAAGAAGACGCTGGCGATGAGTACCATGACTTTGTCTTGCTGAAGTTCGAACCTTAATAAATTCATGGCACTCCTCTAGCCATATAATTCTGCAAGAATGACATTTCCTACTAGACTATTCCATCTCTAATGCAAATATAAACGAGTTTAGTGCGCATTTCCAATAGTTTTATATTTATCCTGCACATTGTGTAATGTTATAACGTGGCCGGTCTACTCAGAGGAATCTTTCTTCTTCTTGTTTTGCTTCTGACGACGCTTCTTCTTAGGTGGAAGTTCACGACCTTCCATGTTGACTCTGAAAGTCCCATGGACAGGGCGATGATCTGAATGCTGGGCCCCCGGAACGCTTTCATATGAGAGTACTCTCGTTCCCCAAGGTTTGAACAGGATCCTATCAGTCCAAGCTGGAATTCGTTGTTTGTGAGAAGTATCATACTCACCAGTATCCTTGTCAAACTTGAAAGTAGGTGCAAACTTGACATTTCCTTCTGCGAATCCCGGAAATGCTCGTCTCTCCGTCATTGTACGAAACAGTTGATCATGTGGTAACAAATTATCCCAAGCTAACTCTTTTCCTCCAGTCAGAATTGTGTATTCGGTAACTTCGCGCGGAAGATCTATTCGGTAGTTCAAATCGCCACAGAAAAAGGCACGATCGACTGAATCAAAGAGGAAGGATCGGTCATCTGTTGCCACTTCTGTGCGTTGTTTGGGTAAAAACCCTTCTGGGGACTGAGCTTCCAGTTCGTTGGAGATGCGCCAAAAGTCTGCATCGCGAGCGTCCGAATTCTTGACATGTGCTGCCATATGAGCAGTGACAAAAACCATACGCAATGACTTCGATCGAGGAGCGTCGCTATCTTCCGGGGGATTCCGAGCTTTCAATTGCAAAAAGGCAGCAATGGCGCCTTTATTGTGAAAGACGTTCCCGATTCCACAAGTTACATCGGCTATAGATACATGCTCGATCTCTTTCAAGAAAGACTTTTTGGCAAAGAGACCAAATTGGATCCCACCAAGTAAATGCAATGCAATCGGAACGTAATCTTTGCCAAGCATCTTGATCATAAGACGACGATACTCGCGGGACCTTCTTCCTTCCGTTCTACGAGGCTTGATGTTTTCGCATTCTTGGCCTGAGATCAAAACCAAGTCGCTGCCACTGCCCTTCTTCACCCCAGCTTTCCGGAAGGCTCGAATGAATTCTGCGTCGTCTTCAGAAGGAGATTCTTCCGCAAGATTCCACGTTACGACTGAAACAATTGCGTCCGTTTTCTTGTCCTCGGAGGTTTCGAGGGATCTCCTGTCGAGCAGTTTGCCTTGCCTTGTAGCAACTTTGCTTGCTCCAAGTTTGAGGTCATCTTCCTTCATTTCAACTTCAACCTCCACTTCAACCAGGCCTAATTTATCGGTGCTTGCAGTGACCGTATTCATTTGCTCATCCTCTATTTCTGTGGAATTTCCCTCATCAAGCGCGATTTCGCCAGAGAAGCTGGCATTTTTAGTTATATTGGAGGTGTTTCTTATCTGTGAACCTCCCCGTGTTTCATTCAAAGATGCAGTCATGTTGCTACCACCATCGGTGTTGGAAGACGTCTCTGCCGTCGTCCAAGCGAGGACTTCGTCGACGTCTTCATTAAGGAATTTGCCGATGAAATGGACAACATCAGGCTCAAGATATGGATCTTCGGATGCTTCTTTTGAGCCAGGACCCTCGTGGGCCACGTCGTCATGCGAGGGATCTTCGGTCTGGTATGACTTTAAGTTGATAGCTGTCTTTTGATTTTCGACGTCCTGGTCCGAAATTGTTCCGCTTTCTTTATTGTTCGATGGCGATGCTGCTGCGTCTGTCTCGCGCTCAACGCTTATCGCCCCACCTGACGAGCTTTCAATAGTATCATTTGATCTTTCTGCTTCTGTTTCTGCAGAGACATCTGCTAGAGTCCCTTCTTCGGTGCGAACACCCGCCGACGAAATGGTTTCAGCGTCTGAATCAGAATCTTCGGACGATTCGTCCTCGTCTTCATCGATATTTTTCTCGTTGTCGATGCTTGGCCTTGCATCTACTATTGAAGTGGTGTCACTTGCTTCGATGTCTTCGCCTTCGCGCTCTCCTTCTACAAGTTCAGGGTTGGACTGATCGATGGAAATTTCAGACTTTGGTTCCAGAAGGCTTGGCTCTCCTTCTGGCGAGGGTTCCTCCTGGATAGGTACTTCCGCTGTCGATGAGTTCTCGATCACGTCTTTCGTAACATCTTCGCTTTCCAGTTGGAACCGTTCAATTTCAGAGGGGGTGGACGTGGAGCTTGTAGGAGGTCCTGGGGTAGACACGTCTGCTGCTTCATCGGCTTCCTCTGCAGATTCTATCTCTTTGAGAGCATCGAAAGATCCAGTTTCATCAATAGCGTTCGCTGTAGGAATATCCTTTGTTTCCTCGGCTGGAGACTCCTCACTGTCACTGCAAGTAGAACTTGGAGCTGTTTGAGGCAGTAGTGTGGAAGCGTCGGCTTCTTCAACGTGGACCACAGATTCTGTCACTTCAATGACATCAAAAGAGCCAGAGTCGTCTTCAACGTGCACTACAGATCCTGTCACTTCAATGACATCAAAAGATCCAGAGTCGTCAATGCTTTGTGCTGCACCAGACTTTTCCTCTACCACGAGTGGCTCGTTTTCAGACGGGATGTGTGTCGACGCTTCGGGTTCAACGTGCCCTACAGATTGTGCAATTTCGGTAGCCTCAAAAGATCCACGACCATCCATGCTTTGCACTGCGTCATGAGCTTCCTCCATAAGCGGGTCGTCCAACGTGCTAGCTCCAGAATGAATAAGATTCTCCGAGGAAGCCACATCCGCATCAGCTTCAAAGATCGGCGTTGCCTCCGAGGTTTCTTCCTGTACTGGGACATCTACAGGTGCAGGCGTGCTTGTCACGCCAAACTGAGCTTCCTCGACAGAATTTTCTGTCGCGCCCGTATCCCTCTCTGATTCGTCTTCACTTTTCTTGGCACCTGGCACCTCCGCAGCGTCAATATGAGTCTCTACTAGCGAAGTAAGTTTCGTCTTCGTCTTCCGTTTTTTCTTCGTCGATTTCTTCTTTCTCTCGGAGTGAGATGTCTTGACTGCATTCTCTTGAGCTTTTGGTGACGATCTGGGCAAAGATGAGTGGGATTTCTTTCTCGATTTTCTCTTCTTATTCTCCTTAGATGATGGGCGGGACAACTTTGTTCTTGGGCCATCCACCGTCGACGTTGGGGGGATCCGACCTCTCTCCACACTTCTCACCGGTCTCCTACTCGTGCCATAAGTTGTCGGACGAGGACTTCTCGACAAATCGCTCGGTCTCATTGGCTTCACAGCTGCTGACCCATCCTTACTTTTCACTTTCTTGACCTTCTTGTGAGCTTTCGCTCGCGTGCTTGTTGTGGAATCTTTTCTGTGGCGTTTCTCTTCGATGATAATATTGCTGCGACTGGATGAAGATGATTCGGGACTTTTCTTGAGCTTCTTGTGCCCATGAGACTTTGTGGCCTTTTTCGTAGGGGTGGAAACAAATGCCGCTCTCCCAGAATAGTTCTTGGTGGTGTCTCCCTTCTTCTTCTTTCCTTGCTTCTTCGCTCGCTTCTTCTTACTCGGTTTGGGTCGAGATGACGATGATAATGATTCTTCGTCTTCGGCTTCGTCAGCAATGATCGACGGGGTATGATGTTTCTTTTTGGTCCGTTTGATCTTCTTGTGATGCTCGGGAGCCGAGGAGGATGGAGCTGCTGTTGGTGCCAAGGACGGAGACTGAATTCCCCATTGGCCGCGCGGTGGTTGCCATGGACGAGATGATGATGATGATCGGGCGCTCACAAACAACAAGATTCCTCGTAATGGACCCAAAACGTCCAAGACGAGAAGGAAGCCAAGCAGGATTAGCTCTCGCCGCAGTGCCATGGTCTCCTTTTCTCTTTCAATTCAATACGGTGTTATTTGGTGCGAGAGAAGAGAAATCGCAATGGATGCTCTTGCTTTGCTCTCTCGGAGCAGCTAAGAGTAGCAATAGAGGGAGGCTGTGTCGCATACAGTACCAGGTACCGGGGTGGCAATGAATCATCATATTCATCATTCATCATCGGTGTCAATTTTTCGGATCTGGTCTTCCACGTGTCGATAAGCACACAAGTACGGTACCGGTACTGTACGGCGCGTCGGGGTCTGGATGGGGGGGAATACTTGGGGGAGGCTTATTTCTTTAAAATATGTGGGGGTAGTAGTGTACGTGTACTCTGGCTCGTACCGTGTACCAGTAGAGTGGACGAATATCTCATCTACTGCTAGATAGCTGGAGATTATCATCTTATAGAGCATCCTGCCCTCGCGATCGGCTATCTATCTATCTATCTATCTATCTATCTACGTAGACACAACCACAGTAATCACACTGGCAGCCCAGTCCACAACGTAGTACAAAAATGAGACAGAATTCAGGTGCCACCGTCAAGGCATAGTACTATTGAAGCACAATACGAGTTTACAAGGCTGCTCTTCCAGTCAAGAAGTCACTTCAGAAAACATAAAAACTATAGCTCTACAGACAGAAAATCGTATAATTGATGCTAATTGCGAATTGCGACACACTCATCATCATCTGACAAGCAAGCTGACCAAATAAAGTTCCACTGACCCAGAACATGTTTTGGAGTTTCTTGTCATAAAATAAATAGCGGGGTATCCCAGCATCCGTGCATTGTATTTATGTCTGTACTGTTCGTCTTGAATCGCTATACTGGGAGGCCGATCTTTCATTCTCTGGAAATTAATCACCAAATTCGTAGATGCAGCATTCGCTCTAATCCGAGAAGAAGGCCACCCAGCAGAGATACAAAATGGGCAGAGAAATGACCAAACTGAAGCCGGTCATCATGGATAGTTCCATGTTCATAATTTCTTCGTTTTGGCGGTTGATGTCTTCCATTTCAGCCCGAGTCAAATCCCGAGTCTCAATGAAACTCAAATCTTCTTTTGGCTTCTTCTTGCCAAAGACGAAGGCAGCTGTCGTGGATTTCTGGGAGACGGCGGCCATCGACGGCGCGGGAACCACAAATGCGGTCGTCAAGGGTGACATGACGCCAAGAACGGCAACGAGGAGAATCAAAAGGCGGGACAACATGGTTTCTTATTCGGAACTTTGGAAGGCGTTTCACAAAATAATGGCCGTGTCGAGGTGACCGTTTGCGAATAAAGTATGGCGTGCGAGAAGTGACATGAAAGGACGAGCGTGATGATGATGATTCGTAAATCATGGTGGCATCATCGCAATCATCATCAAGTTCGCCCAGTCATAGTTTCATACGTGGTCGAATCAAAAGCCGAATTTCCAATTGCAAGAGAGTTTGCGTATTGGTATTTCCGAATTGGCTTATTGCGATTTTGCCATTCATTCTCAGTCGTTATTTTTTGAAAAAAAATGTAAAACTGTAGACTCCAATGGGATTTCAAGCTCAAGCCTCAAAATAGGACGGGATCTTTCTCGATCCCGCACTTTCTCTCGCGATGAAGAAATCGGAACCCCGAAGATCGTGCGTTTGTTGTGGTTGCAGGTTGCAGGCATAAGGCATGCACATCGATCACATCCACCAACTACAGTAAATAGGTACCCTATCCAATACATTCATTCTCATGCTATGGATATATCTTCCAGCAGCAGCAGTGGTGGTGATAGAAACAATCGTCCTCTGAAAAGACCCAAGCTTTTGAACGACAGCAAGATGGTGGGTCAACAACAACGAACACACCAAGAACACCCGATGGTGCCTGTCCCCGACGCGATTCGGATCGTCCTTCGCGAAACCGCACGGGTCTTGTTGACTCCCAACGCCAAGCCGCAACCTTCCATCCAAATTCGATCGGATGCTCCTTCCTCGGAAATCTTCGGCAAGGTTCTGGACGAAGAGGTTCGAATGAAAGAACCAGGTTATCCGCCATACAACGCGAGCATCATGGATGGATATGCCATTCGGACCTCCGAACATTCAGCAAACAAGGGCGGAGAAGATGATACGTGGACGCACCATGTTGTGGATAGAGTGTATGCCGGAGATGAACAGGGGCCCAAATCTGCTTGTGCTGATGCGGTTGCTTTGCCTTCGGCCTACTACATTACGACAGGCGCCGTCGTCCCGGACACCTATGATTGTGTGGTACCCATTGAAGAATGCTTGGTTTCCGTTGAGGACCAGCAGAAAATCAGGATTCACCCGTCGGCCACAATTGCACCAAACACATGGATTCGGCCGATTGGTTGTGATATTCCTACTGGGTCGGTGGTCTTGCCGAAGGGACACATGATGGATCCAGTCGCCTTGGGTTTGCTCCAGCAATCAGGTGCCGATTCCATTTATGTCAAACGACCGTTAGTAGTAGGCGTTTTATCAACGGGAAATGAATTGATTCTTGGTAGCAAGGACGATGTGACACATACAGGGAAAATTCCCGATGTCAATCGCCCCATCCTACTCAATATGCTATCGACCTTTGGTAATTACTGCCAACCTCGGGATTTAGGGAACGAGCGCGATGACGACGTACAAGCTATGGCGAGAACCATTGATCACGCATTGGAGAAATGCGATGTCATCATTACGACTGGTGGGATATCCATGGGAGAGACAGATATTGTGGAACGAGTTTTGGTCGATCACTGTGGTGGGACACTGCACCTTGGTAGAATGCACATGAAGCCTGGTAAGATACGGGGCAACAATTTTTTGGTGTGCCTACGTTGACAGATGATGGAATGATTTCTCATGACAACTTGCTATGCGACAGGCAAACCGACAACCTTTGTGACAATTCCAAAAGGCGATTCAGTACGGCTGGTATTCGCAATGCCAGGAAACCCAGTGAGTGCTGTTGTTTGTACTCAGTTGCTTGTAAGGCCGTGTCTGGATCTGCTCTTTCATGGCAACCTTATTTGCCAGCAGAGGTTTAGTGGTGGGGCAATCTCGGAGGAATTATTGAATGAGATTGTAGATGAATCGCTGGTACATCAGGAAATAGAGGCCAAGTTGACACACGACATCAAATTGGATCAGCAGCGTCCCGAATATCATCGGGTCACGATACAAAGATCAACGGAGGGTTCCTTGGAGGTAACTACGACTGGCAACCAGCGCTCATCGCGGCTCATCAGCTGCCGGGATGCTCAGGCGCTCTTGGTCTTGCCCGTCGGTACTGCCGCCAAACCAACGGCTCTCGCCGGCGAATACTACCCTGTGCTTTTGCTGAACGATCTCCGAGGATTTGATCAACTCCAGCTGAAAGATGCAAAACACTTGAAAAAGCAATGTCTAGAATCAAGGATTGCTGTTGTGGAGGTCGTTCGAAAGGAGATGTCGCATCTTTCCAAGCTAGACCAAACGTGTGCGCGAGTGGAGAGCGCTCTCAGTGGATCAAAAAGTGGCAAAGCAGGAATTGTCTCAAAGAAGACCTTTTCGGATCAACTGGATAAACTCTACTCGGAAGTTGTCGATTCTAGCGGTGCTGACTTGGTGGTTGTATGCTGTGTGTCTTTTGAGGGTTCTTACAGGTACCATCTGGACGTTGTATCTACTCTCAGAAACCATCTAGAAAAGCCTGCGAAAGCTTTGGCATTGCAAGCTCGTCAAGGCGCTGCTGCAGAAGATGCTACAGCTGCCCTGTTTGAAGTAGTGGCCGGATTCGCACCAGAGAAGCAGGGAGCTATGGTTATTTGCCTACCAGACATCGGTGTGGAGGGTGGATTGGGAAATGTTCGAGGGTTATTGAAACACGCGCTTAATGTCGCTCGCGACAAGCCCCATAATCATCACCATACACACCAGAGTCATGACCATGGCAAGCCTCAGTAATGTCGAGCATTAAAGTAGTATACAATGTGATGCTTCTATAGCCATACAGTTATTGCCCCTTTTCCACAAATGGGGCATTCTAGTCTTTTCGTTTCCCGTCCTTTTTCGTCCCGGCCTTGTCTTTGTTGGAGGTGCGTTCCAAGAGTTCGGCATCTTCTGGCGCGAGGGGCTCGCTCTGAAGAAGCTCTTTCACTCGCATGACTATCTGAAACATGAGGATAGGAGCTCTGAAAATTCCGACAGCGATAGTCTCGAGGATACCGAGGGCGGAGTTTTTGTCTTGTTCCATCGGCCTGTTTTCGTCTAGATATCTTCGAATGTTGCGTAGGCGTTCCTTTTCCTCATTCGTGAGCTTTTTGACCACGGCAACTGCCTGCTCTTCTAATTCTCCCAGTGGGCCTTTCATGCTAGCATCTTTCGGTCTGACCAGATATTTTTCTGGACTTCTTTTTCGGTCCAACGCCCGCTGTCTCTCAGCTTCGCACACTTCCAGCACCATCATTTCAAATTCGCCAATCGGTCCTGGGACATCAATTGGTCTGACAACTTCATCCCTTAGTTTGGACTGTGTCATTCGAATTCTTTCAGCCTCTAAAATTTCTCTAATTGCCGTGACCGCTTTCGACTCTGCCTCGCCCAAGGGACCTCTCATGGATTCGTCCAAGTCCTTCGGCCGGAGCGTCCTGGACCGTGATCGCTCTCGTTCCGACTGCCGCACCCTTTCCAAAAAATCTACAAATTGTTTCTCCATAAAACCCAACGGACCCAACTCTCCATCAGGGGCCTCGGCTTCATACGGTCGCACCATCATACCACCCATTCGAATAATTTGTCTCGCTCGAATTGCCTCCTCTTCGAATACCTGTCGAAGCCAATCTACCGTTGACTTCTCGAGCATGCCCTGCAAATTGGACATTGAAAAATCAAACCTGTTAGTGGACAAGACGAGCCACAGCATGCACATTATTTCATCACATATCCATTGACCCACGTCCACTTACCAACGGCCCAATCTTTTCTTCACTAGCATCCATCGGTCGAACATACGCTGGTTCATCTCCCATCATCCTTGCCAGACTTTCCTCTACCTTTCGGTCTGCTTCTTTGCTCTTGAAAACTGAACTTCGCCAATCGTAGTCTTTTAAACTCAGCTCTGCCAACCGAAGTAGACCCGGATTATTCTTTTTGGTTTCCTCTTCTCTCGGCTTGTCGGCTTGGGAGTAAAGCGAAATTGGGGGTCGCCGTGATCTGCCGGATATAGAACCGGTGTGGAGGGCCAGAGAGCTCTTCGTAACCATCATGGATAAGATAACGAGGAATGTCATCATGAGTGATCTTGATTTCTTGGTAGACAGCGACATCGTGAAGTTGGATTTGACGTGCTGGCCGTTGTTGACGAGGCGATTTTATTCCTGTAGTTCGAAGCGTTGGGTGCTTCTTTCTTCCACACGTCCTGGAGCAGCAGTGCAGCACCGATAGTGATAACAACGATCACGGCAGAGCTAGATGGTTGAGTTAGCTGTGCGTGCACGGAGCTAATTCCAAAGTGCTTGTACTGTAGTTACAACTCTAGTCTCTCTACTAGTAGAGTTCCGAGACGAACAACGTGTGCAACTACAGTGCCGGTACTTGTACAGGGTAGACAGCCATTCCAAGTACATACAGTATCCTCGTCCCCATGCTTCTTTGAATTTTCACCTCTATCGCGTTTTCTCACCCCTTATTTTCGGTTGGCTCAACTCGGCTCCACGCGGTATCTTTTTGGCCACGTCACCACTCAATTGGGGGTGCCCTAAAAATCATCACCCTTTTCAACTTTTTGAAAAAACTTGCAATCTCCCTCCCCCAAATAATACCGGTACCAACATTCACATTGCTACAGTGAAATAGCAGATTGATTCTGTCATTTGCATTCACGATGATGATTGATTGATGATCGCATTCATCATAAAGCCTCTCTTCGAGTACGTACTCCTAGCTAGTAGAGAGAATACAGTTCGGCTACCGGTACTCAAGCGCAACACTAAAGACCAGACAGTACCATACCGGTAGTTATTTACATGGTCCAAGACTGCACCCCCACAGTATCCACTGAAGAAAACCGATGAGGATAGTGCTGCAGGAATGAGCAATCGCTTTAGTGAAACCATGGCGAAGACTCCGCCCGCCACTCTGGGCATCTTTGCCGTTTGTGTGGGCATCTACGCACTTCAAATCTCCATGGATCTGGACGTGGAACTATTCACCATGTGTCCCCGACTGGTGCTATACGTGCACGAATACTACCGTATCGTCACGTCTGCCTTGTTTCATGGTAGCTTGATGCACATTGGAATGAATATGCTGTCTCTTTTTCATTTGAGTACTCTCTTGGAACAGCGACTTGGAACTCTGCCTCACTTGGTATCCACGCTCGGGGCGATCCTCCTCACTTCCCTGGTTTACATCTTCATAGCTTGGGTAGCTTCTGTATTCACGTACGATGGCTGGATGTATCAGCACTCAGTTGGATTCTCAGGCGTGCTCTTTCACTACTGTGTTTTGGAGTGCAACATGGCGTCGAATACCTCGCGAAGTCTCTTCGGGATGATCCATGTGCCTACGTATCTGTATCCTTGGGCACTGCTGGTGATCCTTCAAATGTTCATGCCGAATCTTTCCTTCCTAGGTCATTTTTCAGGGATTTTAACCGGATACTGTCAGTACTATGGTCTACTGGATATCATGACTGTCGGGCCCGAACTGGATAGTTGGTCGGCGTGTTCCTGGCTAGCACAACGGTCAAACTGTGTTGCCGCCCCCTCCAACAATGACAATCATCACCGGACCTTTCAGGAGCCATCCGCAGTGGTCCATTCCATTCGTGGTGGATGTAGGACAGCGTGCAGGTTCGTGGGGCATATCCTGGAGACATTTTCGGTATGCCTCTTGGGAAGAGGTCAGCGCTTGAATGCCAACATTCGACTTCCTCAATGGACGACGAACGCTATTAGCACATCGCCCACCTCTTCTGAAGGGCATGTGCTCGGTTCGGCACTTGAAGACGATGAGGAGTGGGGTGGTCTACCCACGATGGCTTCATTGGAGAGGGAACCACTAACCAGCCAGATCGTTTGAGTACGACTTTGTAATACGACGTTGGACAAGACAAAATGATATTCGACAAGAAGTAGTGCAGCAACGCAACAGGTGCACCCATTTTTGAGCTTAAGTCGAGCCTTCAAAGTTTCTACTCAATGATTATAGTCTGGATTTCAACTGCTGGGATCCAGCGAATTTGGCGGCGGCGTCCTTCAGGGCTTGCCGCGCTGCTAAAGTTTCGGGCGTTGCTGCGTCCGCATCATCTGCGCTGCCCTGCATTGTATGTTGACTCAGAGCAGAGCCATGTCGTTCCTTATTGGTCTTCATGACGGCATCAAAAAAGTCCCCGGCTGCCGCATCTGCCCACGATGTAGCACCAAAAGCCGAATCAGAATCTGGAGGGCTTTCTTGCCACCCCAAATGACCACCACATCGCGTCTCGGCAACCATAACATTGGGATTGGAAACACAGAAGCCAAGCTTGTTCTTGTTCGGATGAGCGACTAGAAAGTCATCTTCTGCTGTCAGATTGAGATAGGGAACAGATATAAACCGAATCAGTCGATAGGAACTGCTGTCTAGCCAATAGGAATCACCGTCTTTGAATCCAATCCGAAAGGCAAACGGATAGAATGGGTCGTTTCGCGCCAGGACGGGTGCCACTGAATCATCTAGATTCGCAATAGTGGAACTGAGCAATCCTTTTCGAATGGCGCCTCGAAACATGGGGTCTTTCATTTTGGAAAAGACGGACCAATTCTTGAAAAAAGTCTTTTTGACTCCCATGGCCATGAGAATGTTGAAAGGGAATTTCACCAACGAGGAATTAATCGACAATGGACATCCTAGACTCGCCGCCCCAGAGACGCATTTGGGGAGCGTTCCACTCATCCCCTCTTCGCCAAGATACTTGGTCATGACGCTAGCTCCCAAAGAGTTACCGACCAGAAACACTGGTACATTTTCCGCTAGACGCCCCGAAAGGGTCCATACCAGACTACGAATATCGCCCGTATAGGCAGCATTATAACCGCGAGGTGTCGTCATTGGCACACCGCCACACCCCCGAAAGTTCATGGCGGCCGCATTCCACCCACGGTTGGCAAACGATCGTTGTAAGGATCTCATGTACCCAAAGCTCGCATCATTGTTGATACCATGTAAGATAATGACGACCGGCTCCTGGATGGGGCCTTTGAGAATCTCGTCTTGACGCTCTTCTGCAGATAGTTTCGATGTTCTGGTATCGTTCGTCCGCCATGGGACCTCCCAGTCCACTCCAAAACTCGCTCCATCAATGGAGCTTTGCACAATTTCTCGAAATCTCAAATGCTCCTCGGACGACGAGGGACCCCTGAGAAGGTAGGCCGCTGTACTGGAAACAACCCCACGAGTCCCCACAAAAAGACTAGGCTGAATGGGTCGTGCCAAAATGTTGCCGGCGGTGGCGGTTAATTTTTCATAGACGCTGGACATGAAACCTCCTTTTGGAAACTGCCCGAACGTATAGGGTGGTTGCGTCAGACTCTTTTGCAGTCTCATTTCATAAGCTAATCCACTCGATAAAAGAACAGACAGCAATACAGTCCAGCCAGCAGGAGTGTCTGGCAAGGACTCAATCGCGGAGGAACGCTGGCGAATCAGCTGCTTCGAGAAGCGCTGGGAGAACTTTCGCAGGGATCCAACTTTTCTGTTCAACTCCCTACGTGGCGGCTGTGGCTCACCAATATACTCAGTCGTACCGTACATGCGAAGACGATAGGCCTTTTCATCTTCATCTTCACCCTCTTCTTCTGGTAGACCATGATCATGGTCATGATCATCCGCCTCCGCCTGACTGTCAAAGAACTGGGTCTCTCGAGTCGACGTCCTCTCCTCATCGTCATGAGACGAGGGAGCTTCTACAAGAAGCGTCGAGTCATCCGACATTTCGTTGTCGTCGGCGTCGTTGTCAGGCATCTCGAGATGAATACAAATGCCGCAAATGATTAGTTATGATACGTTCCTCTCTAAAATAGAGAGTATCGCTCTATGTAATACCTGTTAGAATGCAGTACGCGTACCGGTACTGGTACCGGTAGAGTGAAGGGTCGCTTTGACAATAATCTCGCGATCTTTTTGTCCTGCGCGCGTACTGTTGCGCGCTCATGGTGAAGAGTGAAGATGAGGAGAGCGAGGTCGAGATGCGAGCTCCATGCGCGACATTGCGTGAAGAACATGCCAGTCGTGCGTCAAAAGTAAAAGTCACATCAACCCCAGCTGGTATCTTATTTTGGAGTTCCCAGGTGTTCGAAGTTCTATGCAGCCTTGATCTTCGACGAAACGCCAAGCACGCAAGCAAGCAAGCTCATAAAAGGAATATGCAGTAAGAAGCGAAGGGTCGGTAGACTCCTCAGGCTTACAAAGATCGAGAACCATGTTTCGAAACACTTTATACCGATTTGCCAATGTATTCAGTCGACAGCAGAGAGCTTTCTCTGTGGCAACCGCGTCAGCAGCAACCAATCCCAAGATCGCCGCCCTCTCGGCGACCGCTGGAGGCAGCGATCGAGTCGTTGTCCTCGGAGGCGGATGGGCGGGATTTCAAATCGCTTTAAATGCCAATTCGGGTCTTCCCTTGACTGTCATCTCTCCCAACAATCATTTTGTGTTTACTCCTCTTCTTGCCAGTACGGCTGTAGGTACCCTCGAGTTTCGATGCATACAAGAACCTATCCGAACTGTGCTTGGACCGAAAGGTCAATTTATTCAAGCCAAGGCAAAATCATTGGATCCTGACAACAAAAAGATTCTTTGCGAATCGGTTCACCAAGACAAGTTTGAGCTTGAGTACGATAAGCTTGTTATCGCTGTCGGAGTCCAAACAAACGTGAGTCAGTACCCAGACAGAACACTACTTGGATGAAGAATGAATCAAGCAATCAATCAATCGTCTCATCGGTCAATGATCTATCATTTATCAATGATTTCCTCCAGACATTTGGTATTCCTTCAATCAAAGAGGGTGAAAATGACATTTTCTTTCTGAAACAATTGAATCATGCTAGGGGAATCCGAAACAATATTATTGATTCTTTCGAAAAGGCCGCTGTTCCAACAGTGACTGAAGAGGAGCGACGACGACTCCTCTCGTTTATGGTTGTCGGTGGGGGACCCACCAGCTGCGAATTTGTTTCGGAATTGCATGGTGAGTTCTAGCGTTTCAATACAATCGGATGAATGCGACAACCGTCCAAGAGACGACACTTAAGCTCTGACGTTCATCATAATCGAAAGATTTCATCAAGCACGATGTCAGTCGGCTCTACAGGGATCTACTCCCATACGTGAAAATCACGCTAGTGGAGGCAGGGCCTGCATTACTGGGGCCCTTTGACGCGGCGCTGCAAAAGTATGCTCATGGTCTCTTTCAGAAGCGAGATATTGATGTAAGGCTGGGAACTGCCGTGACAGGGGTAGAACAATTTGACGCCGACGGGTATCACTTTCCATCACGCCGTGCCATGCTTTCCGATGGCACCAGCCTCGAATATGGCACGATGGTTTGGAGTGCGGGTTTAGCTCCTAGGAATTTTACCAGAAGTTTGGATGGGATTCTGGAGAAAAATCCTCGAAATGGTCGAATCCTGGTCGACAAGTATCTACGCGTCAAGGGGTATGAAGGTTCGATATGGGCTTGCGGCGATGCTGCTGTTAATGACGAAGGTGTGGTGCTACCACAGCTTGCTCAAGTTGCCAGGCAGCAAGGAATTTATCTGTCAAAAGTCTTGAATGGGAAACAAGCCGAAGACGAAAAAGAGTTTCATTTTTTCAGTCTGGGAAGTATGGCCTATGTCGGAGATTTGAAGGGCATCTACGACGGTACTAGCGTTGGAGAGCCTGGCAAAGAAATCAAACAACCGCGCATTACGGGTCTCCTAGCTTTACTCATGTGGAGATTTGCGTACTGGGGAAGGCAAACAAGTATGGTGAACAAGATGCTTATCCCCATGCACTGGTTCAAGTCGTTTCTGTTTGGTCGAGGTATGTTGTGGCATGGAAGAGTTTTTCTCCGATGGAGTGTCTGTTCTCACACGTTTGTTTCATCCTAGATGTCTCCCGCTTCTAGCTCGCCGAAAATCCAACGGAAATTTCGATGATCGGTACGCTGGAGTCGTCGTGATTTGCTTCGTTCGTACTGGCCATAATCGTGCTGACTAGAAGAAACTGTTAGCTTTGTAATTCAAGTACCAATTTTTAATCTTTCTTCTCAGTTTCATCTTTCGTTAGCATTCGATCGATACAGTAACTGCCACAGCCCATATCACCGAGATAACAGTCATCTTCCGCTTGATCGCTCTGATCTTTGCCCTCATCGGAACAGGGAAATATGGGGTGACAGGTTTCTCGTGCCTTTTGTAATAGTAATCGAAAATCTGTGAGTGCATCTGAAAATACGTCGGGTCCGATTTTCGATATGGTCTGATCCAGGCTTAGGCTGGCCGCGCGATGGAGCAAAAAATCGCCATAGTTTTTTGCCCACCACTCCGGACTCGTTAAGTGCTCCTCCACCACTGGGGTTCGCAACTCTTTTGGATCAACATTTTTCTGGCAAGAAAGGGCTTTGCCTCCTTGAATACTCGTTCCCGTGTACTGACTATGCAACCTAGACGAAAAATGGAGGACGTCGGACGTTTCCAGCCCCAAGAGCAGTTGCAGCGCCACAAGTGATTCGTCAAATCTTTCAACAGTTCCAATGAAGTCATACCTTTCCAGAATGGCTTTGACGGCAAGTTGCATGCGCTTTTCGTGTTGGACCTTTGTTGGTTCCGCCGCATTCCAAAACGTGTCGTCGAGGATTGTTTGCATGGTGTACTGCACTTGAAATCCCCCGCGCCCTTCACTAATGGTACCAAACTGGACGTCGGTTGATGTTTTTAAAGCTTTCAGGACATAATCCGAAGTTGAATCCGTCTTGTTTTTTTGCAGATCAGCCGGAGGTAATGCTATTTTTCGTTTGGCTACATTCGAGGCCACCCTACTCATGGCCCGATCTGTGGGATCGCGAACAAAAGTCCAGAGATAGCTAAGCGATTTTTCGCGTTGACGATAGTAAAATCCCGATGTGGGCCCCTGGTGTCGAATACAAGTCTGTTCCAAGCCTTGGCGAGCCGCGAAATTCCGTGCGATTCTCTCGTTTATTCCGGCGAGAGTGGTCGAGGCCCCTCTTGGAATTTTGACATAGCACAACCCCATCGGGCGCCCCTTCGCTTGTTCGAATTTGAGGCGACCATCAATACACCACTCGCTCGGTGAGACTGGGGTAAATACACGCGCAATCAAAGAAGCTGTTTGCTCGATATGACGATCTCTCATTCGTGCGTCTGGAAATTCGACTCGGCTGTTCATGGGAGTGTGGTTGCCCAGGTTGCTGTGAGTGCGACTCTGTGATGCTCCAACAGCTGCTACATGTTGATCGTATTGGTAGCCGGAGTTGACCAGGACAACCTCTGGGTTGCTACTCAGGGAGAAGTAGACCAACGCGTAAATGGCAACAAAGGAAATGGAGCAATATTTCTGCAACTTTGAACGGCATTTTTGTAAACGTTGGGCTTGTAGAGCTTCGCCGTCGTCCATAGGAGAGGCATCACCCAGAGACGAAAGATCGTCATCGTTGTCGGCTTCCCCGGCAGATTCTTTCATTTCTTATTTCTTGCGGCCTTTAGGTGTTATCCCTTTGATTGTACTGCGTTATGAGACACATCAGGAATAAAGTCTTGGATGGAATAACAGATTGGGAGAGGCGAGAAAGAGAATGAGATAAAAATCAAAAATCAAAATGTCTGGTGGGAGGTGGGAAAGAAAAAAATATGTCCCTCATATGCGTGGGTGCGCGATTTTTATTTATTTTTGCGTGCATGTGATGACGTCATGGATTACCGGTACGGTTCTGGATCGGATTGTTGTTGGGCTCGCCCTAGTCGAAAGTTCAAGGTAAGCTTTTGAGCCAATCAAATTGCTCGGATCTCTCGCTTACGTACTTGCACGAGAGCACACGCAAATTTCCGAGACTTTTTTGCATCCCATGACCGCCGTACGTGTTCGTCCATGAGAACTGAGAACGGCAGCCGTTCATCGCTCTTTCGCAATCATTTCTCTGTTATAACGCAAGGTATGTTGACCATGGAGATGAGAGGATGACCGAGATAATCTGGATCATTGCAGAAAGAAACGAAGGTCGAAGAGCTATCCAGTCGCTTTGGTGCAAATGTTGTGACGAGTCGCTTTTTTTTCGCTTGTAAAACACTCAAGACTCACCCATTCGTGTTGTTGCAGTAGTCAAAATGAAGGCCGTTCAAGCTCTTATCCTCGCTGTTGTTGTGGCATGCGCCTCGGCGTTCGCCCCCATCCAATCGACACGACCTGCTGTCAAGCCTGTCGCCATGAGCAAGCTCCCCGAGCCTGTCAATGACATGAAGGAGAACAACGCCGCTGCCTTGGCCGCCTTCGCCACTGCCATGGCCCCCTTTGCCGCCCAGGCCAGTACCGTCGATGAAGCCACCGTCATTGGATACGGAGCTGGTCTCGTTGCCTGTGTTGTTTCTCTGGCTGTTGGATTCGCCATTGGATACGGAACTCTTGTCAAGCCTTAATTGTCGTGTCGTCCAGTTCCGTGTACTCTAATCTAGCTATAGACTTGCAACAACATTGATAGGAAAATCCTATGTTTTGTACAATCGTATGGAGAATGAAAAACATGAATTGGAAGCAGCCCATCCTTATGCTTTACGCAGAAAGTTTGAATCGAATTCTGTCATAGCAACGGACGGGACGGTTATGGCTAAACTAGAAGAATTGTGATGACAATTTCTTCACTGAGGAGCTACCGTCAGTTGTGCTCTGACCAGAAGCAACCATGCGAGATCTGTGTGCTATTCCTTTTTACTAGAACTGCAATATATGTCATATATAGTTCATTTACATTCCTCTGGGTACCTGGTAGGCAGGAGTACAAAAAATAGTAAACGGAAAACTGCAGATAGCGTCAGCGCCTAGCCATCACTCAATGGTTTATAAAGGTCTTTAATCTAGCGAGACTTTCTAGATAGGTACTGTGTGACTAGCATTGGGAACAAATCTTGAGCCTACTACTTTAGAAAGAAATGTTGATGGCAAGTCTACAGTATATTTTTGAAGATTAGATAAATCAGTGATGGGAAGAAGGGTCGATAAAACAGAGGAAGCCGAGCGAGTGGGGAGTCCGTCGACTTATCAGATACAGACAGTATTTTCCACGTACTGTGTACGTGTACGTGTACGAAACGTCAACCTTGCTAGCTTGCGTCAACGTGCGTGGCGGTTGCCGCGCGCATAGCGCGAGGAGACGGACCTGGACGAAAACCTGACTGTGAACTTCAACTTCCAACTTCCAGGTGGAACTGTGCTGAAAGCGAAAACGCCATACTATTTCATATTTCTTGATGATTCTTGATGTTGTCTCAAAAGCAACCATAAGGAGAGGGAAGATCCATTTCCTTTACCTGTCGAAAGAAATCCTCGAAGACATAATGAAAGCTGCGAGCGGGAAAGAAAAAATGATAGCCCTAGCCCTTTTGTCTTTTGCACTATGCATGTCTGCAACAGCAGGATTTCAATGCAGAATAGTTTTCGCGTCGCATCACGGCCCGAAGATCCGACCGTCCCACCCGAAGTCACCGTTGTCACTTGCTGGGGCCAGTCTGGATTCTATTTTTCAAGCAAATGCAATAGATGAATCGCTCGACTGGTCATTTCTTGATGGAGTGTACCTGATCACATGTCCAAACGCAGATCCGGGTGGGGAGCGGCTCCAAAAGGCAAAATCGATACTAGACAAGGCTGGCCTTTTAGACAAAGTGCAGGTGAAAGAGTTCGACACAGACGACGAGAATAGGATCCGTGGATGTTACAATTCACACATATCTGTCTTGTCAGATGTACTGGAGTCATGCCGAAATACAGGGGGAAAGAATATGTTTGATGTATTTCTTGGATCCCTTTTGCCAAAAAGTGGCCCTTCGATGTCGGAAACGTCGAGTGAGCGGAATGTCAATGTGCTGGTCGTGGAAGACAATCTAGCGTTGAGCAGTGGTCAATTAAAGCAAGGGATTATTGACTCCGTCGCTGAGTACAGTGTCACCAATCCGGACTGGGATATGATTCATCTTTCCTATATTCCTTACGTGCCCGATCTTAAAGTGACACGAACGCCGTCGAAAGATGTTGTCAAGTTGTCGTGTGGTGTCGGAAGCGCATTGGGCACGACTGCTTATATAATCAATACAAAAGCAATCAAACGGCTTCTAGAGGATGATAAGGAAAATGGCGGCTTCTACGCACCTATCCCAGATGTGATGGCCAAGCTTTTCCCGGAATCTCGCTACGCGTCGAATCCAACCATCTTTGTGAGAGCACCCAACACAAAAAGTTTGGTGAATCCCCAGTTGGACGATCTTCGGTCATTTTTGTTTCAGCCATCTGTCGCAGCATTCGCACAGCAATTGATTCTCCTATCGGGTCTGACAACAAATATGCTTCTACCAATCGTAATCGCTGGATTATTGGGGGCGAGCGGTGCTAGCCTGGTATCGACTTTTGACTCACTTTGGATGCTATGGACGACTGGGACGCTGGATGGCCCAGTCATATTACCTTTGCTGAGTGGTTCATTCGCTGTCTTTTCGTTGGGCATTCTTGCTCAAGGTGCCATGCTAGCACCAAAGCAAGAGAAAGCCTGATTATTATGCCGTTCTTCGTGCAGAATACAGTTCGAGATCGTTATTTCGGAAACACTACGCAAAGTGTTCATTCAAAACAACGGTATGATGAGTCAAGCCGCTGAATTGTTACAAAATTCAGGTGTGTTTAGCCCTCCTTGACTGAATAGCGAAGTGTCCACCTGTATTTCTTGTGGCGGTATCAACTGCGGCTCGACGAGAGAGCTTGCGAGTGTATGAAGTTAGTACTACAGTAATAGTTTTTCTACGCCCCACTAATTTTGCTGCTTTGATAGAAAAGGGAGAGGAAGTAGCACACGTACTGGTCGAGCTCTGTCTTCCACTCTCCTGTACCTTGAAAGGTCCTAGACGTGTTATATAGAGCTATCAGGCCTGTCAGCAAGACCAATGACTTGTTTCCCAGCACCCCGCTACTGCGACCCCAATATTGACTCAACTTGAAGCGTTCGCGTCGATTGGCTTGGTCTCGCGGGCTTTGGCCATTAAGAGACTCTCCACCCGATGTCTCAACTGCTGAAGCGCCTCTAGGATAATCGGGTTTGACCGCAGCGCTTGTACGACGACGGCGCAAGCCTTGTTTCGAGCGATACTTGCTGATAAATCCGAAACGGCAAACAAGATGGATTCCATGAAGTGAACATATCCTACAGCGTTGGAGCTAAATGGATCCACCAATCGCCATGTTGCTCCGTCTAGAACTTCAGCGGGTGCATGCTCGGCAGCATAGTCATTTTCCCACGCTGTTTCCAGCTCTAGCATCTCGCCGAGGATTTCCTGCAGAGCCTTCTTCGGGTGCATCAAGCATAACTTCTTCTTCTCTCGTCTGAGCTTCAAAAGAGCATTGCACATGGGCGCCAGCATGTTCGTCGCGGCTCTAAGACCTTGTGAGATCCCGCCGTCCGTATAAATGGCTCCAAACAGGCTTTCCACGATGTCGGCTATTGACTTGGGAGGCTCTGCCCCCCAAAGACCACAACCATCTTCCTGGATGCATGTTATGTAAGATTCGATCCTGGGTGGAAGCGTGTAGTCCTTGTGTTCCAAGAAATGATGGAGACCGGTCTGGACCGAAAGAAAAGACAAAGCCTCATTCGAAACCAATGCGCTCTCCATCGTGACCATTTCACTTAGTTCCAACTCGGAGAAATTATTCCATATCCATTCCCGCGCTGCCAGACACAGGACAGCGTCGCCAACCCATTCAAGCCGTTCATAGGATGAAACGTTCGGATTACCAGCACTCGGATGAGCAAAGGCTTCCTCTAAAAGTTCCAGACGCTGGAAGCTGGCGTAGCCCGTTGCTCGCCTGACACACTCTATGAGATGTATGTCGACATTCGGTTGGCTGGTCGGTTCATCATGGGGAAATTCCGACGAGGTGAACGTCACTTTTAGCTCGTCACCAACATCTTTGGCTGCCTTGTAGCCGAATTTCAAATAAACAAGGCCAAGGATTGATTCAATAACGTCGGCATACAATTTGCCATTGGTCGCGGAGACCGACGGAAGGATCGATCCTTCTTTGAAATCAAGGCAGGATGGCAGCCACTGGCCTCTCGCCAAATTCGAAGACATGATATAGCTTTCTAGTCCAAACTGGTGGCAAACCTTCAAGTTGGATGTTCAAAGTCCGTGAGTCTAGCGATTCGAAGCCGCCGCGTTTGAATTTCAACGGAGCCGTCTTACCTCTTCCAGTTTTATGTTGCTTCCAACCTCTTTTGTTCATCAAGTGGTGTTGGTAGTTAGACTCACTAGCCAACGTCGGCAGTCCATGTTGTCCGAAACATCTTGCGCTTACCTTGTCGAATCGTAGAAAGGTCGCCTTCGTGGAGAAATTTGAGCCAGTCTCTCAATTCAGTAGATTTCAACAGACTCTCCGTCTGGATCATTTTGAGAACAGCGTCTCCGAACCTGAAGGCATATGGATGAGATCCTTCGACTTTCAGCACCCAGATGCAGCACATAATAGTAATACTCACCACTCTAATTTCTCGTAAGAGACATCCATACCACAGCTCTTGGCTGTCATAGCGTCCGTCACGGTACCGAGGGGAAGTCTTGTCAGATACGAACCTAGCTGAGGAAGATTCACGTTGCAAAATTCGATAAACGTTTTGGCGTTTTGGTGGCGCTCGTAAACAAAGAGAACCTTACATGATAAAATGGTAACAACACTAAAGTTGAGGCATACGTTGGACGATGAGAATCAGCTCTCAGGCCGCTTCTCACATCCTCGTGACGATAGTGATTTCAATTCGTACGAGACTTACCTGAGGTAAGAAGCAGGTCAAAAGACCCACATGAGCGTTGGCAATCTCTGCTTCAAAACATGCAGCCTGCGGTACTTTCACAGCCGAAAGCACAGGGCACATGTCATATTTGGCGCCTGCTGTCTTGATCAAGTTTTGACCGTCTGCAACAGATGCTGACATGGAAACAAAGCTGGAGGGCGTAGTCCAATATCTTTGAACATCAAAAAGCTGATCATCGAGCGGCACGCTAATTCCTCTTTCCTTCTCGAAGTAGTCGTAGTAGCTCTTTATGCCCTCTTTTTCGGCAGGAAAATCAGCTGACACTGTTTCACCCGCGGGCCCAAAGGCAAGGTATGCCGTGCGATCGTCGATGCTCGAAGTCCAAAGCCGAGGCTGGGGCAGCGCTTTGTTCGTGGAGAGGGTTTTCACTGCCTTTTCCCTCTCTTTTCTCGTGCGCTTACTTTCCAATAAAATCAGTTTCATGAACTCCCAATCGGGGATGCTGTCGGGAGAAAGAATTCCGGTGAAGTAGGGCATGAAGGATGCATCATACTTGGCTTCTTCCCGAACTTTGAAGTACATGTTGCGGCTGCGACGACGCCACCTTTCGTTCATGAGGAGGACAAAGAATTCTTCTAGCAGATCCAGCTCCTCCGCACTACACATAACGGAGACACCTGGACCAATCGTTGTGGTCACAAGCCCAAACTCTTTGTGGCAGATTTTCATCGTCGGTAAATCAATGCTCAACGGTTCAAAAGTGACGAGGCCTAATATGTGACCTTTTCCTTGGACAATATGCTCACACTGTGTGAAGGTTTCCGAGATGTGACGAATCGGATGGATAAAAATCTGCTTGGATGCACATTTCTGATAGAATTTTCCGAGAGGAAGTGCCCTGGGTTCAAACTTTGGCAATCCGTTGGTAGAAGTTGCCAGAAGTAACTTTCTGTGCATGTCTGAGCGAGTAAGAGGAAGAAGACGATCATTAAGCAGTCCAAGGTTGTGGAGTCGCACACAAGCCATCAGAGAAAGCACCTTTCGCTGTTCACGTTTCGCACAGTTGCGGAACTCTTCGGGTAGAGTTACAATCCGAAGTCGCGCTGGTAGGTGAGAAGGCAGAACAAGCGTGTTCGACCGGAAATCGGGCATGTGAGCAAGTAGAGTTTCTTTCGACGTCCTGACGAATGGGTCTAAGGGAACAGACATCGAATACCGATTGAGCAAAGATTTGGCTGAGTGCAAATCTACAATACCAGCGCCATTTGCAGCTTTGAAGAATCCTTGTCTCACGGCAACAATTTCTGGCTCAGATGATTGGTCTTCGTATGATGTTTCGCTTTCGATGATCCTAGATGCGCCTTCACTCGTTTTGGATTCGATGAACTCGTGGATTCTACGCTCCATTTCTTGAGCGGACGAAAGGGGTACGATTGCTTTCTGCGATCGATTGGTGCAATCCTCAAAGACATAAAACTTGGCATTCTGCTTCCTGGCCCGGCCTTTCATCTGGACGTAGCTCTTCGTAGAGCGAATGGAATCGAATGCTACAACAAACGAACATGCTTGGACGTCAACACCTTCTTCCACCACCGCTGAGGTTCACAATTAAAGTCAGTCTTCAGTATACTCACACAATAGACAGAGTTTGCGCTCTACACTTACAAGTCGCAAATAGAAGATTCAGCTCTTTCCTTCGAAGTTTTGTCAGTACAACTCCAACTTTGTGGTCAACATGCAACCATGACTGCAGCATCTCTTCAGAAACCTCGGTTGGTACTCTCTCAATGCTCAAGGAGTTAAAAATACTTGTGATATTTCGAACAAGGGTCGTTGAGCGAATGCGAGTACGCGTCTCTGGGTTGAAGTTTGAATCGGGATTACTACTGCCTTGGATAGCTTCATCAAGAGCAGGGGCATCCCGACCGTCGAGAACCAAGGACATATCATCGTCGGCATCCATGAATTGATCAGTGGAATGCTGGGGTGGTCTGCTTTTCTTTTCTAGCATACTTGGAGGAGAAACGGTGGGCAGCGATGAGTTCGATACAGGTGTGATTTTCTCAAACTCGAAGAACGGATCCTCTTCCGAGTCGGCAAATACATCGTCGCTAACTGCATTTTCAATGGTCAGCGGTATGATTTCGCTTGTTACCGGTTTCTGCCACGCCAAGCGTCTTATCTCAGCCGATTTCCCCCAGCAATACATTTTTCTTTCCTTCCCCTGTTCATCGAATTTTCTATTCCGCCACCGAAAATAGTTGTGCAAGGCGACTGCCGTAATTCGACGATCCGTAAAGACTAGCCCCACGGTTTCAGATCCTCCATGATATTCAATCTCAGCTTCCAGGATTTCCTCGAGCGCCACGAGCTTATCTGTTCGACCATGGTGTGAAAAAGTGTGGCATTCTTGCTCGCAAAATTGAATGATTGTCCTCAAATGTTGCATCGCCACTTCAAATGCCTGCGGAGATTCATTCTCAAACTCGTTGCGCGATAGCTCACGAATGAGAGCTGTGCAGTACAATGAGACTGGAAGTGGCCCCAAGTCTTCATAGAGTTGTTGGAGTTGTCGAAATTCCCGGAATCTTGATTCGAGAAGCCCGAGATTGTCTGCCGGGGGTAGCCAGCGCGCAGTGTTGGTCCCCTGGAACTGTATTACTTTTTCTAGGGCAGTCCGTCTTCGAAATTGGTCCGAAATGAAACTCTCCGCTGATGCCAATGTGGCATCTAGTGTATTTTCCAATGAACTCAGCATGGATTCTAGGTCTTTGTCCGAATGCTTATCACGAACACTGACCAACGGCGAAGCCGTGAGTCCCAAGACATGAGGGCGATCTTCTTTTGGGAGAACATGGTAGAAATTTTCCATAATAAGCTTGTACGGATGATTTCCAGCACAGTAGTGACACTCGTCTATCACAACTAAATTGAATCGAGACATGTGGAACATATCAGCGTAGTGCATGAGCAAATCATTGAGCTTTAGCGAGAAAATTGTGAGCATTCGTATAAGGAGTCGCTAGACAAGAACAGCACTTGCCAGACGCGAGCATTCCATCTCTTTCTTACCGCTCCATGAGTTGCTACCAAAATCTGGGCATTGTACATTTTGCTTCGATATTCTGGAGTGTTGGAAGTGTCGTAACATGCCGTTTCCACGGAAAAGGGTAAATTGGCTCGAAGAGTCATGGATTGTTGAATAGCCAACGCCACACTGGGCACCATAAACAAAGTTTGCTTCTTTCCATGGTCCAAATTCCAGTCACTGCTTTTATCTTTGATCAAAAGTAAAGCAATCAATGTTTTCCCGTAGCCCGTGCTGTGTATACATGGAGAGTTGATGAGTGACGCGAGATCAACAAGGGGAGTGGGGGGGGGGGGGGGGGCATCATGATTCTTGGACGACAATTTTTCTCACCCTAGGTGCACAATAGTGTTGCTTTGTTTTGCCAGTTCCAACAGGATACGCTGATAATCTCTCGGATTTCCTTGGATTGTAGCATCGGCCATGAGCTTTGCCAATTTTTCCCGATGAGTTTCTTCTTGTATACGGCATCTTTTTGTAATATTGTTCGCTTGCGCCAACCACTCCAAGTAGGCCTGGACTCCTCCGTCGGTGGACTTTGACTTTTCCATCGCTTTCTCCAATCCTTTTTCAATACGTTCCACAGCACGTTGCATACTCTTCGAATCCAATATCGTTGGAGTTAAAAATGCTTCAGCATTGAGTACTTGGGTGCTCGTGAATTCTTGTGGCTCCATTGCTGGCTCCAATCTGTTGTCTCCGTCTTCTTCTGGCACGGAATCGTCCTCGTCGTTCGCAGATGCTACCGACGCCAAACTCCTCCTCCGTCGAGTCTTTTGACCAAATTGGCTCTCATTTTGATTATCATATTCGTTGTTGTGCGTGTATGACTGATCCCCAAAAAGGAGATCGGCATCTTGAAAGATTCCATCTTCGTCGTCGCTGTCCATATTGGCACTTTGCCAGTTCAATGTTTCTATCGTTTTATTGTCGCTGGGAGCCGGAGGACTGTTTCGTAGGGCCTCTATGCCTGTATCCGGCTGATCATTTCGTCTCTTGGTGGGCGGGCCTACTCATGCGTGGTTGGAGTTCAAATGCAAGATATTGTCAGTAAATATTACGAGTCTGAGTTTTTTGAGTATTGCATGATAATGATGAATGATGATGATTGGTCGTGCTTGCTACTCACTTGAATCATTGTCTTCTCGTTGTTCATTTGTCTCCGTGGAATCTCCGACCAGATCCTTATGGAGTGGACGCTTCATCGTCTTCTATTCTACCGGCATGCATGAGTACTTGCTATCTTCATCATCTGTCATCATGGATGAATCATGATCATTGTCAATTGTCCATTATTGTCAATCTCAAATTTGCCATGTTTGGGGATCCTCATTCTAATTTCAAATTTTGGGGCGAGGGGTGTGATGTGATTTTCACGAGCTCTCGCGAGCTATTTTGCAAGAGAAATACTGTAGCGGCCCGCCGCCGGCCGGCGGCCGGCGACGACGAGAGGAGCCTTTTGTATTTCACCGAGCGAGCGCGTCATAGCTTCGCTAATCCAGCAGTTCTGCATGTACTTGTACAGTACCAGTACCAGGTACCCGTGTTGAGGTAGGAACATCATCTTTGATCGTCGGGGCAATAATATACAAGTGGAATCGTGTTCGCACGTGCAGTTCCTGTGTGCCTACCGGTACCGGTAGAGCAATACCACCCACCGCGCGCGGGTATCCGCGCCTTCTTCGCACGTGTCTCAAACGTCCGCAACACATGCATGTTATTTGGAAATCAGGGGCGGGGCTGGAATCAATCATCTGAAATCTGAAATATTGATTTCTCATTCAGTCATTCATTCATTCATTCCGAGAAAGCCAAAGGGCTGCCAGATCCCAGAACACTACATCAACAAACAGCAACGGTCACATACAGAGCAGTTTGATTGATAGTATCTACATCATCCGAAGATGGCATCCAATAATGAAGGCAGCGAGGGACTCTCTGGTGCCGCGCAAGCCTTCGGGTTCGGCGGCGGGAGACACGGCGACGTTGAGGAAGAGCAGCCATCCATGCGGTGAGTTTTCAGTGCAATCGCAGCGAGAGTTTCTCTAGACCTCTCCAAGGGGGGGTTGGAGATATACCTGAATGTATTCTTTTCGGGGTTGCATTGATTCATCCTTGATCACAGAGGGAAACGGTCGGGAAAAGGCAAGAAACAGGGCGAGAGAGCCGCGTACTCGTACCAGTAACCCCTTTTTTTTTTCGCTTGCTGGAGGCGCCCCCATGTTCTACCGCACCGGTACTTCTGTACGGTACCGGTACTCGTACTCGTAGAAATTGTCTTGGAATGAAGTCGACGACGACAGGAACATCTACAACGTTCGTGGATGCTCTCTCTGTGGACATCCCAGATTCGTTAAATGTTTCTGGATTTTTGACCCTGTCTGAGACCTCGATTGATACGCCCTGTTTTCATTTATTAATTGTGGTAGTTGCACCTCGGTTCCTGGGTGTTCTTCGGACTTTTTCTGCGTCCGCCATCCGACTTTATTTTTCGTCCGGTACTGGTACCAGTACCCGTCGGTAGAGATACACCAGAACTTGTCCTGTACGAGCAAGTACTGGTACCGTATCGTACTGGTACTCGAAGATCCTTGCAACCTTGTCTCACACCATGGTCTCTTTGTTTGTACTACTTTTAAAGTGCCATGGCTCTCATGAGCCAAGCCCCCGCTTTGCAGTTTGGATCACCTATCGATGGTCCAAAGTTTGGAAAAGCGCCACCTATCGGCATCAGCCGGCCTGCACCAGCTTCTCGGCGATCTGCTAGCATTGCAGTTAAGCAAGTCTGGAATGAGGAAAACTGGAAGGTGACTGATCCGTTGGAGCAAGTGCCCGAGGATTTCCCCCTGGAACGCACACATCGAGAAATCGTTGGTGCGTCCGCCAACGAAGTCGCTCGACGGATTTCGAATGCGCTTCGACTACTATCTGTGGACGCGGAGTATGATAGCGAGAATGCCAAGGCCAAGTGTACCACTAATGATTGTGTAAGCTTTCGAATTCGTCTATTTGCTGGAGGTGAGGAAGGTCTTCCCGTTGTTGTTGAAGTTCAAAGACGAAATGGATCTGCCTCGAGTTTCATGAGAGTATGCAGAAAAATCTTGGACGGAGCTGATGGCACAGAGATTCAATCTGAGACTGAACCCGCCCGAAAGCACGTGCCTCCTTGCATGAAGTTCCCGATCGGTACCATGAAATGCCTCCAAGGGTTGCCCCAAAAGGTCGATTGCGATACACAGGTGAATGTAGACCTTGAGAAATCTATGGAGCTTCTTAGGTCAAAACAAAAGGATACCAATCTACTTGGCCTTGAGAATCTTTGCCACCTTACCGATCCTCTCAAAACACGCCCCGATATTGCTTCGAAAGCCTGCAAGGCAGTCATGCTCGATCCTAAATGTGTGGACATTCGTGAGGAGATCGGTGTTATGCTTCAGAAGGATGCCTTCTTGCCGGAGGAATTTGACGATGAAGGTGCCATTAGCCTTCACCACCAAGCGCGGCACATGTCGCTCGTTCTTTTGTCCAACACCCTTGTGCTGACAAGTAAGGATGGTTGCCTCTCTGCTGCGGTCAAGTCGTTGAAATGGTTCAGTGAGTTCTTGATCCCGTCGTTACTTGATGAGGTGAAAGGATTCGAGAGTAGCGCCAACAATGCCTACGAGGCAGCTTGTGGCTTGACTAGCCTTGCCACATGTTCAGATATTGCACGCAGATTGATGGAGGAGAATTCTGCTGTCGAGGACCTCCGATCCGCACATGCTTACGGTACACTGAATCACGAGTTACTTGCGAACGAGTGCGAGAGGGCATTGGCGGCAATGGGTCATGAACTTTGATTCTTGACGCTACCGATCACATATTCATAAGATAGAAGTTCACATTAGTCAACCAGCAAACAAATACTTGATCCCCATGTGATCTTGTTGACAGTACAGCTACTGTAAGGCCCTATAGCCAGCACAGTGACCATCATCCCCGATGATGAAACTATGCTTGAAAATAAACGAATAACTGCGTGGCGTTGCTATCTATCGATATACAGTACTGTGCGAGTATTGCTCGAATCTTTTCCCGGAGAGGAGGGGGCACACAAGGAGGGATGGTATGTAGGCAAGGCCCGTCACCACAGTTTTCTGCCAACGGCAACTCCGATTGCAACCCCTGTGAGCAGGCCTGCGCCAAACCATAGATAAGGTAAATTTTCGCCGGAGTCTTTCTTGTCTGTATAGACCGAATGCTTTGTAACATTCACTTGTTGAATATCACAATCAAAACTGATTCGTTCTAGCATGCCTTCCGATGCGAAATGATCAGAAATTTTGTCCAACAGGTGTTGTGGAATACTCGGTTCGCCACTACCCGTCCATGCTAAGATAGTTGAACGGGGAAACTCTCGCAAGAGCCCATCAAACACGCCAGGGTTGAGTGCCAACACTCTAGCATTCAATGCAAGAACAAGACCAACTCCCGATTCACTCGTTAGTTTGTACTTGTGAGCCAATTCCGCCATTCGTATCACATCGTCCTTCTCGTAGGGCTCACCCCTCGACCAATCGCATTGATACCCCAGGGAAAAAGAAAAGAAGATGTTCTTGTCCTGACAAGTGGAATCATCACAGTGCCAATTGATTTAGAAATGAGGAACTGGGACGGCTTTGCCGCACTCGTCGACTCACCTTGGAAGATCGGATGTGGTTCAAGCAAGTTTCCAGAAACATATTTGGGGGGACTGGCGTATCTTTTCTTCGTCCGGGACCAACTAGCACATCCGCATTCAAGAATATAGTTTTCCCAAGAGGATTAGAAAGGCGTGCCATTTTCAGTAATTCCAAACTTGGTTCCACTGCTTTCATCTCTTTAAAATCGAGTTTTAAGTGCTTTCTGAGAATGTTGTCACCTTGGTGGTTCTTCTCTGTCATACGTAGAAGCAGCGTTGCCACAGAAATATCACTTTCTCGATGAGGCGGGTGCGCGAGGATTGGTGTCTCGTAGAAGTGGGTACCGCTCTCATTTGCCACCCCTAGCATAACATCACATTCCACCGCGGTGATGCTAGGATCTTCTGCTGCCCTCGTGATTTGCTCGAGGGAGTTTGTCGCGTGTGACCATTTGAGAGCGACGGTCATCTGCAGACTAGAACACACGTCTACGAATAGAGATACAAGCCGCAGAGGGAACTCTGGCAAACCTGTTCTTTGGACGGAAAGAGGATATCAAGTGAAACTGTGTCACTCGTTCTGAGATCTTGCTGTTCGGTGGGATGCGGTTCTGTTCATCGATTATTCTTCAATGTGTCAGATGATTATGGCGGGAAATTCTGCACTCGTTGGACTCACTCGATTAAAAGATATAAATATTATATTTCCTTTCGAAACTAATCTATTTTGCACCGCAGATCTGTGTGCTGTTCTGCACCTCTCGTGCACTTATTCCAAGCCCTTGGTGGCGACTCTGTTGGCAATACTCTTTAGCCAGAGACGATTGTACCAATTGAGGTCAAAATGCTCACTAAGCTTTACAAGGGTACGAGGGTTTGCTGGCCAACCAGGGTACGGGGAAGTGATGATCTACTAGAACGACGCTCAACCCCTCCAGCCCTCGTCACCCATTCCTCCCCCTCCTGGGAAGGTATCGCTACCCCCTTCATCTTCCACAACCCAGGGGTGATCCTTGACTTCTGTCAGTGACAACCGTTGGCGAGGATCCTCCATTAGCATCTTCTGCAGTAAATCTGCCGCTTCTGGGCTGACTGGTCGTTTCCAACTATCCAGCATTTTAGCAAGTTTCCCTTTTGCTACCATTTTGTATCGGGGATCCTCTGGTCTTGCAAATTCCCATGGAGGGAGCCCCACCAACATGATGAACAAAATGACACCCGTGGCCCAAAGATCGATCGCAAAGCCGTCAAAGGATTGGTCGCTGCTCAGAATCTCTGGACTGATATAATTTGGCTTACCACATGGAATAAGAGGTACCATTAGTCTTCGCAGGCCTCCACATGAAACATCGCCCACCTCGCCCCCATCATCGTAGGGCACCCTCAGACACATCCCCAAATCGATAACTACGGATCTCGTGTACTCATCTACCAAAATGTTTTCTAAAGACATGTCTCGATGGCAAACTCCCATTCTTTGGAGATGAGAGAGACCCTATGTACCGGCACGGAGTAGAAAAAGAGATATAATGCGACAAGTGAGTCAACAGTCAACAAGTATTTTCAGAAGGGTGGAGACAACGACAGACGATGCTACGCACATCAAGGATTTGTTTGAACCAATAGCGAGCCATTGGCTCAGGGAATCGCCCAGCTTGTTGTACAAAACCAAAGAGATCACCAGAAGAACAGAAGGGCATGAACAGCAACAAATACTCTTCGTCCTGTAGCACATCCAACGTCCCCATCACGTGAGGGTGAGAGCCTCCCCTCGAGACGAACTGCATCGCGGCTACTTCTTTTTGGGGATCTTCGATATGCTGAAGGTCCCTTATCTTTTGCCAGGACATGATTTTCCCTGCCGCCTTGTGCTCTGTCACTTCCCAGGGCGTCTCTGGGTCGTTTCGAAATCGAAGTATCGTGCACTCTTTCACGACTCCAAATATACACTTTTTTAGTTTTCTTCCCACCCAATACGCGCGTTCCGGAGGGCGACCATCCATGTGATGCTCGTAGATAATGTTCGAGACTTTCAGCACATCCTTAGTCACAGGATTGAATACAGGGGCGTCCACTCGCACCGCTCTGCCGACGTTCGGCCGATCGAAGGGTAATGGCATCGCCGGCGGACCATTTTGCTCGAGATCCTCGTAAGTAGCCGAGGCGTTTTCGAGAAAATCAAGGTCCTCCATGCTCCAACGCTATTTCTTTATCCCGCACAAGCCAGGTGTTATATCTGGCTGACAAAGAGCATATGGATCAGATCAACGACAAGTGCAAAGATGTATAAAGTAATAGAAGGACATACCGTCGCCTGCTTGATGCTGCTTGATGCTTGACGCTTGAACCTTGACCCTGTATTTACACGGCAGACGCGGGCGGGGCCCTCTTCTTCTCGAAGAATCCATTGTCATCTTGTAATAATGCTACCGGTACAAGCACGATACATGTACCGGTAGTTACTGTACAAGTACGGTAGACAGTACCAGGCACGGTACCAGTACCTGGTACCTGCACGCGCGCCGCGCGCGCAGCGGCTCGAATTAAAATAAAGGCCGAAATGGGGAAAGTCTCGCTCGTCCCCCGCTCCCCCCCGCCGGCCTGCCTATCCCCGAAATCTGGCAGGTCTCCGTGGGATGTTGTGACCCAAGGCGACACAGCAGACCTGGTGTGGTACCAGTACAGTACCAGGTACCAGTACTCATACTGTACTTGTATGATACTGGTATGATGGAGGGTGTGGACAAGGGATGGAATACCGGTCTTTACAACACGGGGTGCAAAGCTAGCGGCGAACTGCAAAGTTTTTTGGAGCTTAGCGGCACTCCTGGTACTAATTCTACATACGTACACTTACTCTACACCTACGGTAGTAGAGGTGAGATGATTCATTCTACTGTACCAGGTACCAGGTACCAGGTACCGGCACTGTACTTGCACTATCACTATTGTACCGACCGACCGGTACGTACGGGGTGCGACATGGCTTATTGAAATTCATTCCCAAGACTGAAAATTGTTCGCGGAATTGGTTTGTTCGTTTTGGTCGAATATTGAAGTCGATTGAATCAAATTCGGTCCAAGTTGCACACAAATCTTATCTTTTGACGTGGACTTCAATCCGGGTATCTTCTGCCTACGAGTGTTTACGTAGATTCTCCAGTAGACTCTTGATTGAAGGGATATCTCATCTTTTCCTCACGATAATCGTTCATGCAACAAGCATTCCGCGTTTTGTTGTTGCCGACGCGCTCCAAACCAAAGCTTTCATTGCTGCGGTCTTGCCACAGGCCCGATCCACAACGTTCAACATCGTGCTTGGTTGATGGCTTTACAGGCCCGAGGGACATTGGCCACTGTGAAACATCATTACCCAGAGCAGACCGACTACCGTTAGTAGTAGTCCAAGCATGTTGAGAATTGATCTTTGTTCTACTTGTCATTCGGTATCCTTGTGAGATTTTGGAATTTCTTCGCCCGCGGAAGTGAGACTGTTGTAGAAGATAATCGTAATCTACTTCAGAGGATGTCCACTGAACAAGGGTCTGGGGAAAGATCGTCAAAAGAAGGCACACGGACACCACCACTGGGGACGACTCATCCCGCACAAAGTGGAGAACAAGCAACTCAGTCAAAGCCAAGCTCTACCCAACAAATATTAGGGGAAAAGAGTGAATCTATACAACCCGATCAAAAACCAGACTCCCAATCTGCTCAGTCGTCTACTTCCATACCAGCCAGCACAGATGTTATTGCTCGATCAACTTCAGAGGAAGAAGAGCAAACAGAGGGAGAATATCCTAGACAGGTCATAGCAGTCAGCGCTTCAAAGGGCCCGGCGGCTTTCTTCAACCTAGCTCGAAAGTTCCTCGCAACAGACGAAATGTGCGACCTCTCTGCTCTGGAAGGAGCCATAGTATCAGCAGTTGATGCAGCTCATCTTTTAGAGAGGTCACAGCTGGCCACAATAGTACGGTAAGTGCAAATACCATGGGTTGAATCATCATCACTCTTGAGTCTCCGCCCGAGTCACGAACGCTTTGATTGCCGAGTCTCCGATGATTCTGCTAATAATGACCTCATTTCTTCTCTCTTCTACCACCGTTACAGGGTCAGTACATCATATGTCACCGTCGAGCCAAAAAGGAGAAGACATCCTAGCCAGCCGAAAGAGCTAGAGGGGGAGTCGTCGCAGACCCAATCTCAATCAACAGCGGAAAGCATCGCATCCGGGTCACCGCAGCTAGCACCAGCCACCCCAGCTTCCGATTCTAAGCCACCAACCGAGCCCTCACTACAAGTACAGTCGGAGGAGAGTCACTCGTCTCCAAGTGAAGGAACTCCTCCTGCATCAAGGCAGAGTGCAGGACGGTCTGCTGGTAGAGAGCTGCGGCGAGCCCGAATCGTTATCACCGTTCGTAGAACGGCAAGCTACAAGCGCTGGCTGGAGGAAAACCCTCTCCAAGCCATTTTTGCGAGGGAAGGTGACGCGGATACTGCTCTGGAAGAGGCCCCAGGCCCCCCGAAGCAACCGGAATGATCATCATTTCTCCATCTTTTTTTCTGAATATACTGCAACCGTGAAGTGCATAAGAACACAGTATTATCATCCTCTCACGACTCACTCAACGTGATGCTCGTGCTCCTTCACCAGTATAACATGTATTTAGAAGCTGCTATCTGCGAAACAAACCGTCTGCTTTGAGTTGCGAACATGGTAGACAAAACAAAACATTTCGCGTGAGATGTGAGAACAGTAAACATGGTCATACCAGCAGTAAACACGCGTCAGCTGATGAACAGCGCATAACCCCCACTCTATTGCTACAGGTAACACTTACTGCTGTTTGTTGTGGTTGTTTCGGCATGGCAAGCGAGCAAATTGAAAACAGCAACCATTCGCTGATGTGATCGCGTCTATGAGTAATGCACGTAGTAGGAGGGAATCACATGTTCCCGGAACAGATCAATCACCAGTGCAGCGATTATTCACCTGGATGAGGCAAAGTCCCAAAGATTTTGAAGTCCCAAAGATTTGACCACGTTTGCGAGGAAACGAAAAATTGAGTTTTCAGCTGTGATCACTGGCTTCGGATTTCTGCCCTCGCGGAATGACGTTTGGTGTCATTAAAAAACCTTCCACGGATATTTGTTCCATATGCATCATTTTATTGAAACCGAGTGGCAAAAAGCTTGACATAGAAGATGGACATTAGAAGCGTTTGGCAGGTTGCGGTCGCCTGCCACAGCTTGGCCATGTCGGAGAATCCCCATCGATGCCTTGCGACGCTATGTTCTATTTGAATAATAATGTTGCTGCTGTCATGACAACCATCTGCTTGCTTCTTCCCGTCGCGATCTGATTGTTCGTTGAGAGGTTTTTCAAGCCCGTGCGTTTCTACCAACCTCGCTTTTTTGTTTATCGACTAGCACGACTACTATTTCCAAAAAAAATGAATGGCCCCCGACCCCCAACATAAAGATACTACCTGGTACTTCGTTCGTTCCGGGTATTACTACTGTAATACTCATATTATTTTCATTCGTTACTCTAGAGTAGAAGGAGAGATACGAGGTGCATACAATATAATTGACACAAGAAGGTTTTCCTTTATCAAGAGTCAATTGAGCTTTTATTTGTCCAGGGAAAAGAAGACGAGATGGTTTTCTCTGATTTCTCTTCGAAAGCTGACGGATCAGCAAGCCCCAAAGGCCCGAGGCGTCGTCGTGGAAGGAACAAGGACGGCAACAGCCATACCGGCAAGGGGGGATCGGAATCATCGAAGAAGATTGCTGCTCCGAATAATTCGAATTCGCAAAAACCAAAAAACGACGATCAAGTACGAAAGAGACCGGTTTCTCTGAGACCTGGTGAACGTGATGACGCGACTAGATCCACAAAGCGGAAACGATCCCAGCCGCCCTCCCAAGAGGCACTGAATCTCTCTGAGCAACTAAAAGAACTGTCACGTCAAAAGAATTTGGACGAAGCTCTACGAATGTACCGAGATCCATCATACAATCGGATTCGTGATGGTCACCATTCCTGCATTATTATTGATTGTTGCGCCAGATGTGGACGAATAGAAGAAGGCGAGAAAGTCGTGGAGGAAATGAAAAAGTCTGGAATGCACGTCAACGTGGAAACGAAAACCGCGTTGATAAAGGGATATGCCCATTCTGGTCAGATGGCGAAGGCAGACTCTCTATTTCAGTCTATGAGCAATGAGAAAAGTGGAGCCGATCGACCAAACGTGCGAACATTGAATACTTTATTGAGGGGATGCCTCTGGTCCGCTTCCAGTGTCGACAAGGAAGGAGTTATCACAGGTGGCATTGTCACTGCAGAGAAAGCATGGGACAGGTGTCGAAATATACAAGAAAACGATTCAAAATCTATCGTATTCGATGTTTCTTCCTACGAATATTCGATTTCTCTTCTGTGCCAAGCTCTACGAACGCACGACGCCAGAACTCGAATTGAAGAAATGGAGTCCTTTTTCGAAGTCTCTGATGGTTCCCATGAAAGTCCACAGAGTGTTACTGAAGCTTTGGCGCTTTCCTTCTTGTCTCTTGCCAGGGCATTGGCCATTTTAGGGGAGGCAGACGACGCCAGACGTGCATGTGATAAATTTCTTCTGTATGCAAGATCCACCAGAGAGTCGCTGAGGGCAGGAAATTCTCAGCCCTCAAAAGTCGGAAGGCACGCAGTCAAGCAGGGCAAAGAATCCAAGAGTGGTCGACGTGACGAATCAAACACCTTGTATCGAAACCATAGGATTAATGAAGCGGAAAAAGAGGCTCGGGTTATTCTTGAGCTTTGTGACTCCAAAGGGATTGTACAAGATCCGCGTCAACTGGCGCGCCGACTGATCACAAGACTATTGGTCCTTTCGGGCGGTGGCAGTACAGATGCTGAAAGTGAGGTCCACGGAGACAAGGAGACGCCATCCAGATCAGTCCAGATGCAGTTCTTGAACACATTGTACTATAGCTACGGCCTGGAAAAGATTCTCGAGAATGTGGGAGCACCAACGAAGGAGGGCATGACTTTTTTGAAAAGAAAAGATTGCAATCGGATTTTGGGGTCCGTTGGTCTTCAAGGCGGAATCGTTCTTGATGATGGTTCTGTGGACTTTCAGCGCATTTTCAGGGTTGGAATAGGAGAGGACAAAGGCAAAAAGAAGCAACCGAAAGGGCAAGGAAAACTTGAAATCGAACTTGGGTCCGGCTTTGGAGACTGGATCGTTCAAAAAGCCCGAGAGCAACCAACTACAAACTTCATTTCGGTAGAACTGAGGGCAGATCGTGTGGCGCAGACTTTTGCAAGAACCGCCATACTAGCAGGAACGTCACCAGTGAACAATTTGTGCATTGTCGGCGCAGAAAGCAGAGCATTCCTCTCGCAACAGATTCAACAAGAATCAGTTTCGTCGATCTTTGTCAATCATCCAGAACCTCCAACTCAGACGTATGGGGCAGACTCATTTAATTTGAAATCAATTATGAAGGGAGGTCCTGAGCCCGCTCATATGCTGACGAGCCAGATGCTCCAGGCTGCAGCTCGGTGCTTATCGAAAAAGAGCAACAGTCGGCTGATTATTGTCACTGATAACAAATCATACGGTCGCCTGATATGTGCCACTCTCGTCAAAGTGATGATGCATGATAGTACTCTACTTTTCCCGGTCGAACTTGAGGATGACTTCAAAGCAGTGGAGTCGTTTCCGGTCGGTAATGAACCGGCGGGGCAAGATGGTTTGGTTGGAACGATCACTCTGTATGAAGGTCAACCAAATGGCAAGATTGGTCACCCAAAACCAGTGGATGATTCAGGGGGTAAAGGGGCAACATACTTCGACCGTTTGTGGAGAAGCGGTGCGGGCTCCCACGCAGAGAAATCTTCCAGATTTATCGTTGTCGCAAGCCGTATCGTAACACAACAATAACTGATTTTTAGTTCGATCGACCCTAGAAACTTATTTTGCCTGTTTTTTCTTCTATACCAAGGTCCGGCTCAGATCTTCTCCAACGTCTATCGCCAATTACTATCTCTCCACACTCTACACTACAGTACAAAAGCAGCGTAGAACTACTTCAGCTACTAGTTTACGATCGTAGAGAGAATGCTTTGCCATACTTTTCCTACCAGAGAGGGCTGAATCATACTAGATCGTACCGAATGATACAGAGAGGCTCTCTCTCTCTCTCTCTAGTCAAAATACCTTTGGGAACTTGACCCAAGCAGAGAGAACATATTCGTAGTGGTGGCTACTCTCTACTCTCTACTAGCGCTCTCTCTCTACTCTACTAGTAGAGAGAGATACTACATATGGGTACATGATAAAGTCTGAATGCATTACAGTCTGTGGTACGTACCTCGTACGGCACGGTATTCCCGGTAGCGACTACCGGTAGACCGGTACCGGTACACATAGCAAGAGGCGCGTGGGGGTGGCGGGTGTAAATGAAGAAGTCGTATCGGTCGTACAAGGTCTCCAGATTGGACTACATCGACCAAGTTTCAGTCCGGTCCCAGTTGAACCAAATCTTGATAGCATTCGCAAGATCAACATTCCCGCCTATCGAGTTTTCCGTGCTTGCATCATGCATGCGTATGAGATGGCAATGTGTCGGCCATCGCCTCTCACAATTTTCTTTTAGGTCAACAAAACAATCAAGATGAAGCTCGCTATCGCCGCCCTCCTCGCCGGATCTGCCGCCGCCTTTGCCCCGGCCCAAACTGCCAAGACCTCGTCTGCCCTTGCCGTCAGCGAGCTTGAGCTCGGAGTCACTGAGCCCCTTGGTGTTTACGACCCTCTTGGATGGTTGGAGACCCAACCCGAGTCCTTCGAGCGTCGCCGAGCCGTCGAGCGCAAGCACGGACGTGTTGCCATGGCTGCCGTTGTCGGTGTCATCGTCCACAACAACCACATTGTCTTCGATGGATACCTTTCCCCCTCGAACAACTTGAAGTTCTCCGATGTTCCCCTTGGAGCCGATGGTATCCGTGCCATCCCCACCGCCGGACTTGCCCAAATCCTTGCCTTCTTCGCCCTTGTCGAGTTGGCCTGGATGCCTGCCTCCAAGTACGACGGAGACTACGGTGTTGGATACTTCGGAACCAACATCGAGGACCCCGAAGAGAAGGCCCGCAAGTTGAACGTTGAGATCAACAACGGCCGCGCCGCCATGATGGGTATCCTCGGAAACTTGGTTGCCGAGCAATTGACTGGCCAAACCATGTACGAGCAATACGCCGCTGGACACATCTCGCCCTTCGGTGATGGTCAAGGTGTCTTCTAAGTTACTCTAGTTTAGCAGTAACCTTTTGTCCATACCGACTGTAAAGTATCCATATGATTGGTCCAATAATTCCTTTCTCTAGTTGTCTTTCTTCTCTGGTATTTTTACTCGTAAACCTCAAGACGCGATTACGATCAGCTGTTTTTAATGCTTCAATCTGCTGGAAAATAGTAAAGATACTGCAGGTGTTCCTCTCTTGAGTCGTCTAGAGCTTTGTTCCAGGTATTGGGCGGTAGCTGAAGCCGGCCTCACTTTAAATGTGGAGCTCAAGCCTGATGTTCCCTCCTGTAGCTTCGATGTTGTGTACTGGTACCATATTGCGTATTTCATTCATTATTTTAATTAGCTTTTCTTATTAATTTGTGACTGGTACAGCGAGACTGCTCAAGATATCGGTATGGCTAGAGTATGGTAAAGTAGGGCAATTAATCAATCTACTATGTAGTGTCAATTGTGGATGGTACAGTACATTCGCTCTATTTGTTATTCTGCCATGCTAGCGCAGATGTTTGATGCCGACTGTGATTAACTTGCAAGCAGAAGATTCTTAGAAGACACCCTGTCCATCACCGAAGGGGGAGATGTGTCCAGCAGCGTATTGCTCGTACATGGTTTGTCCGGTCAATTGCTCAGCGACCATGTTTCCGAAGATTCCCATCATGGCAGCTCGGCCGTTGTTAAGCTCAACATTCAACTTGCGGGCCTTCTCTTCGGGGTCAGTGATTTCACGTCCGAACCAGCCAACACCGTAGTCTCCGTCGTACTGAGAGGCGGGCAACCACGCCAACTCAAGAAGGGCAAGGAAAAGGAAGATTTGGGCAAGTCCAGCAGAAGGGACAGCTGCGATTCCGGCCATACCGGTGGGAACGTCAGAGAACTTCAATCCAGCGGAGGGGGAAAGGTATCCATCGAAAACAATGTGGTTGTTGTGGACGATGACACCGACAACGGCAGCCATGGCGATACGTCCGTGCTTGCGTTCAACAGCCCGGCGACGCTCGAAGGCCTCGGGTTCAGTCTCGAGCCATCCAAGAGGATCGAAAACTCCAAGGGGCTCAGTGACACCAAGTTCGAGCTCGCTGACCGAAAGGGCAGACGAAGTCTTCGCAGTTTGGGCCGGGGCAAAGGCGGCGGCAGATCCGGCAAGGAGGGCGGCAATAGCGAGCTTCATCTTGATTAGTTCTACTGAAAAAAATAATTTGACAGTGTAGTTTGCATCTCTTCGAGGCACGATTTCTCTTGCCTTTCGATGACGAAGAGTTGGTTCAACAAATCCAGAGGATACGAGTTCAACCTCTACGACGTCCCTACGAGCGAATGACTACCAGGTACTAACGTGCATGATGACTTCTTGCCTCCTTCGTATGAATTTTGTCGTAGAAAGATACGTTGATCAGGTTCTGTGCCCGCGCTCGAGAGGTTCACAGAAAGCCTGTCCGTCAACCGATTTGTCGTCTGACGTCGCCTCATTGCGGTATACTGTTACAATACCGGTACGTTTACTGTACAGTAAAGTACTGGTACCAGGCACAGAACAAGTATGTACTCACTCGTACCGTTCGGATGGGTCGCGTCGCGTTGCGTCGGTGACATACGTACATACATAATATTATACTCCGTGAGAAGATATCTCCCTACTACTAGCTACTAGTAGAGAGATTACCGGTAGGCATCTACATAATTATTTACACTTGATACGTACCCATGCCATTCCCTGCTGTGCCCTCAAGTCGTCTCGCGCCAGCCAGCCAAAACCAGAACACGCGCCCGCTGGCCCCATCAACACCAACAAAAATGAATAACGTCTTGATGGCACCTGCACCACACCCCAAGTTTCAAGTTTCATCTTTCAATTTCATCTTTCATCCAAGAAGGCAAGTTGGCAGCAGTCAGCATCTATCCATTATCCATTGAAAACACCAACCAATAATCAAAGATTCTTCGTTCCTCTCGTTTGTTGGACAACACCAACAGGAGTAGCATACCAGAGAGTAGGAAGAAAAAAGTGCATTGCGCTCAATTTTGAAACTGTGGAGTGAGTCAGTGAGTCTGCGCTACATCGACGTCGAAATTGCGACAGTATCATCATACTGGTGTGCAGCACCATGGCAGTTATCCCTCTGACTTTCAGACAAACGATCATGCTTCTTCAAGTAATAACTTTTGTCGTGTTGTTTCCGAGCTCGGTCCTATCACGTGAAGCATCACCGGAAAACTATCTCGCGTCCGGCGATGACGCTCTTTCAAAGGGATCCTACAAGGCTGCCATTGATTTCTACAAGGCAGGGATTGGCCAACTCGCAGACTACGAAGAGTCGTCATCTCTGCTTACACTTTTGTCACTCGAGACGAATCTGGCAACTGCGTTTTCGTCGATTGATGAAAAAAATGAGGCAATCAATCATTATCAGCGCGCCATTTCCAGGTATAGCGAGGAGATTGATGATATCGTAGACAAAGAAACCGCTCAATTTGCAAAGGAAATCGCATCACAATCCTCGTTTTTTTTGGGAATGGAGCTTCAAGACGATGGTCAAGCTGAAAAGGCAGTCGAGGCGTACGGGTTTGCAGTTGTACTGGATCCAAATCACTGGTCCGCCCTGGCAAACTTGGGATCCGTATTGCACGACACCTTGAGAAATCACGACGAGGCATTGGCCGCCTACAACAAGGCCTACGAAATCTTGACCAGTGAAGATTTGGAACCAACAGATCCACCCGCGGAACCACGTTTTATTCTTTCTCAATTGCAGTACAGGATTGGTCTTTGTCTGAATCATAACCCGGAACGAAAATGCGCACTCGCAGATGAACCCGAAAAAGAAGTTTCGTGCCAGGAGATGGCGACACATGCTTTTTCATTGGCAGTTCAATTCGATCCAGAGAATGAGTCCGCGAAGCACATGCTTGCAACTGTCACGGCTGATGCAACCGTGAAACGGGCATCTAACACCTATGTGAAGAATCTATTTGATGATTATGCACAGAAGTAAGTTCCGTTGACGTGCTGAGACATGTTTCCGAATCCTTTTTTCAAATCGACTAACCTTGAAGTAAGTTTTGAGCACTCTCTTGTCAAAGAGCTTGGATACAATGGCTACGAAAGGCTTCGTCGCGGGTTTGATCGCGCCTTTGGAGGGGAGAAAAAGGTCCCTACATTCTCCTTAGTCGTCGATGCAGGATGTGGTACAGGACTTGTAGGAGAGCAGGTAAGTAGGAGTATGCTCTGTCAGTGTAGGCAGTATATGTAAAGTCAAAACAAACTAACTTGCACTGTGCAACGCCCTAGTTCCGAAATGTGAGCTCCTACCTGATAGGAGTCGATTTAAGCCAGGCGATTATTGATGAGGCGCAAAAGCTTCGGCCCAATCTGTACGACGAGGCGATCGCTGGGGATATCACTGACGTATTCCGGGAAAAGAAGCCGATTTCTCTCATCGTTGCCGCGGATTCTTACATATATTTTGGTGATCTGGTCCCCTTGTTCGAATCAATGCGGGATGGGCTAGCAGAGGATGGGGTAGCCGCTTTCACTCTGGAGAATGTGGACGCGGAAAACGAGGCAGCGTAAGTTCGGAAAACGATTCGAGCACAAGGCGATTTTCTATAGACAACTCTCACGCTGGCTCTCGCTTTTACTCCATTTCTCAGCCTTGACACGTCCAAGCCAGATTGGAGATGGCAATTGACTCCATCTGGGCGGTTTGCTCATCGAAAAAAATACGTGGAACAAGTGGGGGCGAGCAATCAGCTGGAGCTTTTGCACTATGAGACCTTGGATGGATTCCGACGCGAAATGGGCAAGGACGTTCGTGGCCACATTTTTGTGATGAAGAAGCGATCCTCATCGAAAGACGAATTATAACTGTAGAGAGCTAAATATGGCACATGCACCTATCAATGTAAATATAAAGTGGAGGATCTCCCTATCGATCACCTACAAGTCAGGAACTCAATTAAAAAATCTGCAATGTCAAATGTCCTTAGAAGACTTAATAGTAGAGTGGCGGTTGTGTTTTTGGATGCGCACGTTGCCGTGCCCGCCAAAGATTTTGATCCTTTTTCGACATTTAGCATCAAATCTGTTTACACAGCGTATCCGCCGGTCGCTGATTGGTTATTTCCTCTTGCTGCTGCCTCACGCACGGGGGCAAAATAGGCGTGGGCCATGGCTTCCTTCGCCGACAATCGCTCTTGGTGATCGTACCTGAAATTTGGAAATCACACGAAACGTTAGATGACAACTCCGTTGTATCGACCTTTATACTACCCCGCCCATCGTCAAAATAGACTTACCGCAGTAGCTTTGAGACAAAGTCAATTGCCTCGTCCGATACAAGGTGTTGATTTTCCGGGGTAATGAACTTTTGCCAAGACTTCTTGGAGTGTCGTCCCAGAATTCCATCAAAATGAGGATCCAACTCCAAATCATAGGTGTCCAAGTAATGGAAGAGTTCCTCAGTTCCTAATACCTTGGCAATCTTGACAAGTTGATCGTAGTTGTCGTGGCCATGGAAGAAGGGTTCCTTTCGGAAGATCATACCAGCAAACATACAACCCAAACTCCACATATCCAAGGAGTAATCATACTCTTGCAAATCGACCAGCAACTCGGGACCCTTGAAGTACCGGGAAGCCACTCTTACATTGTATTCTCTTCCGGGGTGGTAAAATTCCGCAAGTCCCCAGTCAATGAGCCGAAGCTGGCGCTTTTCATGATCAATCATGACGTTGTGGGGTTTGACATCACGATGCATGACTCCGTTGGAATGACAGTAGTCAAGAGCCTTGAGAAGCTCAAAGATGTAGTACCGGATATCAAAGTCCGATAGAGTCGGGTAAAGAATCTTAAAGTCAGTGTTGTTGACGTGTTCGAAAACGAGGGACGGTGTTTTCGACTGAGGATCCCGCACCACATCTAGAAGCTGGATGATATTGGTTCCACCACACATATTCTGCAAGATCTTAATTTCACGCTTGATTTTCTTCTTCTTCACCGGCTTGAGAATTTTGATAACACACTTGGTATTGTTCACAACATTGATCCCCTCAAAGACCTGATCCAAAAGGGTTTGAGTGAGATACAGACGTCGTGACTAATGACCGCTACGACTACGAGCATGCATCCAACGCATCCAAGATACCACATGATAAACTACTAACCTCACTGTACTTTCCACGTCCGATCTTACGAATCACCTCGTACTCCTCTTGGTCGCCCCAGTTGACTGTCAAAGCTTCGTAATCCCAGTAGTCACGCGGTCTGTGAACGTTGACATCGGCGTAGACGCTGCGTGCAGTAAATGATGATGATGATGATGATGATACGCAAGAGTTAGACCCGGCACGTGACTGCAAAAAACCCAAAAAAACCAAAAAAAACCCTGACACCCACTTACCGTGCTCGACTCATGGTCACGTTACGTCGAATTCTCTTAAGTCTAGAAGATCCGACTGATCTGTTGCTATTGAACGAAGTTTGCGAATATGAAAAGCCCGGTTTCACTGGTTGCAGAGCTCCTACTGGTAGTTGACGACTCCTTGGATGCCTAAGGAGGGGTTTCCACAGGAGAGATGACCGACTTGCAATGATGTCGCGGTGCCGGATCTACTGGCACTACCTTTCAAGCAAGATGGTTCTCTTGCCTCTTGCTACTACAAAAGCGATGTGCGGAACGAGCAGCAACTGCCAATCGATAACGGTACTGTACGATGAATGCCAACCGAATTAAGACGAGCGAGTAGACAAAATACCATTGTGAGGTCTCCTCTATCTCTCGAGCCTCGAGCGGCCCCCGCCCCACCATACTCGTACCGGTACCACAAGGCGCGACGATGAGAGAATGGAGCACCTGCCACCAAAAAAGGGGCGAATGCCCCGTTGCCTGCCAAACCTCGTTGATTTCTACGGGCGTCCTCAGCAGCCAACAGTGTTCGTCGGACGCGGCCGTTGGGCTTCGGCTCGCTTTCTCATTTCCTTGGCGCACCGCGGAAACGGGCGACGGACAGGAGCGAATGAAATGCGAAAGCCCAAAAAATGAAAAATGAGTGGTGGTCCCATCGGCTCCTCGCATCGATCATCGATACTCGTCGTCGTCGTGCTGTGGTGGACGGAACAAGGGAACAAGGAACGAATATAGACAAAATACAGTAATGCAGAGGAAACCATTGAATGTCCTCGAAACTACAGTAAATCAACACAGACAGTAGTATGAATCAGCTTATATCATGCTGTGAGGGCTACGTGCTCGTCGGATTGAAAGATACGGCATTTCTGCTCAACTGCCAATCCAAGACCATCAGCGAGCTCAAGCAAGGGCTCATTGTTATTGACGAAGCTTCTCCTCCACCGACCAATGAAGATGCCGAAACAACACAATCATCCGAGAAACATAATGATGGCGATGGGAATGAAAAGACTACTGAGGACAATCTGAACGATATCCACTCGGTTGCTTTGGCAGCACTCCACGAGGAATCTGTCATTTATTGTGCCGTAGCGAGGGGAAACAAAAATTTATCAATTTACAAGATTGAGATCCACAAAAGTAGTGAGCACACTGCTGAAATCGATCCAGTGATGGTGTACAGCACATCAAAACGAATATCTTGCAGTATCTTCACAAAATGGTGTGACGAGGGTGGAGAATCCTCCTCCTCCACATCAAATCCCCTTTTGCTCATCGTGGGAGATATGGCAGGTGACGCCTTTGCCTACAATCTAGAAAACCAACGCCAACGGCTATTACTCGGGCATACTGCTTCCATGCTGACGGGACTATGTATGGCAAACAATTTGCTTCTCACGGCGGATCGCGATGAAAAGATCCGAATAAGCTCCTTTCCAAGAACGTTTCTCGTTGAGGGCTTTTTGCTGGGACATGAAGCCTACGTATCGGCTGTCGATGCTGTTGCGGCTGATGGCTTGGTCGCGACTTGTGGTGGTGACTGCACCATTCGGATGTGGAACCTGGACACTCAATCACAAATTTACGAGCTGCCATTTGCGCAAGACGACCAGCAAGGTCCTCCAGGGGACGACCTTATCCCCACCGATCTGAGCTTCAATTCGGACGGGACTTTGTTGGCAGTCATATTTGATCAATCCAATCGGCTTGATGTTTATAGAGTGACAGGTAGTGGCAAAAGTGAGCGAGCTCTAGAGCTCATCCAGACTGTAACATGTGCATCGCAGCCTCTGGGAGTGTGCAGTCAAGGTGCGAACCATTTTTACGTCGCGCAGGCGGATCCAACCTACCTTTCCAGCTATCAGGTAAAAGATGGGACGATTATTGCCGAGGAAAAGTCTGGGGCGATTGAGGCACTGAGGAAAACAGCCACGAGCCGCAAGATTGTCACGCTTAGCGCCATCCTGGAAAGAGATCAATACGGAGGAATCAAACTCAAGAAGCTCCATGAAACGAGGGGTCCATCGGCCGGTGACGAGCCATGGAATCGGGTGGAGCGAGTAGAAATCGCCAAGGAAGCCAACAAACGACACAAGCGTAGAAGAAAAGAGGCGGGCAGTGCTTCGTTGGAGTAATGTAATTCTTTAACTTGCTGTTATCGCCAATGCAACGTTCGGCGTAGTCTGCTCGTCCTCTGGTGGAATACCTCGATAAGGCTTTGCCTTGAAAATGGTAATCGGATGTTTAGGTTTGTCGTCTTTCTCAGTGGCCACCATGCCCATACGTTGCACGACACCCATTCCACTATAAATTCGACCAAATATCGTGTGCTTTCCATCTAGCCAGGGTGTTGACTTCAGAGTAATGAAAAATTGACTTCCATTCGTATTGGGGCCCGAGTTCGCCATACTTAAAATGCCAGCACCAGTATGCTTCAAGTTCCGAGAAATTTCATCTTCAAATTTGCCTCCATAAATCGATTCACCGCCGCGTCCCGTTGCTGTTGGATCTCCCCCTTGGATCATGAAATCACGAATAATTCGATGAAATACGGTGTTGTCATAGTAGCCAGCATGAGCCAAGGCAGCCACATTGTAGCACGTCCTCGGAGCGTGACGATGATATAATTCAACAACAAAGCTCCCCTATGAAGAAATCCAAAACATGAAGCGAGCAAAAGTCAGAACGAACAGTCAGTGGCATGAGATGAGACTACATGAGATGACATGCCGACACGGGATCTTTGGCTCGTACTTACAATACTCGTGTCAAATTTCACATACGACCACGGCGCATTAGGATTCTCTTCAGTAACGGCAGCCATTCTTCAGATCTTTTTTAATATTAAATTGCGGTAGTCCAATGTCCAATCAACCAGAGTGAATGGATCTTCGAGTGGGGACAAAAACAAGTTGGTAAGATGGTACCGTACCTGTACCGTACCGGTACCGGTATCTAGTACGAGGTACATACCTGTACCAGTACCTGGTACCAGTGCTATTGGCGATCGTTGTAACCCCAACAACCGCGAGGAAATAAGGAAAAGGGGGAGCGCAACAAAACCAAAACAACCAACAATGGCGAAGGTCGTCTGCTCTTCGACGGAATTCCGACCACTTCGACTTCCCGACTTCAATGAGTGGACCAGGACGAACGCAAGAAAATTGGATGCATCCGATGGCTACCGGTATTATGGGATGATGCATGCTGTTCGATGGTTCCATAGTACCAGGTAGACAACAACAACAACCGGCAAATTGACCACATTCTTTCATCTTTGACAGGGTTTAGAACCTGATAATAATAACTTCGTCCCTCTCGTTCATTCAGACTGAAATTAAAATGAGAGTCCTGCGATTAGCGGTACTTTCACTTTGTGTGACAGGCGGTGACGCCTTGGCGATCTTTATGGGCACTGGCAACTCGTTCGGCAAGCTTTTCCGCATTTCTACCTGGGGTGAATCTCACGGTGGAGGTGTTGGTGTGAATTTGGATGGATGCCCTCCCAGAATCCACGTGACACGGGAAGACATTCAGAGAGACTTGGATCGGCGTCGTCCAGGCCAGTCGAGAATTACCACTCCCCGAAATGAGGCTGATGCCGTAGAAATCATGTCTGGTTTGAACCCCGAGGACATCACGCTCGGTACCCCGATCGCCATGGTGGTACGAAACAAAGACCAGCGGTCCCAGGATTATCTCGAAAATGATATGAAGGTTGCCTACCGACCATCCCATGCCGATGCCACATATGACGCCAAGTATGGAGTTCGCGCTATCGCTGGTGGTGGACGTTCTTCTGCCAGAGAGACTATCGGTCGTGTGGCTGCAGGTGCGATTGCCCGTAAGATCTTGAAGCAATACAATAACATCGAAGTTCTGGCATATGTTTCGAAGGTTCAAGATATCGAGACTAGAAATGTTGATCATGATACTTTCACTATGGAAGATGTTGACTCAAATATCGTTCGATGCCCTGATCAAGAAGTCGCGGAAAAAATGCTGGAACGCATTGATGAGATCCGCAAGTCTGGCAACTCAATTGGCGGTGTTGTAACCTGTGTCGCGCGAAATGTTCCCGCCGGTTTGGGGGCACCCGTATTCGACAAGCTGGAGGCTGATTTGGCCAAGGCTTGCATGTCCATTCCTGCTGCCAAGGGATTTGAGTCTGGAGATGGTTTCGAGGGAACACTTTTGACTGGAAAGCAACACAACGACGAATTCTATATTGATCCCGTTACCGGTGCCACACGGACTAGGACTAATCGATCTGGAGGAATCCAAGGAGGAATTAGTAATGGAGAGAACATCGTCATCAAGGTTGCTTTCAAGCCTACGTCTACCATTGGACAGGTACAGGTAAGTCCTTCCTTGTTGCCCCCTTTATAAACTTTCTTTGCTATTCAATCCTCACCATGTTTTTTTGGGGATGCTGATTACAGGGCACTGTGACACGCGAAGGCCAAGAAGTCGAGTTGCGTGGAAAGGGACGCCACGACCCATGCGTATTGCCCCGTGCGATTCCAATGGTGGAGGCCATGGTCGCCCTCACGCTTGTGGACCATTTGATGATGCAGAAGGCTCAGTGTGAATTGTTTCCCAATGATACTCCATTGGAATTGCAACCAAATCCAATGGGAACTACGGCCAAAAGAGTGGGCGGTCCAGTGAAACAGGAAACGGAAGTGGATCACGCCGCGGCTGTCAGTCAAAGAGTGGACGAAGAGTAAAAGTGTTTAAAACTAATGATTTACTGATAAGTTCATTTACTAAGATACTGGAGCGGGTTTTCTTCTGCTTCGGGATTATGCTTCATCTAGCTAGTCTTTTAATAGGTAGAGATCCTCTTAGGCGTCTATGGATTGATTCCATGCACTATCACGTACCTGGTACTACCTCTAGGTAGAATACGGAAGCCAGAGCGAGAAAAGCTTCTAGTGAAACGTGCAATCTAATCAAAAGTAGATTCTTTGTTTTTAAACTAATTGCAATATTTTATCGTTCTCAGAGCTTTATTCAATAACAATAATCATGGATTGATGAAGCACCATTCTCTACAGACAGTACAGTGGCGACAATTCATTCTTTACTCGTCGCCCTCATTCGGAGGGGGTCCAGTGATGAAGCACTTGGCGATGAATTCATTCTCAACTTGGCGGGCTTTGTTGGATTGAATCTTCTTCAAGACCTTTCTTCGGCTGGTTCCTCGGCGTCCAGGGCTCGAGAATTTGCGCATGTTCTCGCGGTTACGCTTGATCTTTTGCTTCTTGGCGTTGATACGCGATGCGAACAATTCCGTGGTGGAGGAAGCAAGAGCTGGCTTGAAAAAGGCAGGCTTTGGCGCAAATGCCTACATACGAAAAGCGATTCATTGTGAGGAAAAACTGAAAAGTACGGTGCAAATACGAAGCCGTGAAAACTTCACGCAGCCCACATCGAATTTTTGGTGGACTCAATGAATCGGTTTCCAAAAATTTAACACATACCTCGGCACTGAGAGCAAGCGCGACGGCTGCTCCGACAATGAGTAGAAGTCGGTGAATCATCTTAAAAATTGAACGTAAACAACGAAAGAAGTCTTCGCTATTCGAATAACAGGTGGGTGTTGCTTGGGGACACCGTTCTTGCGGAACAACGAAGCAGTCGACGATGAGGGAGCGAGCGAGATGGCTCGTTGTTGTTCGTTGAGTTGATGGGCGATGGCTCACGATGAGGAGTTGTTGATCGAAAAGGAGAGTTCGAGTAGCAACGCGCGACGACGGAGGGCCAAACGTTTTGACTGACGTTTTTGTGCGGCGGCGGATGATGGCCGACGGGCGGGCGGCTAGACGACCAAAGAAGTTCAACGTGGAGGCTCCAGAGTGGATAATTCATAGATCTCATTTTTCACGAAGATGATTGAAGATGACGATGATTCCAGATTCCAGTGTCTGATGATTGATGATGATGATGATTCACACGATCCAAAAGTTGACACCAAAATTCGGTGCCCGGTTCGCATCTCGGTCTTCCAGTCTTGGCCGGGCGGGGATCGAGCGATGGAGCCATCTGCCGCGCCATCAAACCGTTTTCTCTATGGCAAAGAAAAAATGACAGAACATCATTTCATATTTGATCGATCGATCGATCTCAAGTTGAATGATCCTTCTTTATTACCTCAGGACCAGCGAAGATGGACTTCAATCTCCTCGTTTCCGCATTGACTCCTGAGGTATGGGACCATATTGCAGAGGGCATCGAACTTTCATTCTGGACTTTTGTTGTCACTTTGATTCTTGAGATCTGGTCCTTTGACACCGTCAAGAAAGTTCTCAATCAAAAGGGAGCTGGTCCAAAGCTTTACGCAGCGGCGGTGTTTGCCAACCTGAGGAATCATTTCATCTTTGGTTGGCCCATCTATGTCTTAGCCGTTGAAAAGTTCTGTAGACCGAATGAGTCCCTTGGCATTGGCGATCAAATCGCCTGCGTGGCAACGATTCTGTTTGTTCACTCCATTGGCTTCTACGCCGCACACCGCCTCTTTCACGCATACCCAAAGCTCTACCGACACCATCGTTTTCATCACCGATTCAACGTAAATGTACCCCCGATGGCGGCCAACGCTGTCTCGCCTGTCGAGTACATATTCGCCTATATTGTTCCCTTTGTGGTGGCGATGCCATTTGTGCAACCAGACACCATGTCGATTCGACTTTGTGTTGCTATTGTTTCTCTGACCAACATTTTGATTCACACCCCGAAACTGGCAGATCTTTCTGAAAAGTTTGTCCCCGAGTGGCTCGTTACGACCGAAGACCATCTCGAGCACCATCGAAAGTTGAACACCAAGTATGCTGCCCCTACCTTCAACATTGACTACTTTGTTTCGTTCATTGAGCGCAAAGTGGAGAAAAAAGAATGATAGAACTGTCAATGTATTCGTACTCGTATCGCTAGATAAATCAAGCAATAGTTAGAAAGAATATAGTATAGTATAGTATAGCATTGTGCTGGTAGAGGGGAGCAAAGAAGAAAATTCAACCAGCAAAGTACTACTACTCGTAGTTGACAGCACAATAGCCCTCATGGCAACCATCTTCCTCATTATTCTCTCTAGAGATGAGTGTAGCTAATCGAATGTACTTCAAACTTTGGTGAGTGGAGGATCAATGTTCATAAAGTCCAGATGGATGATGATGCCATGAAATGAAATAATGATCATGATCGCGACGCGCGACGCGTCACAAAAACGCGAACATCCTTCAGTCAGTGTTCTCTTCCGCAGCAGTCCCTCGTTCGACGACTACATCGATTGCATTCGTTCGACATCCGGATGATGACGATAAATCGATCAGGGGCTCAACTACTGTACATAAGTGTACCGCTACATTATTGTAGCCCCTGAGACTGAGACATGAGAACGATGACGCGGTCAGTCGTTCGGTGCACGGCGAAACGTAGACGCACGCTTCCCCGGGGACCCGGTACGAGTACTGTACCGGTATCATACGCACGAACCAGCGAAGAACAAAATCGAAGAGGGTGCATCCACCAGGAATGAAGAATCATCGTAAAAATAACAAAAGGTCGGCAGACGACACAAAAGACAACAATCCTCTTATTCTTTCTCTTCATCGCCGATTACTATCACGACCTCACACTTGAGATTCATACGTATCGAATTCCTTTTTGAGATCAAGAACATCAGAAAAAATCTTTCGATCTAAAGAAGAACTGGTAAAGAATATCGGCTGTGAACCTTTGCATAGAATGGCAACCACAGAACTACGACAAAGAACACACAGGCATCCTACGACTAGCGCTGAAGAATCCTACAACATGTCTTCTGAACGTGATAATTTTATTCACCAAGCCGGATCTGGCCTCGCTGCGAAGTCTATGATAGACAGCTCTCCGCAGCAGCACGGCGTTGTGCTGAAATTGCATGTCCCAATACTTTACTCTATTCTGCCAGAGTTCTTACAAAAGATCATTCTTTCCTTTTCGTTTCTGTCATTTTTGGCACCGACTTGGAAGCAACGCTATTTGATTCTGTGCGGATCATTTCTCTACAAATTCAAGGATCAAACCTCGGAGGTCCCAAAAGGATCACCGTTCACCTTGGACAACATCAGTGTTGACACAGTTTCTTCGAGAGGCGCTTCCATACCAGAACTGGGAAGCCTTCCACCTGGTTTCGCCTCAGTTTTTACAGTCTCAACTCTTCGAAGGCAGCACTACTACGCTGTTGCAGATCAGGAGGAGGCAGCATTGTGGACCCGCAGTATCAAAGAAGCTAGACAGGAAAGTATAACGCGGAATATGGGACACGCTTCGGCGGTACCCTACCCCAAAGCTTGGAGTTACTTTGACAGCCTGGGCAGGGGCTTGGTTAAGAGCAAGGAACGAATTCACAAAAGAATGGAGGAGTTCAACGCGAGGGAATTGGAAATGTCGAATTTTGCGGAGGCTGGACCCATGCCGATGGGGTATCACAGTTAGAGGTATATTTTTCTCAGATGCTGGACGAATATTCATTGGACCAGGATAGTAAGAGACATCAAGTGAAACATACCATTGATATTTGAGAGCATTACTACTAGTTCTTCATGGCTGTGGAGTCACCATCAAGGTATCCAAGTGGTTATGGCCGCTAGCACTGGATCTCGGCTTCATGTTGTCGTAGCTAGTAAATAGCTACTACTTGTACACTGTACAGAGCGCATCCAGGTTCCGTAATTATTGTGCTAATAAGCACCATCGCAATGCTAGTAGATAGGCACCACCAGTATTGAAGCAAAGCAGTGAGGCTTGAAGATTATACAATGACTCTTTTCGGCAGAGGTGTAGTTGTGTCTAAGTTTTCGGGTCGATCCTGCAGTTGTTGCGGCCGTTGCCGTTTACTATTAGAGAGGCCTAGTAAAAATAGACTACAGTGCGTGTTGTATGTCTAGACGTATTACGGTAGCATTGAATTGGTTTTGCGGTCACGGAGAGCAATGGCCTACTACTCTAGAGAGGAGGTCCTGGAGCCTCCTAATACTAGCTCTACTACTACTCTAGCTAAGCTAAAGCAGCGTAAAAGTGCACTCTCTACTCTCTACTACTAGCTAGAGAGAGGGAAATTCTTACTCTACCTTTCTTGCTATGGATGATACAGAGCACTCTCGTGTACTGGTACTGTACTGGTACTGTACCGGTACTGTACGAGTACAGTCAGTAACGTACGAAAGTACTGGTAGTATGTAGGTACTTGTACTGTAGGAGTACATGCCAGATAGCGGCTGGTGTCGTTGTTGTCGTCGCCTTTTCGAGGCGGCAGTTATTGTGGGCATAGTTTCGCGCGGCCCGCCTCCCCTCGCTACCCGAGAGAGTATCACACGTACTCGTACAGTCTACCAGGTACCGGTACGGGACAGTAGTTCGCGCCGTGCGTGAATGACAGCAGCAACAACGGCAGACGTCATCACGAAACGATTGGATCTTTTCCATGCCTGTACGGTCCTACGTGCCTTTTGTACCAAGAAGAAGTACGTGTTCAGACATCATCGGATCGAGAACGCCGTGCAGGCCGCCAAATCTCCGATCCGGTCGTCGATCGTCGACGTTCATTTTACAATACATGACCGTCACGAAAGACTCTGTCATTGAAACAATATATTGTTAGCAAGATGATGTTCCGTTTGTCTCTCCTCGTCGCGGCGTTGACCGCCATGATGTCCACCTCGGGTGCCTTCAGTCCTTCCCTCGGTGAGTTTCTCTACGCGTCGGCGATAATAATTCAACGTCGTGGTTGGAAGAATGACGAATCATCGCATTTATTCGCCACATGTCCGAAATGCTCTTCTTGGATTGATATCTTTGTTACATGTTTATTTGGCTGACAATCCTTGATTCTTGTGTAGCTGTTGGACGAAGCACCTTCCGTGCTGCTTCCACTGCTGTAGCCCCAGTTAGATCTTCGTCGCAAAGCAAGACCGAGCTTTCCATGGCGGCCTCTGTAGATTTGAAAGGAAAAGTAGCTTTTATTGCTGGTGTAGCTGATTCCACAGGTTATGGATGGGCCATCGCTAAGGCTCTTGCCGATGCTGGAGCCACCATTGTTGTAGGAACATGGCCTCCTGTCTTGAAAATCTTCGAGATGGGAATGAGAAAGGGACAGTTCGATGAGGATGCCACTCTTTCTGATGGCTCGAAGATGACCATCGAAAAGATTTACCCTCTCGACGCTGTCTTTGATACTCCTGATGATGTCCCTGAAGATATCAAGAACAACAAGCGTTATAACGGTCTTGATGGATACACGATCTCTGAAGTTGCCGCAGCTATCGAGAAAGACTACGGAAAAATCGATATCCTTGTGCACGCTTTGGCCAACGGTCCTGAAGTAACCAAGCCTCTCCTTGAGACAAGCCGAAAAGGTTATTTGGCCGCTTCGTCTGCCTCTGCCTACTCCTTTGTCTCTCTTTTGCAGAAATTCGGTCCCATCATGAACCCTGGAGGATCCGCCCTTTCTTTGACCTACATTGCGTCCGAGAAAGTTATCCCTGGATATGGAGGTGGTATGTCTTCTGCCAAGGCTCAACTCGAAAGTGATACCAAGACACTTGCTTACGAAGCTGGCCGAAAGTGGGAAGTTCGCGTTAACACCATCAGTGCTGGTCCTCTCAAATCGCGAGCGGCATCTGCCATCGGCAAGGAGCCAGGACAAAAGACGTTCATTGAGTACGCTATTGACTACTCCAAGGCCAACGCTCCTCTTGCTCAAGACTTGTACAGTGATGATGTAGGTTCGTCTGGTCTCTTCCTTTGCTCCCCTATGGCTCGCACTATCACCGGTGTTACTCTGTATGTGGACAACGGTCTTCATGCCATGGGAATGGCCCTGGACAGCGAAGCCATGCAACGTTAAATTTCTCTTCAATTAGCTATTTCATTCATTGTGTTGTATCAATGGACAGGATCATACTTTTGGTGTAGCAGCATCGATGAGTACGCGTTTCGGGACGCCTAGTGCATCCAGAACTTTGAAGAAAACGTCCCGAAATTTGGAATAGAATCCGTCCCTTCCACCGGTTTCGAGGTAGCCGAGAATGGCTGCCTTGCCCGTGATGCTCGTTGTTGGCAACCACCGCGTCCTTTCATATTCTTTAAAAAGCATCTGTAGGTCGAGTGGTGCGTCCTCTTCTAATGCAGTATTGAATTGGAAGATCTTCTCGGCCAAAGAGAAGGAGTCTTGAATCGCTTGGTTTGCACCTTGGCCGAGAAACGGTGGCATAGCGTGAGCACTGTCGCCACAAAGGATCGCGTAGGAGCCATCCGTGGAAGGTATCTTCTTGCTCCAGCCGCTAAGGGATAAAGGGTTATGAAAATATACACCAAGCTCGAAGAATCTGTCCGAATCTTCGATGGCAGCAACAACGTCGTCTCCAGGAATATTGTTGGTGGATAACTGCTGAACCATTCTTTGACGCGATTCCTCCTTCGGTTTCTTTTCATCTTGGCTCCAGTCTGAGTTCTCAGCAATCGCAGACGCGGTAACAAATTCCTTCCTTTTGAAAGGACCATTGAAATTATTATCCAAAGAAGTTACAAATACGCAGTTGCACGGCGGCCGATTCTTGCCGTTTCCAAAAGTTCCTTTGAAAATGTAGGCACCGTCGGCGAAAACTTGTTTAACAGTTCGTGGCTCCCTGTTGCTTTCACTTTTATCGGCATCAGTGACGGCATACCCAATACGGATGCCTGAATATAAAGCTGCGGCAGTTCCCTCTCTCTTTGAGGCGTCTATGGAGACCTTTCCCTTCTCAATGTATTCTTTGACAGCAGATTTAATACCATCGCAACCAACGATCAAGTCAAATGGACCTGACTTTGTCCCGTCAGAAAACTCGCAGAATGCCTCACCGTCGGAGCCGTTAATCCCACTCAGGCTTTTATCCAACGAAATTTGCATGGAAGGATCTTTTGGAAGGGTTTCTAGTAGAATTTCTTGTAGGGCCCCACGCATGATCCCATACCACATCATCCTCCCGTCAACGAACAGCTCCTCCGTGGCTCTTCCTCCAGCGTCCCTGAAGATTTTTGCAACGTCGTAATCCCACAGCTTGCTTTCAGACTTTCCATCTTGCCATGACTTATTACGCCCACTCAATGTTTGGGTGGGAACCCCTCCATCGATGACGGCTTCTCGGACGACAGGATTTATTTTGCCCAGAACTGCCAAACCACCATTGAGTTGAACACCCGAGCCTGCTTGGTAGTCCAGTTTCTTTCTAGAGTCGAATAGTACAACTTCAAGGCTTTCAGCGCCGCCGACGGAACCCAATGAAGGAGAATTTTTAAGTGCATGGGCCAATGAAAGACCTGCAATACCTGCACCAACGATTGCCACACGCTTTATGGGAGTGGTTCGTTTTTTACCGCCGATCGACAACGAACATATTGGCTCAATGGCTAATAAGGACAAAAGAACCAATTTCAGAATAGCAAACTTCATTGTAAACCAGCAAGCCGAATGGATATGGTTGTAAACGTTGATACGCACTTCTTTATGCCGGTACCTGGTACCCCTGGCTCTGTTTTGTCTCCTGTTTTCGATACCGGTACATACCTCTTGGGCGGTCGGTGGGAAAGAATGACGCGAAAAATGACGAGCGACGAAAGACAGACGAAAGACAGACATAGTCTGTACACTATACGCTGTCAGCTGACGCTTCGACTAGTGGGACCACTTCCTCAGCCCCACGTTCTACAGTAGTGTTGATGCTAGCTAAAGTTCGTCTGCTCTTCCGAAGCACGAACCTATCTCAAGTAAAGTAAACTTCCATCTCAAACTCGAGATTATGACACTTGTTATTCTACCTTTGATAACTTTGCTTGTTGGCATCGGATCTTGCTATTGCCCATCGATCTTGGAACTGACAGATTCAACAACTACTATGAATATCTTCCGCCGTGATCCCAACGGTCTAAGTCTTGATCCCACAAGATTGTATGTTATGATCATCATCTGTTGCAATTAGGGGATCTCTGGGTAGTAATATCGAATCTTCAGGTATAGTAAACAATAGTCTCCGCTGGAGCCTCGCTTCCAAGATAGCTTTCTAATTGTATCCCAGACTGCTCATTCAATTGGATTTCCATTTGGGACTGTTTCTGTACATCGTGAATCCAATTCACAACAAGTGCGCGCAAAATTTCGTCGCTGTAGTATGATCCTTCCGACCCGTACAGGACCTGGTAGTACTGTATCATGGATCAATAATTTAGACTCATGGGTAGTATGTACCGGTCCTACCGTTAGTACTGTACGTACTGGTACTGTACTGTACTCTACCGGTACTACCGGTACAATACTGGTACCTGTAATACTTCGCCTTCATTTTTCAGGCAGGCACCTCTGAAAAACGACGACTCCTCCTCTCCTCTTCCTCCCCCCCCCTCCTTCTCTCTCGTCTCTACACCCTACAACCAGCGCAAGTACTTCAGCATTAGAACGGCTATATTCCCTCTCTTCTCTACTAGTAGAGTTCTAATCAGTGGAATGAGTGAGTTACGCTGTCTACTAGCGTCAAACACTACTTGAACTCGTAGTAACTCCGACGTACAAATAGGAGGAAGCAAGTAGCAAAGGGCATTATTTTGTTGCCATTTGTGATGTCTATTAACTTATACTTGCGAGTTTCGATAGCATACTCGTTCTCTAGCCCTGTGATAATGGTGAAGGCTACGACTTCAAGTTCTTGCTTGGATCAGGTCTAAGGTCAGGTCTAAGTGTTACTTGAAGAACGACAACTAAGCCGGAGAAGCTGTCAAAGCTTCTTAGAAGACACCTTGGCCATCACCGAAGGGCGAGATGTGTCCAGCGGCGTATTGCTCGTACATGGTTTGGCCAGTCAATTGCTCGGCAACCAAGTTTCCGAGGATACCCATCATGGCGGCGCGGCCGTTGTTGATCTCAACATTCAACTTGCGGGCCTTCTCTTCGGGGTCCTCGATGTTGGTTCCGAAGTATCCAACACCGTAGTCTCCGTCGTACTTGGAGGCAGGCATCCAGGCCAACTCGACAAGGGCGAAGAAGGCAAGGATTTGGGCAAGTCCGGCGGTGGGGATGGCACGGATACCATCGGCTCCAAGGGGAACATCGGAGAACTTCAAGTTGTTCGAGGGGGAAAGGTATCCATCGAAGACAATGTGGTTGTTGTGGACGATGACACCGACAACGGCAGCCATGGCAACACGTCCGTGCTTGCGCTCGACGGCTCGGCGACGCTCGAAGGACTCGGGTTGGGTCTCCAACCATCCAAGAGGGTCGTAAACACCAAGGGGCTCAGTGACTCCGAGCTCAAGCTCGCTGACGGCAAGGGCAGACGAGGTCTTGGCGGTTTGGGCCGGGGCAAAGGCGGCGGCAGATCCGGCGAGGAGGGCGGCGATAGCAAGCTTCATTTTGATCGTAAAAGAGGTGTTGACTGCAATTGTAAGAAGAGAGAGCTGAGAAGACCGCAGGAGCCATACAAGCAACCGGAACGAAACAACCAAACATCTTCAACGATGGCGTTGCACCGTGAGGAAAAGATCGCTGACAAGTGGATATCGGTGCACAAGTTGAGGCTATTCCCAGTACTGGAACGCCGTACAAAGATACTTCAACTTCTTCAACTGGCGATGAAGAACGGACGTTCGAAGCCGGTCAAAGTCAAAATGTCGCTCGGTCGCGATCGGTCTGACCGAACCAAAATTCTCTCTACGACAGTCGGACGACACGAAAAGCCCCGCCGGCCGGCATGGATGTATCTGATGTATCTGGCCGGCCGCCGCGCATTGAAATCGGAGAACCCCGGGCCGGCGAAAGCGCCAAAGGCCGAAGGCGGAGAAAGGACAGAAAAAGATCAACAGAAGAAAGAGCTTATTACTTGTCATTTTCACGATCCACCATGGGAGACGCAGCATTGAATACCGGTGTGACCCTGATCGCTAAATGGGGAAAGGAAAGAATCACGCTTGAAGGGCTGAACGCAGAAACCACAATTGGGAATGTGAAAGATTTGCTTTCGGAACGGACCGGAGTCCTCCAAAAAAGGCAAAAACTTATTGGGCTTTCCGCCAAGGGCGGCGCAAAAATCAATGATGATCTCATTCTGGATGATCTCAAGATCAAAAACGGCAAGAGCAAGGATGCTTCTGAATGTATAGTCCATGAATTCATCATGATGGGGACGAAAGAAGAACAGATTTTCGTTGATCCTGGAGAAAAGGATGACCTGCCTGATGTCATTGATGATTTCGATCTGGATTTCAATGCCGGAAGCAGCGAGGTGAGAGCTGGCATGCCGCAATACAGTATCGCCAACTGTTCACCCTATCTAACACGGTTTCTTTCTATAGTGGCTTCAACATGTGGCGAATGGTGAAAATTTAAAAAAGTTTACGGAGCACACCGCCGTCCACATTATGAATGAACCACGAGAGGGAAAACCATTGTTGGTGCTTGATCTTGATCACACGCTGCTCGATTTTAGCAGCAAAAGACTGCAACAAGATTCTAGTACACATGTTGTTGGTGCGGGAATGGCTGCTGCGATGAAAAGGTGGGCTTGAAAATATGCTTTGTCGATTTGTCTAGATGGAGATAACTTTGTGTGTGCATCCTTCTGACATTTCTGACATTCGTACAACGAAACAGGCCATTCATGGATGATTTCCTTGTCACGACCTACAAACACTATGACTTGGTTGTATGGTCACAGACGTCTTGGAGAGTAAGTTTGCTTGGAATCAGTATTACGTTGCGCGTTTCGATGCAGTGGATTGCGAACCTGACCACATTTTTATTTATTTTACAGTGGCTGGAAGTCAAATTGACGGAGCTGGGTATGCTCACGCACCCAGGCTATAAATTCTGCTTTGTCATGGACAAGACAAGTATGTTCACGATCAAAAGTACCAGACGAGGAGGTACTTCAGTGGTGCACCATGTAAAGCCACTTCAGATAATCTGGTCCAAATTTCCACGGTGGGGCAGTCACAACACTGTGCACTTGGATGATCTATCTAGAAATTTTGCTCTGAATCTGGGTTGCGGCCTCAAATGCACAGGATATTACCGCAAAAAGGGCAAGGCGCAGCGAGATACGGAGTTATTGGGGATTATGAAGTATTTGGAAGAACTTGCTGCGGCTAACGTCAGTTTTGATGATGTGGATTTCGACTCTTGGGCGGATGTCGTCAGCGGGAAGCGCCCTCTCGCTAAAGACAGCTCATAGAGTGTTTATAGAAGAGAACCCTCTACGAGACTACTTCAGCTGTCGTGGCGTCCAATATTGCAAGTCTACTTTTGAGGTTAGAGCCATTCTGGAATCAAAGGTACTATGATAGCATTATAGTTGATCTAGAAATTCTTATCTCCTCTGTTTCCCATTTTGTTGCCACTCCCTCTGGGATTTTGGTCCTTCCAATCGTCCCAATCTCGGTCGAGTTTAGCGCTGGCGTCAACCAGATCGACGTTGTCCTCCATGCCATCCCTGACCAATTCTTCATACCGCCTTGGCTCGTTTATTTTGTTGGCTTCGGCTTCCTTCTGTCGCGCGTCTCGCTCCATTGCAGCATGATATTCTCTTTCTCCTAGTTCCTCAAGGGACATTGTTGGCTGATTCCAACCTGGTCGGAACACCTTGGATCGGATCTCTTCTCGTTTAACCTGTATTTGCCCCGACTGATCCTTTGTAATCCGTGTCACCTGCAGGGGCTTGCCTGAAAGAGGCGGAGATCGCTGTTCATCAGGCGTGGGTGCGCCTTTTCCATTATGATGTTGCATATTTTGGTTCTCTTCTTCTCGTTTGACCATCATTTCAATCATGGGTAGTTCTTGCTTTGATTGCGCCCACTGCTCCAGGGCTTCAGCCGTTTGGAAGGATAAATCTTTTAGTGCTAACATCCTCTGGAGTCCTTCATCGTCGTATCCATCCATTTCCTCTTCCGCTGCCATCCCACATCTTTGCCGCCGTTCTCTTAGAGCTTTGAGACGTTCCATTTCTTTCTTGGTTTGTTGCTTGGCTTTGAATCGAGCAATTTTGGCGTCGCGATTTGGAGGCGGCAACGGCCTCGACATCAATTCGTCTCCACCAACATCTTCCGCGAGACTTTGGTATTCTTTGATTTCTTCCGTGGAGAGCAATTCTAGCCGTTCTAAGCTTCCCAGGAAGGTGGACCACAACTCCAAACTCGTTAGAACGAGCTTTTTCCGTTCTGCCATATGACCGGGACGTATGGGAAGGCCGACCATGGCCATGGCCAGAAAATGCTCTACCGCCAAGAATGGTAGTGATTTTGTGCTGACATCTTCGATTGTCTCATTGGAAGAAAAGAGGCTAAGGGCCTGGACATCTTGCTGCACCGTCTCCAGGAGGGCAACGGCTTGCTCCAAGGAAGTGGACTCTTCGACGAGGGCGCGGCCACGCAAAAACTTTTCATGAAGGCTTTCTCCTTCGTTGTTCGACGCAGACGCTGGAGTTGCGGCATCGCTCATGGTTGAAACGGGGCTGCAATTACAGCTTCCTGTGTTATTATGTTGGTGTGCTTTCATATCATCTTGACGCTCTCGTCCACATTTTTAATTTGATGCATCTTTTTCATCATGCGTTTTCTTCGTTCGATTTCCTTCGTATTCGTGGGGATCATTCATCGCCTTCCCGCCGTGTGAATCGCAGACGACGTTACAAGTACACGTACACTGGTACTGTACACGTATGAGTACCGGCACCGGTACAAGTACCAGGTACGGTACCTGGTACCGGCGTGCGTACCGCAAAGGGAAAACGCTCGTGACGTGTCGTGATATCACATGCTGGCTACCGTTCGTAGAATTATCTTGTATGGTACTCGTACTGGTACAGTATGAGTATGGATCAGAGAACGGTATGGATACTCTCTACCGGCGCTATTAGAGCTACCGGCACGTACAGTCAGTAGACGAGATCGAAAAATAGAACTACAGTGTACTACTACTAGTAGAGAGTAGAGTCTCTAGAGTGTACTTTCCTCTCATCAGTTCTCTACTCCCTATTGTACAACGCATCAGCAATCTCTGCTAGCTACAAAAAAGTACTCCGTGTCTCGCATCTCGTCGATGTAATCGATTAATAGCTGTTGAATAGAGCATACTCGTAGCTAGTAAGTTTATTCCCGGCGAAATCAACGCCGATAAGCTACGCATAAATACTAGAAAGAGGAATGTGTGACGCTTGGTGTTTCTACGGTTACAGTATCGACCAGCACGCTGCTACTTTCTTGCTACATACTCCGGTAGCACGACTATTTCTCGTCTGCGGGTGCAACGTATACCTCTTCTAGGACTCCCGTTGGCAGTTTTCACAGGCTCGAATACTCCTCAGGGAAGCTTTGGTATCGGGGTGCCTCTTTGTAAGGATCTTCGAGCGAATAGCCAGGGCCGCTTTGTGTTCTTTCAAGGCCTCCGAAAAGTCACCCTTTTGATTGAGCACATAGCCGATCCAGTAGTGCGAATCAGCTGCCTCTGGACTATCTCTGCTGACAACAGTTTCTCTGATGCGAAGCGCCTTACGATGCCTAGATTCGGCTTCTTCGTAGTCTTGGACCTCGGTAAGCAATTTACCAATTTCAGTGTGTGAGTCTGCAGTCGCTTGGTGGGTCTTTCCAAATACTTCCTCGCGAATAGCCAAGGCAATACTGTACTCTTCCATTGCACCCTGGAAATCGCCTTGTTGGTAGAGAACACTGCCAAGAAGGCTGTGTCCAGACGCGACGTCAGCATGGTTCTCGCCCAAGAGTGATTCCAAAATGGACAATGACTCGCGATAGGCAGCTAGCGCTCCTTGGAAGTCACCAAGTTTGCACAAAGATTCTCCAATGTTCTGGTATGATCCTGCAACGTCCAAGTGGTCCTCGCCAAGGCACCTCTCTCGGATGACTAGGGCCTTTCGGTATTGCTGAAGGGCTCCACGGTGCTCCATCAACTCGTCACCATCGTCTCCTCGCATGACAATGGTATGGCCGAGGTGGCTACGGGTGATGGCAACTTCGGGGCTATAAGGACCAAAGACCTCTTCCTGGATTTCCAGGCACTTTTGGAGACTGCGCAGCGCATGGTCATAATGCCCCTTTCTTGCTTGAACTAGGCCAATATCCTGGTAAGTTGCAGCAGTGTGGGGATGAATCTCACCAATAGACGACTCTTGAAGCGTCAGAACGCGAGAGTAGATTTGAAGGGCTCGATCATAATCTTCCAGATTTTGATTGAAAAGTCTTGCAAACATGAAAAGCTGGTTGGGATCATCCGAGTCTAGGATCTTTCCCATCAAGTTTTCGTCAACCTTGCCAGCCTCCTGGAGCATTTCAAGATCACTCATCGTTTCTTCGACCGTGCGTTCTGGTCCAGCAAAGCAAGATCTGAAATACTTGTAGTGGTTTTGCAAACCGAACATTTTCTCGAGGTTGAGAACGTCTTTATGGTGGACCTGAATCTCGGCAACAAACTGAACATTTTCCTTGTAGGGCCAGTCAAGCAAAACGTGGTAAAGAATATCACGATATCCACTGTATGCTGGTTTCGCATAACGATTCTTGACCTGAACAATGTGCGCCTTCTTCGATAGAAACTTGTTGACTTGAGCAACCTGCTTCTTTGTTTTGCAGGTGACGCTGGCTCGGAGGATATCATACAACCAGGATTCTGGCGGTCCAGGAGAGCGAATCAAGTACTCTTCACGCGCCTTTTCATTGGCTCTGTCGCGAGGTTTCAACTCTACGATCTTCGCGTCGACATAGTCCAGACCCTTGACTTTGTCAACCATTTTGTCCAGCAGATCACGCAGGGCCTGCTTGATTTGATAGGCAGCCTCGTAAACTTCGCCAAGGTTCTTCGCCGGCTCACCTTCTGCATCCTGTTGCTGGTATTTGACCTTGAACGTGCCGTCCTCTTCTAAGATTCCTCCGGAGTGGTCCTCGACTTCGATTCCAGCCATCGTATCGTCCGCATCAATCTTCTTCATGCGTTCCCCGATTTTTCGGTGCACATCCATAAAGTGACTAAGGCGTTCGAAGAATTTTTCTTGCTTCACTAGTAGCAAAGCACTGCTTTCTTCTTCACCAAGTTCCTCCTCTTCTTCCTCGCTCCCTTCTTCGTCGTAATACTCCTCCTCATCATCATCATCATCGAGGGGGGCGGCTTCTTCCTCTTCCTCCTCGTCACTAATTTCTACGTCATCTTCTTCCTCTTCGGGCTCCTCTTCGGGTTCTTCTGAGGGCTCTACTTCTTCCTCTTCCTCGTCGTCACTAATGTCTACGTCCGAGATTTCAACGCTGTCATCATCATCACTGTCACTGGCAGGGCCACTCACGGCATCAAAACCCTCGACAATGGACTCGTGTTCCTCGCCAAGGATCGTCATGGAACTACAATGGTCGGGTCGTCACAGATTCTCTACAAGGCTAGTCTACTTCCCACAAAGTAGATCAATTCTTCTTTGAGACTACGTTACCTCTAAGCAAATGCGATGTTGCTATTGTGATGGACGATGATGGAGACTACGAGTACTAGTACTCTTATTGGAGATGCCCCAAAATTTGGATCCAACCGGAGGGACATTGCGCTCCACAAATTTGGCCCATCTAGGTGCGTTCGTGTCTGCGATGCGGGGGCTTGGATAATGGCATGATGTCTTGTAACGAAAGCACGCCTCACCGCGCAGATGCGGTCATAGGAGTTACTGGGTCATAATTATGTCTTTTTTCATTCGAGCTGGTCGTACTTGTGGTGCACGCATGCACGCGTGATGATTTTTGAAGCGAGGGCCGAACCGCGAGCAAGGCGGCCGCTCGTCCTGGTACAGGACAGTAAACGAGTATGTATTCGTACCGGTACCTGGTACCCTGCTGGTACCAGGTACGAATATGTAACAGGTACAGATACTATCTCTACTAGGTACTAGTAGAGAGTAGCTATTAGGTCCTCGTCGATCCTAATAATAGACTGAATACAACTGCCCAGAAGCGAAGAATCTCTCTAACAATAAAGGTATGATAAACTACTCACGTAGTAGGAGGGGAGAATGACAAGATGACGACTAACCGTTGAGGTAGAATGGTCTACCACATCATGGGTCAGGACCACACCAGAAAGAACAAGGAAGGCGAATGGAAATGCAAATAGTGTGTCTTTCGTTCGAAGGAAATTTATCGTCCGTCTTACTTTGTACTAGCTTTAAATGTCAAGGGGCTCTTCGATTTGTGTCTCTCCCGTCTGTGAATTAAAGTAATATGTGTCTCCATTGCCACAATTGGACACTCGATTCCAATTGCTTTTACGTTGTGCAAAAGGCCACCTGGGAATCAGAGGAGATTGTATACTCACTGGAGCCACGCCTGGTCGATTTGGTTCTAGCTGAATGTCCACATTCGACGACAGCAGACCACCGAGATTGAATTCCAGAGTACCCTTCTCAGCAGCATCCTGGATAGCTCCATATTTGTCGCAAGGAGAAGCGATCACGACGGAAGGGTTTTTGACTTTTCCCTCATCTTTGACCTTGGCGTATGTGCCACTTAGAGCTTTCCCCACAAGTGGAACATCCGTCAAATCAACTCGAAACGAAGTTGGAGGAAGTCGATTGATTTGAATACTGGCAGCCCGATTGTTACTTTCTTTTATGGATTTTGGTGCCAACATGGAAGCGAACGAAAGGGCCGCTGATGTCATTGAGTTCCACACGCCTGGTGAAATTGGATTCAAATCGTCCAGGGTATCACTCACAGACTCCGGAAATTCCGGCATTTCGAGTAGCTGTGATTTCGGGGGTGGTGGTGGGGTAATCGGTTTCTTGGGTTGGGTAGAGTGCGGTGCCTTATTTGGTTTCTTGGGCATCCCCCCACTATTGAACCATCCTTCGGCATACTGTAGAAGAATTATCAGTGCGAGGAGTATTTTTGTCGTGATTTGTTTCGTCATTGTGATCTCGTTGATTTCCAAACATCCTGTTGTGAAATAATGACGTGAAATTCAACATAATTATCATCATCATGTTTTTGGACAGGTCGAGAATAGTAATGAGAAGGTGGCGTCGCTTGGAGATGTGAAGGTTCTCCTTGTTCCAAAAAGTGGTTGTCGTTTGTCGTGCGGGGGGCTATTTCTGATCAATCGAACGTCGCAGCATGAAATCATTGGCCATTTTCGGTAATAATGTAGTATCCAAGCCTTATTTTCTGCCATTGCCTATTTAGTTGTTCCAATCTCTCTCTTTCTCTCTCTACTAGAGAGTCCAGAGAGGTAGAGTCTAATCTCAGAGGAGAAGGGACAATACAGTACCCGTACTCGTATCCCCGTATTAAAAAACCACAAGGCATACTCCGGATCGAAGGGCGGGGATTTTTTTATTCCGGGTGGTCGGCCGGGCGGTTCGCACAAGTTCGCACATTGGCCCAAAAGACCGACGTCAGTCATAATTACAGTTGAGCGAGGGCGCCGGGCGCGATGGGTTCGCCATTAAATCGAAATGGCATGACCTTCTTCATGCATCATGCGTCAATGGCATCTGGCATCATCTGCTTTTTTAGTCGTCAAGGCGTTTGTCATCGATCGATCATCACGTCATCTTGGAGGAAAGGTTCGAGTTCCTTTCACCTTTCGCCCTTCGTCTCCTTTCTCTTATCGACTTCCGTCTCTATTGACGAGTCGATCAAGAATTGAACACAGAGAAATTACAAAGAGAGTGGCAGCTTCTTTTCCCACTCCCGTGTAGAAAGAAGAATTCCCTAGTGCTACAAAGTGGGTAGAAAATGTCCAAAGCGGTTGACCATGTCCTCGAGAAGGTAAGCGATAATAATACAGCATGTACAATCGGTCATCAGCTAGGCACATCCATATCTCAATGTATACGTCGTCCTTATGTCTTATTCGCACGACAATAGGCGATTATCCGCTGCAAAAAGGCGCAAGCGGTCGCCCGGCCTTACAATCAAAAGAAAAAGATTAAAGCTGGTATGACGGTGGAAAAGAAACTGAAGGGCCTGTTGGACATGACACACGGAGAAGATTTTGGAGAATTGGCGGACGAATTGGAAGCTCTGAACAATATGATCATCAATATGCAGAAGGCCGTGCTCGAACCCTTTCTTGAATCTGTAGAGACGATTGAACGTCGAATGTTCACGTACATGGAAACACTGAATAGGAGTCAAGGCAGCTTGGATGGTGAGGAGACGGTCGACGAAGAGGCCGAGCTAACGAAGTCACAGGCTGGGTTCAAATATGATCCTACGGAGGCCGTTGATGCACAAGATGAAGTAGAGGCCGAGGAAAAGCCGACGAAGAAAGCGGGCAAAAAGTCAAAATCCTCCAAAACCAACAGTGATGATGATGATACCTACGCGGACGTCGACGTGACGGTGACGCAGAAGAGATTCTTTGAGCGACTGACGCACTTTTTCGAACTTCAGGGTATAGCAGAAGAGCGAGTTGCTCTTGTAGACCCGCAAGGAAAAATCGCTTCCATGAAGGTAAAATCACACTCGAAAGGTATCCAAGAAAAAGATGGAACATTCAAAGCCGGATATCGTCAGCAAGATCTCCATGGGAAGCCTGTTAAACATCTTGGGGATTTGTACCTAGCTGCGGAAGAAGCCCTTCCAGAATTCAAAGCAGTGATGAATAATCTTATTGACGGTGTATCGGGTCTAGATGACGAGGATTGGGAGATCGCAGAGATCAAGAATCGAGATAGAGCAACAGAGAAGGCGCAGGAGGAGTACACCTATCGCCAGCCTGGTCCACCCGAATCTTGGTTGTATGACATTCTTCGTGCCAGCATCTTCTGCAAGAGCTACAAGCAGATGTCGGATGTTAACAAATGGCTCAAAGAGAACATGCACATTGTGGAGTGCGAGAATCGATTTGCCATGCCTCAGTTCGATGGCTATCGCGACATCATTTACTACATATCTATACCGTACAAGGATGAGCTAGCATTTACTTGCGAGATCCAAGTCCATCACACTGAATTCAGAAAGTATTTTGGATTGAGCTCGCATAAAGTGTACTTCCGTCCATATTTTGCTGGGCATTTTCGGGAGCACGTGGACACTTTACGTGACTTGGATATGCTACTGCAACTTGGAGGCGTGGATAACCAACTGATGGAATTTCTACTGGAGTCAACCGATCCGAGTCAGCTCAAACTTTTTGCACGTCTTTTCTATGAGAAATTAGAAGAGACAGACAAAGCGCTTGAGCTTTTCAAGCGCGTTTTGACTATGGAAGAATCCTCGTACGGAAAGGGTCACGTTGTCACTGGAACAACATACCAGAACCTTGGTCTCACACTTCTGAAAAAGGGTGATCCAGATGGCGCCCTTCTCTATTTGCGGGAGGGTTTGGCTGTGACAGAAGCAAACCTCGGTGCAAAACATCCAGAGATTGCGACGATTCACAACCACATTGGTAAGGCTCTGAGCGCGAAGGGTGACTACAATGATGCTCTGTCTGAATTCAAGAAGAGTCTTGCGATTCGCGAAGACGTGCTCGGCCAAGACCACCTCTTAGTCGCAGATTCTTACCTGACAGTGGCACAGACTCTATGCGACAAAGGCGAATACAAAAAGGCTATCGCGGAATGTCGAACAGCATTGATCATCCAGGAATCAATTTTTGGTGAGGAAGACGAGAACGTTACCCAAAGCCATATTCTCATCGGGGATATTCTTGGAGAACAGGGTGAATATGAAGCTGCGATCAAATCCTACGAGAAAGCGCTTGCCATTCGAGAGGAAGTGTTGGGCAAAAAGCACCACAAGGTTGCTGATACCCTCTCAAGTATTGGAATCATCAAGTTGAAGCAAGGGGACTTCGACGACGCTGAATTGTTCCATCGTCGAGCACTTGGTATGCGCGAACACTTTTTGGGTGGCGATCATGCGGATTGTGCGATATCCTACAGCAATCTTGCTACTGTGCTTCAGAAACGAGGCGACTTAGATGACGCCCTGACAGCTTTTCGTCTAGCCTTGAAGATTCGAACGAAGGCGTTCGGACGGATGCACTACCTGACGTCTCTTTCTTATTATGAACTCGGTGAGTTGCTTGTAGCAAAGGAGGCGTACGACCACGCGCTCACCCACTACAAAGAGTGTCTGTCAATACGCAAGCAGCTCTTCGGGAGAAATCACCCAAAGACGGCTATCGTTATGAACGCGATCGGAAGACTAAAATCTTCGATGGACGATCCAACTGGTGCTCAGTCCGAGCACAAAAAGGCATTAGGCATTTTCGAGAAAGTACTAGGGGGCAATCACCCTGAAGTTGCAAACACATATCAGTACATAGCTGAGGCATACATGGTAGCCAATAACCAAACAAAGGCGCTAGAGAATCATAGCAAGGCTCTCGCAATCAGAACTGCTGTCCTTGGGAAGAGTCACCCAGATACGGCGTCATCGTGTCTTGTTATTGCGGAGCTGCTCCAGGAAAAGGGTGATCTGGCAGGAGCAAAAATGGCCTTTCGTCAGGCAGTAACAGCAAATGAAAGTCGCCTGGGAGACAACCATCTGGACACTGCAGCTTCGAGGATCAAATATGGCCTTGTCTTGGACAAGAAGGGCGAAACTGACGAAGCGGAGTCAGAATTTCGGAAGGCAGTGGCCGCTAGAGAAGAGCTGCTTGGTTCGGAAGATCTAGCCACTGCAGAGGCCTACAGCTGCTTGGGCACTCTTCTAAATCGCAAAGCTGAGTATTCAGAAGCACTATCATGGCATGAGAAAGCTCTAGCCATACGGGCTGAACAGCTAGGGGAGAGTCACGAGGATGTTGTTTCGTCGAAGGCTGCTGTTACGGCAGCATCGGAAGAAAGGCCGGAGGACGAGCTCTCGATTTAGGGCTTTGGGTGTTGTTTGTGGAGTGCGTTCTGATTCTCTAGTCTACCTATACGTTATTATCTTATCGTTATAGATTACGTGAATAATAGTTATCACGTATTTTTGCTTCAACGAGACGGCTTTCGTGTAACTCCAAAAGTGAGTGGCATCTACATATGAGCCATAGCGCGCTGCCGAAGGACTTGTTGTACGCATTACGGTTTAGGCTTTCAGGAGTGGGCATGGTCTCTTCCTTCCATCTTCTCCAAGCGTACGCAAACACCATCCGACATACATCCAGCAACGCGACTTCATACTGTTCTTGCAGCAGACGGCGTGGAAAAACACTATTTTCTACTTCCTCTACTGTCGCAGCAACTCCATACTTGACAAGATTCCTCGAGAGGCACTTGTAGTAAAAGTCTAAGAGCGCCTTCTCCTTTTCGCCGTCGTAGGAAACACAGGAGGGCAAAACAGCAGCGGATATGTGGTGAGCAATATCAGTAGCCGCCAGACCAAAACCAGTCCACTGGAAGTCAATAAGACCCACTTCCCAGTCCTCTTCACCAGATTCCCTCAGGAAGATGTTAGCCTGCTTTGGGTCACCATGTATCAAAGTACGGTATGCCTCGCATTCGTTGTCAGCCGTTCCAAATGGATGGGCCTTTTCGCCGACAGCTGCAGCGATCTTTTCCAGCCGAGCCCCGAGGTTACTCAGGTCTCCCACCCCCTCCAATTCGCGTATCTCGGCCAAGGCATCCTTGAATGTAGGGTATCTTTTTGTCCACCCTTCTGCAATCTCGTCAAGTTGCTCGAGTCCTTGAAGATTTGGCTGCATGTATCCTCCATTTGGCCAGACCGACCGGCCCAACTCCTCTCCAATCTTACTGGCTTCCTTCTTCCAAAAATCAGACCCTTTCCAAAAATATGCATGCATCTTGGCAAATGCCTCCAAGGCTGCCCTTGTGCCAGCTTCGTCGAGAAGCCACTGCTGTTTCCAGCCATCTGCCGAATCAAAGTCCTCCAGAAGCACAGCAAAACGACTTTCGAGTTGGTGCTTCGGGCCCAACTCCTCTGCAACTGGGCGTAGGTCGGCCCAGTAAACATTGTTGATTCGGAGACCAGTGTCTTCAACCAGACTCTTGCATGCCCTTCCTGTCAGAAACGATGTCTCGACCTGATAGCTCTTGACATCGCGAACGAGCTTGTGTGGCGCTGAAGTCAGTTTATCTCTGGCATGTGCTAGGTCCGCCATGACAATGCGTTTATAGAACACGCTAGAAGGAAGATGATCAATGGAACTGGGATCTTCCCATTCAAGATGAAGGCGTCCTCCATTTGACATCATTCCTCTCCAGGCTCCTTTCTCTGGCACAGAATATGATTTTAACTTGGTATGTTGTTTCCCTGCCTGATCACCTAGAATGAATTTCTCCAAATCTTGTACCGACAACGGGATCCCGTCTAAATCCCTAGCGACGTCCATGGCTTGAGGCTCAGTGGGCACTGCAGGCCCTAGCCACTTTCCGAAGATTTTATGTACCGATTCCACGTCTGCTCTCATTCGTGCACAAAGCTCGTCATGAACTTTTGTCACACCAGGTTCCCCCGAAGAAGCCACCACGCCGAAAATGTTACCAAACGGACGATCAGGAGAATGCACCAATGGAGACCCAAACAAGTCTGTAATCTTCCCACCGTTGCTATCAAGGAGAGCCTGCGGTGAACAGGTATCCCAAAGTTCGGTTACGAAATGAAGCACAGCCAAACTATTGGGTTGAGTAGCAACAATGCGAAGCTTGGCGGCAGTGCCTCCTACCAAGACATGGTTTGGATTTTCGGTGAGGGATTTGGCGCATGCAGTAGCGTTTCGCAAAACTGGATCCTTTGAATCGCCGGTGAGAATGGTGATTGTATCAGACGCAGAAGTCGTAGCGTCGCTGGAGTCTACTTGAGTGGGCCAAGATCCCGTACTGCCCGTCTGTTCTGCAATCGCGTAATGGATTCGGACAGGCGCATCCACGCTTCCTTCCGGAAAAGGAAGTCCGATGACACCCGCAATTGGTCGATTCTTCCTCGTAATTCCAATCAAACACGCCACATTGTGCAATCGACCCTCCACAAATTCACGAGTACCATCCAGCGGATCGACAAACAAGGCGATATCTTCTATAGGGATCTCCTCGTCGATCAACTTGTCGTTCAGTTTTGTCAATATGAACTTGTCTAATGCAACTCCCTCCAAGTTTGGCTTGGCGTCTTCGTCATCTTCTTCTCCAATAATCAAAAGATCATTTCCCCACGCTTGTCGGAGACCACCGACAATACGGGCTTGGGCGTCGAAGTCGGCCTGAGTCACGACACTTTTGATCTCTCCTCCTACTTTCAATGTTCCTGAGATCCCGTCGCCCCCAACAGACTTCCTTTGAAAATCTTGGATGATCTTTCCCACAATAAATACAATATACGAGTACAACAAAACAGGTGTTAAGTTCTACCATGTATAGAAAGAGATCAGAAAATAATAATAATAACGTCTTGGACGACGACTCACTTCACATCCTTGGCGGCTAGCGTCCATGCAACTCGAGAGGAGTTGTGTCAAAGATATCGTTTTCATGACGCTTGCCAATATCATCCGTCCACCACCAGCTGATGAGTGCTCAGTAGTACGTGTACTAGTCAGTTGTCTCGCTCGCAATACGTTATGATTATCGTAAAAGTACTTTAGCGTGTGATGAAACAGTCTTATCATACCGGTATTATTAGTATCAGCAGGCAGAGCCCGTCGATGAGGTGATGAGCGTCATTTAAAAGCGTCATCGTCAAAACGAAATGAAAATCGGCGTTTGGATCTTCGACCAGATCGACCAACGGAAAACGACTAAAATGACCTTGATGGGAGGACAGACCACGACTGCTCTCCCGCCATCGAATTTTTTCCCACAGTCCGTTTTCTTTCTACAAATCGCACATCTCGCATCGTCGCAGACAATTATTAACCACTTTGGTCGTCGTCCCTCATAATATACCATCAGTCTATTGTTCCTGTCTCATCAACATTGCAAGTCCAAAAATATACCACTCAATATTGAAGCATGGGAAGCCAAAAGAACAGCAAGAAACGAAACCTGTCGGTCTTTGACGCGATTCAAGAATTGGAAAGCGAAGATGTCCGTACGGAAAGTCGGCAACGAAAGAAAAGCACAACGCAAGCCCATCGTGCACAGGCAGCACAGAGCCAGACCAAAATATACAACCATTTGGTAGAATGTCGTATTCTTCTGCAACGTGCCGTGACAGCAACTCAAGAAGAAGAGGGAAAAAATAGTCGCATCGTGGATAGTTGCAACGATCTGTTGGAAAATTTGCTACAGGCAAGACAACAGCTCATGACTGGAGAAACCGTAGACGATAGTACTGAAAATGAATATTCAGGCATGGTGCGAAACCAGTCGTCGTCCAGCGATCCTCAAGAAGCTTTGCAACAAGAATATGAAACATGCCGCGACGAATGGAAGCAAGTTTTGGATCGTAGGCACAAAGATTTGAAACTTCATGCTGGTTTGACGGCTAAATCTCAGTTTCGTGTGCTTGACTCATCTTTTTGGCAACAAGTGGATGCAACCGTGGAGTACGAGCAGCTTCGACGAAAATCAAAGGAGGAAGAGGAAGATCGGCTAGTATTAGATGATTCCAAAGTCTATCAACAACTTCTCAAGGCTTTTGTGGCACATTCCGCCGTTGCCGCCAATGGTGGCGATGGACGTTTACGAGGACAGATAGCCAAGTCGGCTCAAAACAAAAAGAAGCAAGTTGACCGACGAGCAAGCAAAGGTCGGAAAATCCGTTACAAGGAGCTCCCGAAACTTGTCAATTTTACATTTCCACTGTCTCGACCCAACAGCTCCAATCTCGACCAAGACGAATGGTTCCAAAGTCTGTTTGGAGGAGCGGGAAAGATGTAGAGTATTGACTATACTGTAGTGTACGGTTGTCATTTATTATCAAGAATACTTGTAATGAAACCTTTTGCTATCGGTTCTTACTTATTCTTGAATCAGAGTCCCCGCGACTGTAGAGAAAAAGTCCAGGCTGAGATTGCAAAACTTGATACATCATTGTAATGGTTTGCTTTTTGGAGAGTAGCTCCAACAAAAATGGAAAGATATTGAGAGGAATTCGTGCTTCCTCGATCCCACCAGGATTCACTTGTAGTAAGAGAGAAATACCAGAGTTCCACTTTCTGCTAGAATGAATAGCAACTACGAGAGGTATTTGTTGCTCGTTGTTGAAATGGAATGCTGCTTCTGGACAGAGATCAATCACCCGTTCCAAGAAATCTCCCTCGTCGTCATCATTTTCATCATCTTCGTCCCCATCCTCACCGTCTGTGGAAGGTGTTTGAGGAGTTGTACGTTTGACTGGGGGTGGAATTCTGGCTACTATATGTAGTGGCAAGTCTCCCTTTTCATCCGGCATAGCCAACTGATCACTGTTGTGCTTCATTGCTCGCTCGGTCAAGGCAAAGGGAACTTCTTTACTCCTTAGACAAGCATGGACTAGAAACGTGGGCGCGACAGCATGATGATGATGATTGTTCTCCCAAGTGCTGCGCCGCCGACGATCTCCTTGCCTCATCACCCCTGTGGCTCCTACCAACACGTGTACTGTCTGCCAAAGACCATTCAGCATTTTTCTACACTCTTTCTCCTCGTTCCTCCTGGAATATTTGATGACCTCTTCCATCATGATGATTTTTTGTGTGATGATGTCAATTGGGCGTAACCGGAAGGCATCGCGTGTGTGGACACTCTCGGGGCAGGAGTGACACAAACACTCGATAATGTCCGTTCGTTCTGGTATGGACACGACTGCGAGATGCAGGGGTGTTTGCTGTAGGTGATTTTGTTTCGCCGCCATGCTCGTACTGGAAATTCGAACTGATGACGACTCCACCAGCTCCTCTCCATTGGTATTATCGTGCTGCACCACTGAACTCGTTCGATCCAGAATGGTTTCCACAACCTTCACAGGAACGCTCTCCATGACTGAAACTATATGTAAGAGGGTATCCTTTCCCTCTTCATCCTCACTTGTCGTCGTCGTCGATGTCGTCGATGCCGTTGTTGTTGTCGGGTCAGTCTGCTCTCGTATCACATCCGGCTGGGTACTCTCTAATCGACATATGAGTTCATCCCACTTTGCTTGACGCGCCAAGTGAAACAAATGGGGTCCATCACCGTCGTTGTTGCCGCCGCCGTTGCTCTGATCGGCCAACACAGATGATGGATCACCATCAGCTACTACTCCTGCTACCGATGCCTCCCTTCCATCGTTGGCATTATCCCATGATACTACCATTCGTTATTCTTTTGCAAAAGAACTCTTGGTGGGGAGGGGTGGCTTTGGAGTTCTAATGGTAAATAGAGGTTGTGGTGCCTTCAACCACCACCACCACCACCATGATACCACCACCAAAATGCGCTCCCTCAGGGATTCGGGCTAAAGGACTAATTTGACTGTGGGTTAACGAAGTGCGCTAACGAAAATTAACGCCAATCCGATCGCCCCCCTTCGAGGCCCCCCGAGGCCCCTATAGGGGCCTCGAAGTCTTAAAACACGGCCCTTCGAGGCCCCTACTTTCTTATCTCTGCTTAAAACAAATAGAGATAAGAGACTCCCTCCGACATTTGCAATTTTTATTTTTCCTCGCATCATTATCATTGTTCATCCACATCAACAACATCTCGAGCACCATGGACGCCAAGACAAAGGCCAAAAACGAATACTACAACTACGGTCTCGACTATGCCGGCGATGCTGTCCCCGACGATCTAATGGATCAGATTATGGGGAAGGCATTGGCGATCACCAATGCGTACAACCAGCTTCGGCAAGGCAAGAAGCCCAAAAAGGAGGGCATTGTTATCCACAACACTCCCTGCGGCGGCCGAGTCTTTTTACCCCAACAGCCAACGTCGTCTGATGGGATGCCTGATACCGTCGTGATGTCTCTCGACATGACCGAAGGACTTTCGTCTTCGTGGTTTTGTTGGTGGCGGGGGAGATTGGAACGTCGAGCCATCCGGCCGCGACGACCTCCCAGGCGACTGACCGAAGGGGCGGAGCGAAGCGAGCCCCTGAGTGTACCAGTACATTACTGTACTTGTTGTACAGAAGAGTACGGTATTTGAGCTCGCGCGTCATTTTTCTCGCGTGATCTTTATTGCGCGAGGAAACTACAATAGTCTACGGGTACTGTGCTGTGTACAGTACTTGTACAGTACCGGTAGGGGACCGGTTCTTGTAAACTGCAATGATTACAAATGCAATCATACTTGTACTTCTACTCCTCGCTACGAATCAATCATCAAGTTCCATATGAGGACAAAAAAGGAGCACAGTCAGTACATGTAACCAGGTATACGCACTGTCTGCAATAGGCAATAGGTAGTACCCCCTGGGCACGGATGGTTTGCTGTGGTGAAGACGATGGTAGTCAAGCTTGTGTCGAATGGTGCTGGGCGTTTGGTGCGTACCAGTACCTCTACCTCTACAAATGACAAGGTGGATGCTTGGCTATCCAAGGCGATCCGTCGAATGGTGCTCGTGTCGTTCGCAGTCCACTTTGTGTTGCTGGCGGTGAGCAATACAAAATCCACAGTAGGATGGCTGGATACTTTCACGACGGCGAATTTCTGGATACCGGACACCATTATGAGTAGTACTCGTACGAATACGGCCGACATTCGAGCCCCCCATACCACGCATCGAATTCCACGAGAAGACTTGATCCGCAGCAATCCAAATCCAGGCGCACTATGCAATAATACGGATGGAAATTCAGAGAAACATTTGATCGAAAGCACAATTCTACCCGACAATGTGACTTATTCGTCGCATCGCAGAATCCCCAAGATTGTGCACGTCACTTCTAAATCAGCTTGCATGACGCCAGCTTTTATTGAAAACATTGCGACGTGGCGCTTTCCTGGCTACGCCTTGTATTTTCACGACGATGTGGCCGTCGATCGGCTCTTGGCGAGGTACTGTACTCGTACTCCTCTCTCTAGAGTACTAGTAGCTACTCTAGCTCTCTCTAGTACTAGTAGTAGAGATTAGAAGCGCGTGAGAGCGGGCGAACATGATCTCAATCAAGCCAAGTGATCAGCATTGCGGTGGGTCTGTCAGGTACTCACACTGAACAAGTACAGGTACTTGTAGCTAGTACCTCTACCGGTACTCTCTCTCCTCTCTCTCTCCACTCTCTACTATTCTACTAGTATATCGTAAAGCAGCGAAAAAGTGCACTGTCTAATTTAGTTACTACCTTGACGGTCGAGAGCAATGAATCTCTCTTCCAGTAGTAGAGACGAGTACGGTACTTTCAACTTCTCTCTCTACTAAAGGAGAGAGACGAGGCCCCGCACGCGATATACGGTACAGTACCTGGTACAGTATGATACAGACCTGGTACCAGGTACCGGTACAAGTAATGATCTTTATCACGTACAAACACCCGGATGTAAGGTTAACCGTCCGTTAACGCGTTGCGCCGTTGCGACCGCGACTTCTGACTTTTACCAGGTACATTACGGTACAAGTACTCGTACCGGTACTGCTGTACCGGTATTCTTCTTCGTCTCGAGTGATGTCTCGGGGGTGAAAAAATCGACGAGACGGCTTGCCACACTCCACCATATCCATTCAATATTAGTGGCTAGACAATGAAAGTTCTTTTGCAAGGAACCGCTTTTGCCGCTCTGATGGCATGGGCGAGTGCCCGCGAGATCTTTTATCCAGGGGACGAAGAATTGAGACACATTGAGAGCCCGCTTCCCTCCAGCTACGTGAGTCCCACCGACCTTCCGAAAGCTTTCTCGTGGGGCAATGTCTCTGGTACCTCGTACTTGACACGCCCGCTGAATCAACACATACCGCAATACTGTGGATCATGCTGGGCTCACAGTAGCATGTCGTTGCTGGCGGACCGAATCAAGATAGCCACAAATGCTACTACCGAGATCAATTTATCGATCCAGTTCTTGTTGAATTGTGGCGGCGACGGGAAGGCCGGGAGTTGTAACGGTGGTTCCTCCATACGAGCTTTCGATTTCATTCATCGGGTCGGCTATGTTCCGTACGAATCTTGTATGCCATACCTGGCGTGCTCGGAAGACTCGACCGCTGGGTTCTGTCCCCACGTGGACACCACTTGTACTCCGATGAATATTTGTCGGACGTGCACCAACCCTGCGAAAGGGGGGTCATGTGCCGCCATTGGGCGCTTTCCAAACGCTAGCGTCGCCGAGTACGGTACCTATACGGCAGATCAGCTTCCTGCCATCATGGCAGAAATTTTTGCTCGAGGTCCTGTCAAGGCTTCAGTCAACGCTGGCCCTCTACTGGATTACGAAGGAGGAATACTCCTGGACAATGAGATCACGAGGAACGCTACCCATAATCATGGTGTCAGTATCGTAGGGTGGGGATACGACAAGGAGCGAGACTTACAATACTGGATCGTACGCAACAGGTAAGACGATGCTTGCTCGTTCTATCGACCTTGTGTTCAACATCGAACATCCTGCTCATATTCTTTTTCTTTTTTAGCTGGGGAAGCTACTGGGGAGAAATGGGATTTTTCCGTGTCGAGTTGGGGAAGAATCTTCTTGGTATCGAGGGGCATGTGGCGTGGGCCACACCGGGTACATTTACGGTCGAGAATTATCCGTGCAATGAAAATGGAGAGAATTGTCCGCCTCAGCAGGTATCGCACTTTTATGTCGACCCGTCGAAGCAAGTGGCCACGGTGAAGCGTCGACTTCGGCAAGCTAGAGAAATCGTGGCGTAAACTAGGATTTGGATTTTGGAATGGAACCAATCGACTACCCGTTAGTACAGATACTGTAGTACTGACGGGTACAGATAGAGAGCTATTGTAGATTATTTTGTTGGTGGCATTTTTGAAAAACCAACAGTAGTCGATGATGACGATGATTCATTCGATTGCTCGTTTGACACCCTCCCCCCTCATTTGTTTCCCTCGTGAAAGAGTTCCCCCTTTTCTCTCCGATTTGCGTGCGTGGGAATTTGCGGAAAAGGAATCAGGAATTTTGTCTACGCAAAATGGCCCGATCTTTGTTGAACTTCGACGACGTATCTTGGCGATTTCTACGTGTGCAACATCGTTGGGGGCGTGTTGAATTCGCGATGGATCGGAAGGAAAGAGCTGCTAAGCTGCTCCCGAAGGGTAGGTTGTTGCTTCCTTCGACGACGAGGCTACTCATCACATCCCAACGACAAGACGAATTATCACCATGAAGCTTGCTCTCCTTGCCCTTGCCGCCGGCTCTGCCGCTGCTTTCGCCCCTGCCCAATCGGGTAAGGTAAGTCATAGATTATTGAAGAAATTGCGTTTAGTGCTAGTCGATTGATTGATGAAAATCCATCTCACGGATGTTACGTCACAACCTTCCCCACCACAGACCTCCACTTCGTTGAATGTCAATGAGCTTGAGATCGGTGCCACCGAGCCCCTTGGTGTTTTCGATCCCCTTGGCTGGATCGAGACCCAGCCCGAGTCCTTCGAGCGCCGCCGAGCTGTCGAGCGCAAGCACGGACGTGTTGCCATGGCTGCTGTCGTTGGATGCATCGTCCACAACAACCACATCGTCTTCGACGGATACATCTCTCCTTCCAACAACTTGAAGTTCTCCGACATCCCCACTGGAATTGACGGAATCTTCACCGTTCCCAACGCTGGACTTGCCCAAATCCTTGCCTTTGTTGGTTTCGTTGAGATCGCATGGTGGCCCGCATCGCAATACGATGGAGACTACGGAATCGGATACTTCGGAGGAGACATCTTTGACCCCGCGGAGAAGGCTCGCAAGCTAAACGCTGAGATCAACAATGGCCGTGCCGCCATGATGGGAATCATCGGAAACATGGTCGCCGAGAAGATCACTGGCCAAACTATGTACGAGCAATACGCCGCTGGACACTTCAACCCGTTCAACGATGGTGAAGGTGCTTTGTTCAACTAAGCGTCCCCTCCTCTGTAACCAATTCTATGATAGATCCCGGGAAGCTTGTTGAATTCGAAGGTTTCTGGAAGTGTGGACAACCCGTCCGCTCGCAACTCCAAGCTAGTTTAGACTGATAGCACCGATTATCTGCTTGCACTTCTATTTCTGATTTCTACAGCTCTAGCAGTACTGCATAATGCGACACTTCTACTTTTACCGATATTAGGGTTGGCAGGATCCAGGCACGATACAGCACTTGCACCAACTGGCAAATGTCATCGTTGCCATAAATGAACTGTTGTCCGTGTTGGTTTCCGTGGAAGTTCCACTGCTAGAAGGTTGAGCACTACTCTTGACCTTACTAATGTATTCTTTGACAAGCTCCTCAAGAACATCGAGGGGAACGGCACCACATAACAGGACTACATCGTAGAAGTCGCGAGGATCAAAGTCATCTTTGAGTTCTGTTTCGGCAAGAGTGCGCATCTTCCGAATGAATCTCTCGCCAACTTTGTATGCGCACGCTTGTCCTGGCCACGTTACGTAGCGAGCTACTTCAGTTCTCGCGTCATGCTCCCCCATGGCAGTATTCTTCAACATGAATTGAACTGCCTGCTCTTGAGACCACCCCAAAGAATGCATTCCAGTATCGACTACAAGTCGGCAACAACGAATCGCTTCCATCGACAGTTGACCGAATAGATCGGTTGGTTGTTCATACAGTCCAAGCTCCTTTCCAAGGGTTTCTTTTGCGATATAAGTGAGTTCCTTTTTGTTTCACGGCGCGCTCAAGGCAAACTGACCGAACTTACCAGAATGCAACCCCCACCCTTCAATATATCCAGTGTAAAATGGGAATCTACAGGGCGCCTCGAAGTATCTTCTATCTTCTTGGTGACGTCGGTATTCCGGGAGGGGAGTTTCGCCCTGGATAGCACCTTGAATGTGGTGACCTGGGATTGCTTCATGAAGTGTCAAAGCTTCGCATTCATAGGTGCGCCTGGTAGGAAGCTCCGAAGTGTTTACATAGAACATTCCAGGTCTCGGAGCTGTTGAGTCAGTGGATCCCGCCAAGTAATATGCCGCTGGTGCCATGGCAGCACTTGCCACGGGCGTTTCTCTGATCTCCAGTGGCTGCCGAGGCAGCGTATTCAAGTGGAACAATCGAAGAAGAGCAGGGTATAGCCTTCCCGCGATGTCACGATAGTGTGCAAGCAACGTCGAAGCCGACTTGGGCTCAAACTCTGGTGAGGTTCGAAGGTGCTCCAAGTACTCATCGAGTTTGCCAGCATAACCATCGCTTGCTGCGATACTCTCCATTTCATTTCGGACTCGATTGATTTCGTCCAAGCCCAGCTGATGGATCTCATTTGGAGTCATTGTGGTGGTTGTATGAAATCTCAAACAATCTGTATAATAGGCCACACCATCAGGATAGCCCTTCTCGGCACTAATCTCGGTTCGCAGGTTCGGGATGTAGTCCTTCTCCAGGAAGTCAGCAAAGGCGGAAAAGGCATCGCGTACAACACCAGCGATGGCTGTTACGCACTCCTTTTTGAGATCTTCTTCTTCTGGCAACTTAAAACAATCTTTGATGGGAGCAGAAAAAGAGTCCAGCCCACCATCAATCATACTCCGGACCTGGTCTACAACGCCACCCAAACTCACTTGAGGGGGCGTTCTCTTCTCGGCCAAACCTTGCTTCAGTAGTTCCTGGACTTCACTCAACTGGATAGGGATCGCCTTGAGGAAGTCTCGGTAGAATTCTCGATTAGCCAGTGTTTTAACAGGCAGGTATCTTGCATAAAGAGCCAGATCTGTCTGGGGACCCTCCAATCGATTGACGCAACAAAGGTACGCCTTGTGCTTTTTCGTGTAGGTAACATAGTCAGACAGCTGCATGACGTACAACTCATGAGACAGGCGCTCATCCTTTGTCAGGTCTTTTTCAATCTGCTCAGGAGTGATGCCCGTCTTAATACGATCCAGGGCACGTTCTACCCACTGCATACGCTGCTCAAAGGATTCCAACGATCGCGGGTCAAGTGGGTGCTTCGATCGACGCCTTGCGAGCATGCCCAACGATGCCGCCAATTCTGGGTCAGTTTCAATACGCCATTGCCAGGTCGAGGCAAACTCTTTTGCAACAAATTGAGCAGGAGTCATGACTAGTGTCCAATCAGACGAAGTTTGAGTTGTTAGCATTCTGGAACGTCACAAAACACAAAAGGCCTTGGAATGGAACCATACAAGAGAGTGTACAACGACGACTTACTCTGTTGTGTACGAAGGAGTTCGCAGCACCAGTTCAAGGCATAATCCCGCTAAAACCAAAAGCTAAAACGTTGTGATCGCGTGGTCGATCTAGTCGACTTATTCATGACTAAACCGTGCGTGACCGATAGTTTTACTGTCATGATCAGGGAACTGCTACGATAGAGTACAGGGTACTGTAGCTTCTACTTTATCGACTTCCTCCAGCACTCGACCACTCCTATTCTTTCTAGATTTTCAATGTCCGAAGTGTTCATTTTGAGTAATTTGCTCAAAGTTTCTTCAGTGTGCTCGCCAAGCATTGGAGGCGGTGCTGCTTGATTGGCGGCCTCTTCTTCGATCATGGCATCAACGGATTCTAGCCCTGGGGAGGAGAAGGATATAGGCGATCGTGGTAAACGAACCTTTCCTGCAGCTGGATGATCCATCTCCTCAATCATGCCCCTGGCAGCTACTTGCTCACAAGCGAAGGCCTCTGACACCGTTCGCAACGGTCCAAGCGGAAATCCTTTCCCTTCTAGCAATTCAACCCACTCGTCCCTTGGCGATGTGACAAATCTCTCCTCCAATAAAGGAATTAGAATAGATCGATTGGCTACTCGATCGGAATTCGTTCGAAACCGTGAATCATGTGACAGCTCAGGCATTCCAAGAACCTGACAAAGTTTTTCGAACTGAAGATCATTTCCAGCACCGACCATCAGGTACTCAGGCTTGCCATCATTTGGTTTGCATGGAAAGGCCTGATACGGTACAATACTTTCATGCGCAGATCCCCATCTCTTTGGCTCTGGGGTCCCTTCCGGTCCATTGAGAACATTTGAAGCAATGTTCACCAACCCAGCTAGCTGAGTTTCCATCAAAGATACGTCCACTCTCCTGCCCAAACCAGTCCGTTCCCGCTCATAAAGCGCAGACAAAATACCACTCTGAGCCAAGGTGCCGGTCAGAATATCCGTCTGCGCCACACCGACTTTTGCTGGAGCACCCCCTTCGTCCCCAGTAATACTCATGAGCCCATACATTCCGCTCACCACCACATCGTAGCCTGGTCGATCTGCAAAGGGACCGGTGGGCCCAAAACCAGAAATACTACAGTAGACCAATCCAGGATTGTGTTTGGATAGAGTTGTATAATCAAGTCCAAACCTCTCTGTCGTCCCTCCTTTGAAATTCTCCACAAAAACATCGGCCCATTCGGTCGCCAAGCGTCGGCAGATCTCGAGCCCATCCTTGTGCTTGATGTCAACAGCAATTGACTTCTTTCTTCGATTGACAGACAAAAAGTACGTCGACACTGGATTGGCAGGATCACCCACAAATGGGGGTCCCCACGATCTTGTGTCGTCGCCCTTGCCGGTCCGCTCCAACTTTATCACACTTGCACCTGCATCAGCGAGTAGCATTGTACACCATGGTCCAGCGAGAACACGGGAGAGATCAAGCACGCGTAGACCTCGGAGTGGTAAGCCCATTACAATAACCCTGTGGCAAGGCCTTTCTTCCGGAAGCAGCTTGCTTTCGTCATTTTGAGGGAACGGTGAAAGATTAGAGTAGGCCCTCGAAGGTGTTATCGTTCATCGACCGGCTGCCATGGTCATCATTTGTGTACGTTCTTTTCCGCGGCGATCCAAATTCTGATGCCAACAACAATCATCTACTGTACGAGTACGGTCGGTAACACAGTAATAAGTCTTCTAATACGTCACTCGTGACACGTATCCGTGACCTCGCTTTTTCGCGAAGCATGCCGGTATGTTTTTTCTTGCCGCCTTTCGATCTCTCGAGGGCCTTAATTAACGAAAGTATAGAAGTAAAAGAAGACAGCACGGCTAATAGAAGCAAGACATGGTAGTTATATTGTAGCATTAAAAAGGGATGACTGTTTGGACTTGACGTGTAGGAGTAGGAAGTACTCGTAGTGTACAATGAAATACATACAGGATTAGGAAATTCTGTGATCACCAGACCGGGAAGAATGGTGGAAGCGACTGCCACTCGAGGTGCCTGTGAAGGTATGAAGTTCTTTGTCGTTTGGGGTGACTTAATGAAATGATGATCGTATACATTCCGGAGAGAAACGTCTTACACATCCGCCATGTCTGTGACAGCACCCACCTTCGCAGCTTCGTCCCCCTTCAGACAACAGAATATATTGTCCATAAGCCACACCTTGCATTTCCCATCTTTCATCGCTTCTTCAATAGCCTCTTTCGCTTCCCCCGCTTGTTCTACCACCTCTCTGGCCTTTTCCTCAGCTGCCGCCTTGACCTCCTCGACCTTTTCCGCAATCTTCGGGGGTTCTGCTGGCTTCGCTTGTTCTTCTGCAGGCTTATCGGTGGCAGCCTTCGATTGGCCCTTCTTCTTCCCGAAAAATCTCTTGAACATCTTGGAAAAGTATTATTTAGCTTGGCTTGTGATTGAAATCAAATGGTGGGTGGTAGTCTATCGTCTTCGTCGATGTTGGGTTTCAGTAAATCGCAAAGAAAGAATGGGGTCCGGTCCGTTGGGAGAAATTCTAAAAATAATGGCGAGTGTTCGCTTCTCACGATCCATGCATTTCGAAAAATTCGGCCTGTGTGACCGAGAGAGCGCCCATTTGTTGTCCCTTATGATGAGATGTCATAGATGTGTCACAAGGCATATATAAGAATGAACTGTCGGCGGCTGGATGACGACGGACGCAAGGAGGACCGGAGAAACTCCCACCAACGCAACGCGCGCAAACAATGACAATGAGATGATGCGGCGGGAAGAACTTCCTCTTTTTGTTGAAGCGCTGTGCTGTACTGAACGGTACAAGTAGCGGTGCCCGGTGCCGGTACTTGAAAGTCACCACCCTTGGAAATTCGAAAGGCCCGAAGGTCGATGGCACACCGATGAATGCTCTTGTCAAGAGACCCACTCAACATCGTCATACTTCGTAGGGCCTATAGCAGTATTCGTACTGTCCGGTACACTTTCGAAAAGCATCACTATCCGACAGGCTGGTTGATTCATTCGATCATCATCTCCATAAAGCAACACAGATTTCAACACCATGGGAAATTTTGAATCCAGATTTTCCCATTCCAGCAACGATTTTGAGTTGTGCATTCGCTCGTCGAAGGAGCTGGAGCATCTACTGGATACAGAATTCGGTGCCTCCGGCAAGGGATTGCATGAAAAGATCACTTCGTGTGAAAACCATCTTACGCCCGACATGGTGAAGCATATGCGATACTTGGCTACAATACGCAACAAGTTGGTGCACGAGCATGATTTCAATAAAATTCCTGATCGAGCCAAATTCATCAAGAATTTTGAGCAGTCGGCAAAGGAACTGAAGGAAATCTTGAAGAAACGCAATGCTGGGAAAAATGGTGGCGACCAGTGTGTAATTTCATAGCTCTTGTAAAATAATAATCCAGAGATACGTTTCACATTACTAGTAGGAGTATTATTTTTGTAACTCTATCTTAGCTTGGCGTGCGACGACACGGCGAATCCGCATAGCGCACCGACAACAAATGTCATTCCAAGTGTTGGCCACAATGGTAACTCATCGAAAGTTGCAAATCTCGAGGGTGTTTCGGTTCCCATGGATGCACGCCGTCGGAAGACTCCAGCTTCTGGCGACATGAAGGACGATCGTTTCAAGACCGAAGCTTTTCGAAGAATGCTCTTGTTATCCTTGTTTTGACCCGCCTGTTCTGCTTCAATCCACTGGACCGCTTCTTCGGGAGAGGAAGTAAAGTGAACGATGTCCTGCGGATGCTTTTTAAGTAGATCATCTTCGTATGCTCGATGGAGCATTTCTTCGAATGGCGCATAGTAATCATTGACATTGACGCAGACGATTGGCAAATCAATCAACCCCAAATGGCGTGCACATGCCATCTCCCATAATTCGTCCCATGTCCCAGGCCCCCCTGGTAGAACAATCAAACCATCCGCCTTGTCGACTAAAAACTTTTTGCGCTGCTGCAAATCATCACCACCGGCCACTAGAACTTCTCGAATCGGCCCGGTGCGTTCATCAAATGGAGTTTGCGAGGACTGAAGTGTCTCAAACGCCCGATGGGCACCTCCATCACGGTCCACTCGTTTCCCACCGTATCCATTGTCCACGAGGAACATTTCATGAATGACGCCCACGATGTGTCCATCTCCCGCCACGGCTCCATCATTCATGGCAGCCATGCATCCAAAACTCCCTGCCCCGTTGACACACACGTGTCCTCGCTTGGCCAAGATATACCCTAACGATCGCGCTTCTTTGAGATAGAACTCGGGCGTTTTCGCGGAACTGGATCCGTAACACGTAATGCGAAGCGATCGTTCGGCAGCTTGGGCGACAAAGGCGCTCTTGGCAACGGCACGATCGATGGATATCGTGTCGCCATCCGAATAATTAGAAGAAGAAAGACCCATGGGAGGATTGGTTCTTGTGATCTATGATAGGTCGGCGACAAGCATCAAGGACGAGGAGTGAAGGTCTGGTGTGGGTGTCATTGTACTTGAAGCACTTCTGGGGCTGATTTCACTCGTGCTGTTGCCGTAACGAGTACGTAACAGGGGTCCATAGCGCACCCCTAGTAGAGTACGTAACGAATGAATGAGAATAAGCCTCGAGCCTCGCTATCGCGACAACAACCCCAACACAAAAGAAAGCAGGGACTACAAGTACGGTACTGATGTATCAGTACTCAGTACAGTACTTGTGCTTGTGCTTGTGCTTGTACTTGTACTTGTACTTGTACTTGTACTGTACCTGGTACCGGTGTGATAGGGGTACTCCGAGTGGGATATCGGACACGACAGGACACACAGGACGAAACTGCCGTAAAAGTAGAACGTAAACGAACAAAAACTGCTTCACCTTGTCCTTAAGCACTATTTCAGTACCTATTTTCTACTTGCAATGAATGCCACCTCTATGATTGTCTGTTTCTGTGCTTTTAGAGCTCCAGAGTGAGCTGGACTGGGTACCAGCTTCTTGAATATCTTCCAAAGTTTGGAGGCGACGTATCCAAACTTTGGAAAGGTAGTAGTACACCAAAACAAGATCTTTTCCGACCAAACTTTCAGATCGTCACCGCAAGAGATCATAAAAACGATCTACAACAAAAGAAATCCACTTGACCCACGTCTAGTGCAACTTAACTACAACAACTTGAACATGTCGTCAAAAAGTGATGCCTCCATTGAGTGCCCGAGCCTTGATCCGCTCGCCGCTTGGCTATACGAAGACCTGGGCAGCCTAGCTTTGGACCCCGCCTTCTTGGACGAATGGAGGAGGACAGAGGGTCAAGAGCTGAGCCTCCCAAACTTCTGGGAGAGGCTCGAACGTCGCGTCACCTTCGAAGACAACGAAAGCTCCAAAAACGTCAACCAAGAGCCAAGGGAAGCAGAGCTGGGACGCGAACCCGAGCTCTACCGGAACCCCCCGAGCAACTGTCTTTTGGAGGAACTCGAAGAGCATCTCTTCGCCCAACTAGAGGCACATGGCCTTGTTGTGGCCCGAACTACACCACGCCGAACAAAATTGCTACATGCAAGACAGAAACGTCTGGACTATCATCAAAAGAAGAAGAAACTGTGATCGAACATTCGAGGGGCATCGATTTTCAGTTTCACTGAAGATCTTTGGCGCGCCTCGAGTTCGCTCGCGTTCCTTCATTCCGACCTCTCACCCTTCTACGTCTGTCAGGCGGGCGATAGGAACGGTCCGTCCTTTGATACGGCTCCTTTCCTCTCAGCTCTAGCGAACCAGAGACCGGCAGGCTAAAGCATGCTGGGAAAGTCTGATAAATACACTTTGACAGTACGAGTACTGGTTCTATTCAACAGCTGCAGGAATATTCGTGCTCTTTCTACTAGTGAATTGCAAATCATTTTCCATTCATCTTCCCATTTCAGCAATAATCGAAACAGCATCCTCTCAAAATGGTTCAAGGATTGGCGTTCTTGTCCAAAAAATCATGGCACACCAAAAACTTGGCCAACCAGGAAAAGGTCTGGATGGCCGAACAGCGCAAGCAAGCCGAAGCGCAAAAGACCCAAGAACTCGCCAAGCAGATCCAACAAGAGCGTGAACAAGAAGAGTTGGAAAAGATTTCCGGTAAGAAGGGTCCAAAACTCGATCGTGGGATTGACTGGATGTACCAGGGGTCGACGGGGGAACTAGCGAAAGAAGACTCGGAACGTAAAGCCGAGGAATTTTTGTTGGGGAAAGAATTTGTGGGAGAGGGGGCGACGCAAGGAGATTTTGATAACGGAGATCAAGATCAGGGAATTAATACAGTGCTCCGGCAGCAAGAAGCAGCAGCGGTGGCGGCTGATCAGGCTGCTGCTAGCAATAGTGCGTATGCAAATGAACCCAGTGTCAAGGATCGAAATGAAGATTTTCGAATGAGAGTCGAAGACCCGATGTTTATGGTATCACAAAAGCAACGAGAAAAGGAAGTGCGACATGACCAAACGAAGGCTTTGTACGAGCGCGTCGTCGGTTATCATGAAGATGGGGATAAAGATGCAGAGGACCGCGTCGAGAAAACGAAAGCATCCAAAAAGGGAAAGAAACGTCACAAGAAACACAAAAAGTCCAAGTCCAGCAAGCGTGACCGAGACCACGAGGACGAAAGCGACGATGATTATTCGAGAGATGACACTAGAAATCGTCATAGTCACCGTCATCGGCGATCCCCTAGTCCCAGCCCGGATCGACATCGGAGCAAACGACACAAGCGTAGTCGAAGCTACGATCGTCATCGCTCACGAAGTGATCACGACGACGAAGACTCGCGATATGATCGTCGAGATCGACATCGGAGCCATCGAGACGAAGATCGACATTCTCGGAAGAGTAGACATCATCATGATAGGGAAGAGGAGTCGTCCTCGAGGGGACAAAGGTCAAACCGCAGAGATCGTAGTGACAGTGACGAAGATTACAAAGAAAGTCGACGAAGCCGGAGACATGGTGATGATGATGATGATGATGATGAGAGCAGGAGGCAATACCACGATGATCAAGTCCACAAACGTCACCAAGACGGCAGATATCGTGAAGACAATGATCGAATTCATTCCAGGAACGAAGACCGCACACAACGACGTCCTGACAGTGGCCGCCGCCACCACCACCACCCCAAGCCTGCTACAGGAGAAAGTCCGTCACTTGCCCCCAAAAAGGAAGGCTACGGTCTCAAGGGTGCATCTGTCACTGTGGATCGCGGAAATTTAGGTCCTAATCGGGAACTGTTGCAAAAGAAACGCGAAGAGCGTGACGCGGAACGCCGAAAGATACGAGAGACAGCATCCACGCGTCGTCAGAGAACCGACGAGGAACGAGCCAGAGCACTGGAAGAGATGCAGTCAAACGCAAGGAAACGAGAAGAAACTCGATCGAAAGGACACGATTCAACGAAGGATGATGATGAAGGTGAGCCACTCCCTCGAAAGGGTGATGCAACCTTCCTGAAAGATATTACCCGGCAGACCCATGGGATTGGGGAGGGTGGCCAAACTCTTTCTTCGCGAGTTGCGCAGAATCGCCACACAAACCAGCGCCTCCATGACTCGTTTTTCTAAGAAACATCATGTAAGACAAATAATATTGATTTGCCATGTCCTCAACTACAGTAGCCATTACAAGTTGCTATAGATCTGTTGCGCGAGTGTCCTTTCGTTGTCCGAATCTATTTCGAAGTATCGCCAGCATGAGTGAGAATAGCAGCATTCCCACGAGGATGCGAAGAACAATCGGTCTGCCAGGTTGGACTTGGATTTGGAATCCCCAAATACCATCCATACTCATCACAATCAAATCGGTCGTACCGTCTCCACTAACTTCTGCCAAAATGGGCCGAGATGTCGACGTTTGAGGAAAGGGCACCGACGCCAGAATGTTCCCATTCTTGACGGACAAGACTGCCAAACTGTTTTCGCCGGCTAGAAGAATCGGTCGAAGTGCCGGGGGAACGTTGGACGACTGAACTCGCGTCATCACGGCATTGGACGTACTCGATTCTTCCCATGTTGGAAAGTTTTCATGATGCTTGCCCACTAGAGACCACTCCTTGTGCCCCGACCGGCCTTGTAAACGGTGCACCATTCCATTATTCAAGGCGACAACAACATCTCTTGTATTTCGACGTCCACTCAAGGATTCTACCACCACAGGAGCGACCGAATCCAAATCAATGGAAGGGTGCGCCGAAAATCGCTCGTGGGCACTTCCACATAAGGGTGTGGCAAAAAGTTCTTCTCGGGCTGGCAGTCCCGACAAGGCCATGGCGTGGCACAAGTTGCTCCCCCAGTTGGACATAAGTCGAGCGTTCCGAGAAGCTTGATCACTTCCTCTGTAGGGCGAGGAGGATTCAGTGTCCTTTAGGACTCTCGCCAACAACGTGCGGATCCACTTGTCCGACTGATCCATCTTTTTATTTTGTAGCAATACTTGAACCTGATCCATGGTTCCATCATTGTTCAAGTCGGCATACAACGTTTCTTCCAACAGCGACATGTGACATAGTGGGCGTCCATTTCGTAGCGACCGAATCTGCATACCTCCCTTGGTTTGAGTCACAATGACATTCGGTCGTCCCCTGACGGCTGTCGGATGTTTTGGTTTGTGAAAACGGTGTTGCCAATTTTTCTTCTGTCCCTGCTGCTGTTCCGAGGCGGGTTTGTTATCCTTACCGATGGTTGGATTATTCTTGTTGCCTTTTTTGTGATCATGTGATTGTCTCTTGCTTTGATCCAAGTGCAATGCTGCCAAATTAGAGTCCTTAGAAGTCCAGTAGGCATATGGAAGCACGTGTTTCAAATGTTGTCGAAACGTAACTTGGCAATTGGGCAAGTTGTCTGGATGGTTGGGTTGGAACTTGCTAGTAGTAGGATCATTCAATGCGGCTGCAATACGAGACCGTCTTCGGGCATAGGATGTCAACCCGCGAGCCACTGGCAAAGGCGGGGGGTCCTTATGCTTTTGACTATCCGAAAATGTATCCCACAGAATATGACCCTTCATCGCATCGACAGCAATCAAAAAGGAATTCTCGTTTGGAATCTTGAGTTCTCCTCCTTCGTCCTTGTCCTTGTTGTTTGCTTCTTCTTGTCCCTCAAGGACATAAATACCGCTGACGATAATCATACCATGGTCGGCCCCAAACGCTTCTGAGCTATCATAGGCATCCAAAAACAAGATATTGGATTCGATCCACATGATATCGCTATTTTGTGATTGACTCGCCGTCTCCACGGGCAAAAGCTGCACATTCCACATTCGCTTCAAGTCTAAAGAAGAAGAAGAAGAAGACTTTGTCATTTGTTTGTCTTTGGAATTGGTCAAACTGGACAGAGCCAGGACCCCATCGGACCACAACGTGACGACACTGGGCAATCCTCCGCCTGGTGTCAAGTCAAACATCACTTGCACGTCTTCCTTCTCCTGATGTGCTTGTACATTACAGGGAGTATCCGCATAACATCGTTGATCATCGGGGCAATCTGAGGCTTGTCCACTGGGACAAGGGTGCGAGCATTTTTGGGATGCATCATGCCAATCGTTACCGCAAAAGTAATGCCGATTCCTTGCATTGATTTCCGTATCGGCAGCCACCCGAGACATGTCAAGTGTTTCCCTCTTGTGGACCTTGCCTTTCGGTTCGACCAAGACTTGCCCAGTAGTCATTTGAATCGGAGTCACTTTGGAGGGTTCTCGGTGCAAGGAGTAATCATCCTTGATGGAAAACAACACGGGTGGTTGAAAGGGCGGCAATGCTACAGTAGCAAAGGGTGTACCACTACTCCAAGCGCCCTTGTGGCGAGGGTGCAGCGCCTTGAGATCCAAAATCTTCCATTCCCACAGCTGCTCTGTTGATGAGCGCTGAACGACGGCGAGAGCTTCATTCGTCCCATCGCCGTCCACGTCCATGGGGCTGATTACCGTGGCCTTGTCACGCGACAGGTAAAAGGCGAGATTGGCCGACGCTTGAAGGGATTCGGTGCTGTCATTCCAAGCCATGCGCGTCAAAATCAGGGCAGCTATCAAGGCGGCAATGTCTCGGCTTCGCAACATGATTTATGTACAAGCGCTGTATGCAGTCGATACGTAGTTTGAAACGCCTCTTGCTTGCTCAGCGGATAGGTGATACAATAGAAGGAAGGCGTCTTTGTGATCTATGAATAGTCGACTGAAGTAAATGTAATACACTACCCACATTACGGTAGACTACAAGTACATCATCATCATCATCATTGCTCCCATCGTTGATCGTGTTGAAGGGGAACGAGAGCGGCGGGAGGAGCTTCGTCGAAAAAAGAAGTCGAAGAGGTCATGCGACGCAAGACGCTTAAACACGCATGGAACACCAGACAACAATTCTGTCCGGCCATCCGTCGACCGATCTGCGCAAAACAAGACAAAAAAAAACGCGATGCTGTATGAGACGGATCAAAAGATAACGGGAGGCGAGAGGCGACGATGATGACAATCATCGCGTCTACCATTAACTGACTTGTTCATCAGACAGTCGCGGCCTCCGTCTAGCACTTCACTTTTCGTCGTTAGTCATCGTATCATACACAATAACCAAGTAATCATGGAGGACTATGACGATGGCCGACACAAAAAGGAAGAAGCCGAGCGTCGAGAGAGACGAAAGGTCAGTGGGGTCTTGTCTTGTCTTGTCTTGTGTTTGTTTTGCCTTGCGTGCCGTATCCATCTTTTTGCGACAAGGATTCCCTATCATTTGTTTCAGAGTCTCACGTCAATGAATGTCATTTCAAATATTCTTGTCTATCCAGGCCTCTAAATCTCAAAAATCAGCAGCCCAGCAAGAAAAGGAGCGAAAACGAAAGGAGCACGCTGCCAAGATTCTTGGCAAGCAAGCAGGAGGTGACAGCAAGAAAAGAAAGACAGATAGCAAGGAAGAAGAAAAGTCAAAGTTCCAGGATCTCTTTACACAGCGGGCACAAGGATTTCAAATCGACTTTCGGTTTCGGAATGCTCCTCCTCGTCCGCCCGTAGGTCCCTGCTTCGTCGGGCACGGCCTGGATGGCGTCCTCATGGATTTGGCGCAATACAAGCCCTTGAACGCGGTTGAGGTCAACTACAGTTGGAAACTACACAGCGAACCGGATCTGGGGGTCCCCTTGGCACCCTCTGCCATGGATCCAAAATCCTATACGCCTTCCAGCTCCGTACCCCCGCTGCATCCGGACGATCAGAGTCTATTGGAGTGGAAGGGATCTTTGGGCGATACGGCCGCAGAAGACTTGAAGCTACGCCGCGACAATGCTCGGGCTGCGGCACGATTGGCGCTACTGGGCAAATCGCCCGCGAAACTTCTCAAGGCCAAGACACCGATTGCGTCGGCGACCACATCCGGCAAAAAGGCATTCTCTCGTGTCTTGGATGAGACTATGCAGAGCTGGATGAAAAAGACCACGTATCTTTCCAACGATTATACTCGTAAGGTACACGATTTCAAGTCGCTTGCCAAGACCAAGGAAGAGCTGGTACAAGATTTGGCGCTCCGAGAGAAGCAATTCTCTCAACGTCGATCGGGTGCTGGAATCACCAAAACCTTTGAAGCGGTCAAGTCGACAGTTATTACCAAGCATCCTACCAAGAAGGACCTGACGCCTGTCATGGAAATGCCCTTTTTGCCTGATGTGAACCATTGGGGAAATGCGTATACACACGTCGTCATGGACAAGTCTCCTGGAGGAGACCAAGAAGCCTTGGCACACGCCTTTGTCGCGAATGTTCAAAAGAGAGATGCCAATGCTCGCATGACATGTCAACTATTTGTACCCCACCAAGAAGAAGACAGTGATGATTCTGCTGCTGTCAATTATCAAGCGATTCAACAATTTGATTTGGATGTCTTACCGCTCAAGGAAGAAGATGGTCCTCATCTCAACTTTTGTATTTGGTTCGACAAAACAAAGAAGACGGCGACCTATATCCCCATTTCCTCGCGTGTTCAATTGTCCACGGGAAGACCGCTCAAGAAGAGGAATTTCAACATGAAGATATCACGAAGAAAAATGGACGAAGAAGATCAACTTGAAGTGGACGAACGAGTGGCAGAAATCGATGCCAATGTGGAAGCACGGCTCAAGGGTGCTTCATCATCGAATAGTGCCGCCAAGAAACCCAATTCTATGGAAATCGATTCGGACGATGACAGCGATCGAGGGGAGTCGTTTGTCAACGCCACGAAGACCATTGTCGCGGAAGGTTAAAACAAAGACTAGCAGTACCTATAGGTCCTTCTTAGTGCCACTACTCTGGTACCATCTAACGGTAGGGAACTCCTTCCATGGTAGCAATGAATTTATCATCGCCGCAAAGCGAAATGCCTACCCATAGCATTCCATGAATACTTTCTCCGGTCTTCATGCTTCTTACCGGACTGTTTGTGTTCATCATCATGAAGAAAAAGTAGTCTACCGAATAGCCTCTGAAGGTAGACTAGTAGTAAAAATTATACGTCAATCTATCTAGAGTGGGAGTTATAGTAGGCGTAGGAATAATAGTACTGTACAATAATCAGCAATCGTAGTTTTTCCTGTCACTTTTTTTTTGCTCACTAATATTATCATGGCTTTGCCTGCCGCGCCCGCCACGCTTCGTCAATAAGTAAACCTCCCACCGTTCACTCGGAAACAAGGTGAGGTTTGATTATTCATTCGTTGTGCTTGTTGCAGAAGTCATTATTACTCCACTAAATACTTGTACCGCACCGGTACGTGTACCAGTAACTGTACCTATTTTTTGAAAAAATACCAGCATGCGAGTTGCGTAATAATGCTGACGCACGTCCTCGAAAGATACCGAAGTACCTGGTACAGGGTACAAGCAGTTCCTTCGTTCAGTAGTACTGTACGAGTATGGACAGCCCACGTACGTACCGGCGGTAAATGAGAGGGCGCGGGGAGGGCGGGGTGGGCGTGCGATGAATGACCATAAAATGAATGACCTCCGACCTTCTTTTGTTCCTGCTGTGATCTCCTCATTCGCCCCTCATTTTCTTCTCTTCTCACAAGTACAAGTACTCATACCGGTAGAAAAGGCAAACGACGATTTCTATTTCTTCATTGCTTTACCGAAAAATAAAAACAACAGGAACAACAAATGGTGAGATATTGGCTTGACTGCAGGAAATGTCGGTGAAAACTGGAGGGCTTTGAACTTATTCTTTTCTTTTATCAGTCTTCTTCAAACGACAGGAAGTCTCATGACGGCTCGACCGATGAAAATGATGCATTTAGTCGAGAGGAAGAAAGATTTGAACTGGGGGAAGATGTCTACAGTCTGGTATTCTTCTCCCCAGTTCGCAGCTGGGCCTTTTCCTTTGCCATGTATATGGTCATGCTGAAACTTACACTGTTCACATTTTTGGCTATAGATCTGTACGAGCAAAGTGGTGGAGAATTCGATAACAAAGACCCACTCATTCGAGCAACACAGTTCTTTTTAATACCCGTCGCAATCGCCATGCAGGAAGACCTGATTTACTGCTACACGAGAATTTCCAATATCCGCTATGACCGTGCAATCATGGAAACAAGTCCCTCGGCGACGGAAGCAAAATTTGCCCTTTCCTTCTTGTTGCGATTCATTGATGGTCTTTATTCTCTCTTGATCAACTTTGTGTTACTGTTGATCACTAATAATGTACTGAGTTCATTTTTGAACTTTGCGGCCCTAGGCTTCTTGCAAAAAATCGATGATGTGGGCTTTCATCTGGCGGCGAACGGATACCTTGGCGACAATTTGGAGGATATATGCACATTGGTGACAAAAAGCAGTCTACCACGACGAGTGGGCGATCGCTTCACAAACTCCCTGGATTCTATCCTCTTCTTGACGACATTTGCTGTTATGCTTTCCATATTCATTTACATGGTCATCTACGAGAACAGAAACGCAGAGTGAGCCTTCGAGAGACCCTTGCAGCGGGTAGAATAATGAAGAAGTTCAATATTGAATGTTGAATACGACAACAGAAATTTTCCCATTCGTCTAGCATCTACAACCGTAGAGGCGGTGCTCATGAATCAAGTGAGCAGATTATATCCACAGATGCACATTGCAATGCATTCTCGTACTCAAAGTAGTCAGCAATTTTAGTTCGGTTATTCTTTCTTGAAGAAAAAGTGGTCGATTCGCGTGGATTTCATCCTTCCTTTACCGGTATGCGACGAGGAATGCCCTCGTGCACTCATACTGAACTTGGAGGGGGTGCTAGCGAAAGTATCAGGAGAAACCCGTCTGTGTCCCATAGCGACAGGATCATTGGTCAACACGACCTTCGGACGCTTCTGCTCGGGCGCCAAGGCAATGGTATCGTCTCTGCATTGTGGATATTGCGGTTGGCTTTGCGGACTTGATCGCTTTCGACCCAGCGATTCTGTAAGAGTGGATTGTCCGGTCGTCCTTTTCGGCTCAGATGCAATGGTCTCGGCAAGCGAAACATCTTGAAAGTTTGTCAAGGCAATATTCATTCGAGTCACGTCGATGACCGAAGGTAGAAGCTTTTGTAGCAATGATTTGATGTGCCGCCGAATAGTCTTCGCCTGCACCTGTAGATCACTTTCCTGAACAAAACACCGTTTGCCATCAATCGAAGTCTGCTTACTCTTTGTCACGTACGGTCGCCGTTTCTTTACCAGCGCAAGCTGAGGGTCTACTATTCGAATCGAGAGACGAATAGTGGTTGGGAACGCTTTTTGAGGATCTGTAGCCCAAGATGCCCGATCTCGCAGTAGTAGAGGCAATCTCCTATACAGGTCTTCCAAAGCTTGATTAACCGCTTCAATGTTTTGCAGGGTTCCTCGTCGAAATGAGTTTTCTACGGAGATCGTCTTTGGCAGCCGTCCTTCGTCATCGATAACTTCGGTGGTATCCAAACCACGGCACTGCTGAATCAAAAGGTCACACTGATCCTCACTCGAACCATCGGCTTGAAAGGCTGCCATGCCCCGAATGGCCTGTCGGATGGCCGATCTCGGCATCTCCAGGAGATCTCGTACTGTTCTCAACCTTCTATCATCTTTGTCCCCATTGCTTGAGCCATGACTTTTCGAAGAAATCGACGGGACAAGATCGTCGCTAGCAGCCATTTCCTTTTCTAGGACTTTCATGGTACCATGTCCTATATTGTGCATCTTGCGCAAAGGCATGGAATAGAGGAGTTGAGAGGATCTCCAAGGAAGCAAGAGATTGACCGACTTGGGTTTGTGTAAGCCGGATGCAAGTTTGGCCAACAACGGTGAAACAGAAACGCCCCCTGTCGTATGGAACCCAGTGTATTGTCGGATGTAATGACAAATACGTTCTGTCAGGTCAGCAGCTATTTCCAATCGACGTTGACATTCGTGTCGATCCTGGTCGGACGCTCCACAATTGTTGTGAATGTTTCGCCGCGATGAGGCCAGAGACGTCTCTTGGGGGTCCAATCCTCCTCCCATGGACGACGGCTGAAAGGAAACAATTGATTTTTCTCCTGTTTGATCTTCTACTAGAATCGCCATGGAACTTGGAGCATCCTCGCCAAAGATGAAGCGGGCTTGCTCTGTGTCATATTGTGATTGCTTTTGGGGGCTAGATCTTGTTGTTGTTGTTGATGATGATGATGATGATGACTGCTTGTCCCCTTTACGTTGATCCTGTAGTCTTATTGTTTGTTCCACCACCAGTGTCAAATCGGCCATCATTTCATCCATGCAACCCTTCTTGGCAGGTATTCTCCAACTACTATGTTTATGATCTCCACCCAAGTCGTTGCTGTTGCCCAATGACGATGATGACGATGATTCTTCCGAAATTGCAATTTCCTTCAAGGCATTTCGAAAGGCCTCATAGATAGCCCGGGAATGCTTCCGATAACTGGTGAGATCGCTTCCCTCCACGATCCACAAATGCGGACACGCCGCATACGCCGCTTCTCGCGACTGTAGTTTTTGGACTCCGTATTTTCGTGCCGCATAGTTGGCCGTCACAATAATGTGCTTTTGCCCAATGGCAAGGGGACGTATCGGTTCGTGGTGATTGTTGCTGTTGCTGTTGCTGTTGCTGTTGCTGTTGCTGTTGCTAGTATTCTTCGTTCGTAAATTCCGGTCGATTTCTTCACATTGGCAGTAAAAGCAATCCACGTCCAAATGCAAAATACACCGACTCCAAAGTCCTGTCGCAAGACTTGAAAATGGAGGGGATTTCGAGTGAGGAATTGTTGTTGTCGTCGTCGTCGTCGTCGAACGGTGTCGTCCCCCCGATGCCAGGAGCCACTGATGATCGCCATCCACCGAAGCATCATCCTCATTTTCACTGCTGCCTTCAATGGATCCATGGTCGTCGCTGCTCCCTACCGACAAGTCGTCGTAATAGGACATTCTTAGGTGCGTACGTACGTACGTGTAACGTCTGTAGCAATAGTAGAGCAAGTGTCAATGGATGGAATCGTATCCTGTTGGAAGGTTGAAGGTTGCATACGAGAATGGTAAGATGGCAACAGGCAACAAATGATAAGAGGTACCAGTACCTGTAATAACAAAGTTCATTGTGCGTGGTGCGGTGAAGCAGAGCGCAGCGTGCGATGCGATACGATGCGATGCGATGCGATGCGATGGAGTGGTCGGCGGAGGCTTTGTCGGCGGCAGTTTTTGCGTCCACAGGCCACAGGCAGTCCACTACAGTACTGTAGTCGTGTTGGTCGAAAGCTGAAAAAAGAGGGGAGAAGTTTCTTAAACCTTATTTTGAGGGAGATTTACAAGGCTATGCGGAAGGAGGATGTGCATTTTTCTATTTTAAATCGCGGCACGTTTCACGTTTCATTCGAAGGGGAGCGACGAGCTTCTTTTTCAACTCTTCTTTCAACTTTCAATAACCGACAACCGAACGACCCTGACGCAGACAGCACCCGCTGGCTATAGCGTATTTAGGCACGGGACAGTCGTACATTAATACGAGTTCGAGTACATTTCATAACGAGAACAGACATGTCATCGGGGACGAGTCGAAAGCGGGGGCGGCGTGAATCCGAGTCTGCCACGATGGCAGCCCTCGATTTGCCAAACATTCCCAATGTCCCCATGGCTGTCGTTCCAGAATTCGTGCATGCTCTGCGTGTTGCTACCAAGTTTTACGCCAAGTGTCATGATCAGCCTTATTATGATTACAAAGAAGGCAGCAGCAGTAGCAGCAACAACGATGAACACACACATGACAATAATACTGAAAATGAAAACGGCGAGGAAAGAGGGTTGGTTTTGAATTCATGGATGCAACGAATGGAGGCGGCGACCGAAAGCACAACGACGCCCGAATCTCAAGAAGTACAGGAACGAAAAGAACGCATGCACGATGCCACGGGGAGGTGGCTAGAATCGGTCAAGCACTTTGCCAAGAGTGCGCAACATCGTGAGAAGTTGGCATCCTCTGCTGCTGCTGCTGCTGCTGGTACTGCCGCCGACAATCCTGGGAACGAGGGCCGTACGGAACAACACGTGCGGATATCGGTGCCGTATGCGTGCTTCTTGTACATTTGGGATTTGCAGCAAAGCCATGATCGAATTGCAGTTCGAAGGTCTGCTGTATATCTTACAGGTTTGCTGCTCCAACGAAGTAAGGATTGTCGCTTTCATTTGGAACAGGGGGATCATTTGGATCAATGGATGAAGGCGACATTGCTTGACTATCGACCTACGAAATCCAAGGATGACTTGCCACTATTGCAGTCAGAAGCTAATTATTGGTTGAATTCGTTGGTAGAACAAGGGTATGCTCATTTATATCCCAAGATTCGAGTGGCGTGTCAGCGATTGAGACAGAATTACCCTCATTTACAAACTACTACTATCGATGCAACCAGCAGCATGTCGACATTCACCAGCATGGCCGACTGCCGACGGATCCGGGACATCGCCTTGGAGTACGGCCACAAAGAAGTTGTGCAGATACAACGATGGATAGATCGTGCACATGAATGCTTGGAGATTTTAGTGCCTCGAGTTGGGGTGGTGGAGGAATCACCGTCTGGAACTACTACTTGTCAAGCAGACGAGGGCGAAAAGGAAGAGAAGATGAATGACACCAAAAATGGAAGAGCTGGTGATGAGGAAGGCGATGAAGACATTGACTGGGAGGATGGAGGGGAGGATGATTTTGACGATGGGACTAGCATGACATTGCCTAATTTCGAACATTTATCTGCGGTGGAGCGAACCCTCGCCGCAATGGAGTCAGCAGGTGGTCTACAAGGAGGAGAAATTGAAATCGACTTTCGGAGCGATCCAAACAAAAACGAGGATGAGGACTTTCAGCCAGTGGGCGCCGACGCAGAAGAAGAACGAGCTGCAGCCCTCGCAAAATTTCTGAAGTGTGTCTCTCGCCTATCCAGACGACACATGCCCCGGCTTTCTGTCTGGTTAGAGGGTCTGAGAAATGCAGACAACTTGGTTACATCTACCAATGGGAAATCTTTGGTCTCGCTCCCGTCGGACGCAGCGTCGAGACGCAGTCAACTAGTGCAACGCTTGACAGAATTGAAGCAAACAATCTCGAGTGTCCTCAAGTCAGCTGTGAAGCTAGATATCAATACGGGCACAGGAAATGAGAGTACCGAAACACACGCCAACAGACTGGTAGATAGTGAGGCCACGTCCCTTCCATCACTTCGTCTTTCGTCAAATACCAGCAACAATCAAACCAGGGAGAATCTCATGGCTGCAGTCCGGCGCCAAAAACCGAAATCCCGAGCTACAAGTTCGAACCGTATTCAAATCAAATTTCGATCCAGATGACGTGAGGGATATCGAACTATGTGTGACGACGGACTTTTTCTGTTTTGTGGGTGCCTTATGGGTGCCTTATCGCCGTGTATTTCAAAGTAGACTATAGTGCTCAGTCTCAGAGACCGCTGACCATTGCTTTCACCGCCTGTTGGTCAAGTCCACAGAGTTATAATTCTAAAAAGCGAGTTGTGTTGTTGTTGGTGCCTAAATAGGTTAAAAATGCAGCTGAGGGGGTATAGAAGTATGGAATCCGGTTCCACAACGCATTTGCGTGATATAATCACAACCACCTCTCTGCGGAACTACTCGTCATAGAAACTAACTTTGAGAGTTCCGTGGGGTTCACGACTGTAGCCCCTACGCGACAGCTGTTCTCCGCACCTGAAGCAGATCGCTTCCATTCAAGGTCTCCGTGACGCTTCTTCGTCGCATGGGTACTTCCAGCACCGAGTTCTTTGAACCCTTCTGCTGTTCCCACTTGATTCTATCTGCCTCGTCGAGGAGCTCTAGCATTACCTTTTGATCCTTGAGACCCCGATTCAAGGCCTGAAGGGAACTCTGACCGGCCATTTCTTTGTAGACATCCGCAATGAACTCTTCATCCATTATTCCTTCCTCCCGTTGAATATCCTGTTCTTCTAGAACAGCAAAACAGGCTTGCTGCTTGGTCTTCTTCCGGCGCCGGGCGCCATCTTTGGTTTTGAACTCTGCGTTGGCGAAACAACAAGAGATGGAGAGAAGAGGAACCGTAAGATAATGTTTTCAGTATTGTGCGAGAGAAAGGGGGACAGAGAGCAATTTCGACGTACCAAGACCCCGAGTACAGCAATCGTCTGTCTGGGGGAAATCTCCAATTGTCTTCATCATCTTTCGGACTATCGCAACGTATTCCTGCTTGGACGCCATGAACTCCTGCGCTGTAATCCAGCAGCTGTCATATTCCTCTGGCGTTAGTTCGTCTAGAGAATAGTGGTGATGAACGGTTGACTTTTTCAAGTTGAAGTGGATGCGTCTCCCTGTACCGGTATTTTCGTCCTTGCGAGGAGCCATCTGCACATTCTCTTGCTGGCTGCTGTCGCTCAGGTCCGCGTGATTTCGTGCTGGGAGCAGGGGCGTTTTTCGTCCAGCTATCCGAGCCGGTAGATTCCAAGATACCATCTTCGTTTGTTTGCTTTATCCGACTGGTGTTTCGTTGCTGTAAGTCTTATGAGCTTCTTTGCTACTCGTATTATCTCAATGCTTTGTCGTTTACTTTGCTCTTCGGGTCCACAGTAATGAGAGTTGTTTTTGTATGATGAGATTGAATGAGAATCAATCCACCTCTTATTATATCGTCCTGGCAGGGTTTGCAGTGGTGGTGTGTGAAAAGGCAGCGGGAAGAAAAGCTCCGAGATCGAGGGGCCTGAATATTTATCAAACTTCCAGCAGGAGTCAGTACCAGATTCTACGGGGTCATCATGTTTTACCTGGCGGAGGAACTCTGGTGAAGCTCAATCTACCAGCGCAACTACTCTCTTGATAGAAAACGAATATGCGTATATGCCTCGGAGTGAAAATGCCTGCACAGAAATATCAATCATAATTAAAAAGGCCCGATGAATTAATTGTAATTCCCGAACAACAGTTATGGGGTTATGGTATTTGTGCGCCCAATCAATAGTGCCCTGCTGTCAGCATTCTTTCTTCTTTTTAGATTTTATCCAGGGAGCAGCGAGCGCGCCTCGCCGATACCGCTTTACGATTAGCGGTTTTGCGTTTTTGCTGGCGAAGCAGCTTTCAAGTCGGATTGATCGTCGAAGTCAGAACACGCACGCCGAGAGGCGGGCGGGGGCCCACGGCCGGCAACCCCGCGGCCACGTATGGCAAGAGCGAAGACAATTGTCGAGAGTTTCGTTAAAATGAGTTCCGCGTTAGTGCGAGGTAGCCCGCACCATTGGATGTTCCAGGTACAAGAAAGTATGTACAGTACTCGTACGTACCGTGCCGGTAGATAGAGGGAAAACAGAGAGATGATGTTGTGATGACAAGTACGTACAGTACCTGGTACAGACAGCCGGGGACGTAGAGCAGAGAGTACAGCGCGTACTGTACCCCACACCGCGGTAGAGAGTACGTGTATGTAGCGGTACCAGTACTGTACTGTACATAGACTGTTCGTAGAGAGCCAGAGCGAGCGAGAGCGAGAGAGATCTTTTGATGACGCAGGCGTGCAGAGAGGAGTCGTCGACCGATCCAATCAAAAGACCGCTCGGTTGCGGTCGGTGGGTGGCGAGTCAGAATGGATGACTCACTCGACCTGTGACCGCCACCGTCATCCGTCTTCTTGCCGTGTCAGAAGTCAGAATGCATTATTGGAACGAGGCTGCCTGAATAAGGATCGATGATGACGACTGTGATGATGTGTGATGGGAAACCCGAGAAAGAATGCTTTCTCATCACGCACGCACCCCTCACAATTTATTTCATCGATCTTCGAAGTATCAGGTAATAGCATCAGAACAATGGTTTTCCGCACCGTCCTTCCTCTCGTCGCCCTTGCCTCTAGTGCCATGGCATTTGTCCCTACCACTAGCACCCCCCTGGCTGCTTCTGTGACCCTCTTCGCCGATGTTGGCACCCCCGAAGAGGGGGAAGCACCAGCACCAGCGCCGGTCGTCTTGAAGATCAACGGCTGGGCACCGGATGCGGCCCAGCCGTGCTACGGCCTTCCCGGTGCAATTGCTCCGTTCGGTTATTTCGATCCGCTTGGTTTCTTGAAGGATAGCGAGCTTGGAACCGTCAAGCGCTTCCGTGAGGCCGAGATCATGCACGGACGTGTCGCCATGATGGCCACGGTTGGTTACCTTATTGGTGAGAATACGCCGACCATTGCCTTCGGATTCAACCACCCCATCATTGCCAATGACCAGCTTGCGTCAATCCCCGGAACCGTCTTGTTCCCATTCTTCCTTGCCATCAATCTTTGTGAGGCATACCGCGCAAGCAAGGGTTGGGTCGAACCTGGCATGGGAGATCTCTTCTCCCTCCGCGAGAACTACTACCCCGGCGACCTTGGTTTCGATCCCTTGGGCCTCAAACCCACCGATGCGGCCGAGTTCGCCAATATGCAAGCGAAAGAACTTAGCAACGGACGTCTAGCCATGATCGCCGCTGCCGGTATGTGCGTGCAAGAGCTCGTTAACGGCAAGCCCATCCTTGAAAACCTCGGCATCGTCTAAAAAGCACGTAGAACGAATATGCTGGGAACTCAGATCTTATAGAAAGTTTTTCCAATCTCCATGAATGATGTGTATTCCTATCTTCGTCGGTAAGAGTATTTTTCCTTTTTAGTTACTTTCTTTTGAAATCCTCTTCGCTGTTGTTCAAAGATACTATGCTTCTTCGCTCGGTGCCGGCCGCGTGAAGTTGGTTTAGATGGACGAAGCACCTTCAGATCGTGACTGACTCACTCGTTCTTGATTGATGATTCTTCATCGTCACAGAAGTACTGTACCGGTAGTACTAGCTGGCTTGATCGATCATTGGGATAATTTCTAAATCCAAAATAGTCTACTCCTGTACTACGAGTAGATATCAATTCGAGAAAACTCCCCTGGCTAGACTACAACATTACCGTAGGATGCCAATGCTGCTGCCCGCTGTACTGCGCGATACGACCAGTCCGAACACAGTGCATTCATAAGGAAGGGTGGGCAGACGACGACGCAAAACAAACCCTGAAACAGACGCAACGAAAAACGAAAACGTGCGACGACAGAAGATGTCAGATTGGGCATGGAGCAACGAGATGCTATTTGCTTTTTGCTTTTTGCATTTTGGTCTGTACTCATTGTAACTGTCATAGGAATACAGTATGGTACTCACTCGTACGAGTATGTAGTGCCATTGGTCCTTGGGATACGATATACCAATACTTCACCACTTGCTCAATCTGCGAATATCACTACCGGTAGTTGCCATCTCTACTAGTACGTAGGCGAGAAGACACTAACAATGCGGCCGGCCAACCCAAAAGCTGAAGCGTCGTCATCCTCCGCTTGCAATAATCCGATGCTGCTTTTCGGAGCTGGCTTGTTTTTGGCCCAATTGGTGATTTTCAACCTCGCCATGAATTTTGTTGGTACTGCGGATAGAGACTCGCAGCAAGCGCATTCCACGAGTAGTGTTCACCAAATATCACTTCAGGGGTTTCAGCAAAGCAATCGAAAACGACCGATAAATAAAATGAAGAAACGAAACAGTGCGGTGGATTCTGCGGCTGCTGATGGAACGTTTGGTGGATATCCCATTTATCTAAAACAAACATCAGAACCTTTGACTCGCTCCCATTGCGTTGGTGAAGATTATCAGCCACATCAATCCTGGAAACGAAAATCTTGTCATTTTGAATTTATCTGCTTTGATACTTCTGTCAAAGAATTTGTGGTGTATCAGTCCGCCGAAGAAGAAAGAATAGCCCCACTGGTGGACACACGGCCGTTTGTGGATATAAGTCAATCCTATCTCAATCCAGGACTTAACCGTTCAAATTTCATGTCCCTGGGAGGAATCAATCTGAAATGGGGCATGGACAAGGCAAAGGGCATAAGAAGACTGAGATGGTTCCCCGAGATTCGCAAAGCACCAACCGATGGAACTCTGTCGTACTATGAACTTCCCTCTAGTGTCGTCATGATACCATTTCATTCTATGAATGGGGCAAATCCAGGACATTTGGTGTGGGATGACTTTTTACCCGTATACACGCTTTTGACCATGTTCCAACTAGAGGAGGATAGCGAACTATTGATGATGCGGTATGTCTTGAAGGATGGGCGTGGATTATGGGCATCGTGTGACTTCACACACGAAAAGACAGTCTTATGTGAGAAGATGCATCGCAAGTTCTTGCCCCTCATGGTGGGGCTAGATTCCATAAAGGAGTTGATGACGACAGAAAAGTTCGTCTTTGAACCCAAGGGCGAGGCCAAGTCGAATTTGGTATGTGCACGACATGGAGTAGCAGGGTTCGGGGCTTTGACCGACCATGGACCTACCAAATTACACGGATGGGAAGAGGGTGACTACAAGATTACTCAGAACCATGGAAGGGGTGGAATGTTGTACGAATTTCGCAACTTCATGATGTCCAACATTGGAGTGCCCTTCGAATTCGGCCACACAATTCCTTTTCGCATCGTGTTTTCGGAAAAGTCATCCGATATTCCGACGAGGGATCTTGACTTTCGGAGACACATGGATGTTCTACGAAGAAGCTTCAATCCGAGCCTTGTTTCTGTAGAAAGTTATGTCTTCAAAGATATTCCCTTAGTGCAGCAAGTGGATATCGCCAGTCAGACCACCATTTACATTTCCGGAGTCGGGGGAGGAGCCGTGACTGCTACGTTCTTGCCTCGCGGTGCTAGTGTCTTTCTTTATTTTCTGGAATCAGGTGGTGTTGAGAATGGTCGAGAAACGGGAAAGCCTGCTCGTCTCGACTGGGATCTTTTCAACAATATTGGGTACCTCAAAGTTCACTGGCTTCCGATAGGAACAATGCAGAAAGAGGCAGACCTCCGATCACTGATATATCTCGTCCAACACGAGCTTGATGCACTGGTGCGAGAACAGAACTACGAGAAGTACTTCTACTAGTATAATAGCTTGTCGTGTATTCGTACCGACAACAATACATAGGTTAGCGTTCTTGTCTTTGAAACACTAGCAGTAGTCGATTATTTGCACATAGCCTGCGCGCATCATTAGAAATTAGGAGTAGAAAACTGTAGCTAGCATGGAGTGGATCTGGTAGCGAAGAAGTAGCATGCAAAGGCCTCAAGTTGGTGTCAGTACTTCGCATTTTGGGTAGAATCGATAGCACACCGAATCGGCAGTCTGTTGGAGCAGAGTCGCAGATTCCTGGAGGGAGCTAAAAAGCAGAGCAGCGCGAGGTCCTGGAACGGACGAAGGGATGCCCTTGATAATCCGATTTCCGATAAAACCATCGCTGCTTTCAGAGAGTGGCTCGATGAGGTCGTCCAAGTCTTCAGATTCCTCCATGACTGTCGCAACTGCCGTCACGAGCATGCCGAGGTCGTTGTTAGCGCCGCAAGTCACTTGTGACGGTGATACCATCTCCAACCATAGCCTAGCCACAGCCTCTGCGTGTCGATGATTCAAATTGAATACTACGATATCCGAATTTGAAACCAACTTGTGATGGTGATTCCATCCCGCGATAGCCACTAGCTTCCCATGAGGAAGCATGTCTGCAATAATGTCTGTATCCAGCTCCATCACAATGGAGTCCGGGGGAAGAAGGAGAATAGAATCATACTGCACTCGTGGATTGTGTGACCATAGCGAAATGATATCACTTGTTTCGTTGCTTTGCTTGTCTAAAACAGCATTCAAAACGGCTACCTTTTCAAAGCAGGATCTGGGGCTGTAGGAAGAGCGACCAGAATCATAACGTGCAAAATCCAAGCCCCACTGTCGAGCGTACGCCCTGTTCGGCCGACTTGAGATATCTTCTAGGTCCCTGAGAGCTGCACCCGGGACGACTTGGGCAATCAAAGAGGCAGGTAGTTTCTTGTGGGAGTTTGTCGATCCAACAACGTCACCAAAACTATCCTTCGGGATATAAATGTTATGATCCCAGTGCCACTCCGCAGGCATAAAATTGTTGTATTTGGAATTTGCAGCTTTGCCGTGAAGGCCAACAATAGCAAACCCGACGGACAATACAATAATAGCTCTCCACGTGGATGTGGTCAACTGATGGTTCTGATCTATGGCATCTTGAAAATGGCCAGGTTCTGGACGCCCCTTTTTCTGGCTCGTAAAGCATTGAACGTAATTGCAAAGTGATTGGTAAAGGGTCGTCGATCGAGGAGTGAGTTGAGATTTCTTGCTCTGGGACTTGGGGCTTGAAAAGGTCGAATAACCTGATGTCCTTGTTCCCGTCACCAGTGAAGAGGTGCTCGACGCTTGAGAATAATCACATCTTGAAACCTCGTCTCGATATCGACCATGTCCTTTCTTGAAGTCGTTTCGAGGAATATCTCTCTTCATGGTGATCACGTTTATCAAGTTTACCGCTGCAGTAGCCGGAGATTTTGTAGTATTTCAGCTAGCAGATTGATTGTGTCAAGCTGAAAACACACTCCGTCGTAAGATCGAGTAAAACTTTGGCAGCTCAAAGACGAGGGCTGTGATGAAAGCACTACTAGCTAGAGTAGCTTAATCTTATAGATTGATTTACGATGGTAATACAGGTACATACGAAGTACCTAATAGTTGGGTTCTGTGTTCCATTCATTATTGTGACACCACCACCACTTCTTCCTCCTCCCTCATCACATCATCATCATCTCTACTCTAGTAGAGTAGCGGTATCTGTTCGAGAGGGTCGGTGACACCGGTGCGGTAAAGTACGAATACTGTATAAACCGCTTTGCGCGAGAGCGGGGCCACAAAAATATTTTTCATCTTTTTCCGCTTTCAACGCGCAATTGCGCGGTGAAACCAAAACCGCGATTTTCATTTTTGGGTAAAACGCTCAACACGCAAATGCGCGGAGAAAGCGGAAAAAGGTGAAAAATATTTTTGTGGCCCCGCTCTTGCGCAAAGCGGTTTATTCACGGGTAAGACGGAGGGATAGACAAGGAGGGAATTCGCCCCACTGCAAGGGGGCCCCCGACAACGTCCGTCCTTCCGTCAGTCGCTTGACTGACTGACTGAAGAGTGGATTGAAGTTTTGGTGGGGACCGCGCCGCATTGCCTGAAGATCAGCATCATTGTTTTTGCAAATGCTGAATCCTCGACAATGGCGGGCCGGATGCCCTTCTTGTCATTAGGACTTCGTTTCTTTTCAATTACAATCAGAACACAAACACGTCATACAACACAACACTTCACAATACATACCGATACAACACAACGCAATACAATACCACCCCACCTCACCCACCCAGCTGAGCGAAGCTATTGAAGTTTCGTGGAAGTCTAGTTCCCCGATCCCGAATCCTTTTGGATCGGAGGAATTGACTCTCCCCTTCAGTCCATTCATTAGTCATTCACGTTTCTGCCATACTGGCCCCTGGCCTCTTCGTTTGTACTACTCGTACCGTAGCGTACTCACGAGGCTAGTATCTACGTGACTGATCTTCTCTTCGCCCCCATCGCCAACGCAGGCGGCTACCAAGGCGGCACCAGGTAATCCGTAGCTGTGGTACTCGTACAGTAACAGTTTCTGTAGAGTACTGGAAGATCCGCGAAACCGCGCTAAAAAGGGCACGGATAGTCCACGTTGTGTCTACGGAACGTCGACAGGCGAAGGGGATAAAAACACGGAGTCTCTGAAAGCGCGTTAAATCACAAACCTTGGTAATCAATCCCGTTTCTTCTCACGTTCCACGACACATTTGATTCATTTGACTTCTTGGCCGTTTCTTGGCCTTTTTTCTTAGCCATTTCTTGGCCTGATCTTGGCCCGCTCTTAATAAAGATTCCTTGTCTCAGACTAAGGATCTATAACTATTGTAACCTTGTCAACAAAGCAAGATCGATGACAAGATAGTATCCAAGATTGCATTCGACGAATGGTCATCTCAGATGATTTGTAGCTCTAAGAATCTAATCATATTCAACAAACCAAACTTTGTGAATCCCTAATTTATCGTTCTTATCGTTACAAAGCACGCAGGCAACGTCGGTTCGCCCGTCAGCTTTGAGTCGTCTGGTGTTACAGTACCTGGTACCTGGTACTAGGTACTGGCGTGTGTTTTGTGTGTGCAATAATAATGTGCGAACCTGACGAAGTTTTCCAAAGTGACGCAACCCGACCGACCACGCACGCATCATGTGCGTAAATTAAAATATGAGTGGTGAATGAGGAGTCCGAGAGGCACGAGAACTGGAACTGCGACATGAAAACACTAAATGGAAAAACAGAAACTTCAAACAGAGCAAAAAAACAGCTGGTTTTTGTTTTTTGTTCATCTCAACAACAACAGGAGATGCCGTGTCGTCGCCACAACTCCGTTTTCAAAGCCCCGGGTCTACAAATAACAAATACAATAAGAATAAAGAAAGAAGAGAAAAGAGGTGGGCTTTGCCTTTTTGAGTCGTCGGTTTGTTTTCCTATCTTTGTCGATTCCACCTTTTATATTTGTTTCCCACAACCCTTGGATACAACCAGAGCGCTGCGTCGGACGTGGAAGTCAGTCGCCAATGACTCTCGGTTCATATTCAATATTGGAGGCAGCTTTGGCTTTGGAAAGGCGGCGAGGGGGGCAGCAAGAATCGTCCTCAAAACCAAAGACCCAGAGCCCGACGCTGGGGCCCGTGGATGTCGTCGCCGTCGTGTCAGGAATTGCAACGCTGCAGTCACCTCCTGCTTCATCGGCCACAGCGACTCCGCGAGTTGACCTGAGGATTGCCGATCAATCCATTCCGAATTATATGACCGCCAAAGTATCCTTATATGGATCCCAGGAAGCTGCACGAATAAGCGAGGAGCAAATCGCACCGGGGGATATTGTGCGTTTTAATCGGATTGGACTAAGTAGACGACATCGTCCCCAAGCAATTGAACAGATAGCTCGGAATACTGAAGGTTTCACTGTCCGGAGCAAGTCAGGACCTCCAGATGAAAACACAATACATTTCGAGCACAGCGCGGATGATCCTGAACCTGGATGGCGATGGTATAAGCTCGGTCGCATTCGCACCACGGTTTATGGTGACGATCAGCATGATCATCAAGAAAGGATTTCCATTGCTGGAAGAAAAGCATTCCTGTGCGAAGACGAAAGGCAGTCCAGAAATTTCCCTGATGAAATGGCGACAGCCGAAACTCGGATCCAAGAGTTGATCGCCTGGTTTGTTTCGCGTGGGCAAGACGATGGCGCAAACAATTCGTTGGGGGCGGAAGGGGCAAATAATAGGACTGCAAGAAGTCTGTCTCCATTGCCTTGTAAGCGACGAAGTTTAGCTGAGATTCAGGCTTCGTCCGGTTTGCTCAGTAATATCCACGTTCAGGTGACGCATTGCGATTCTCAAGTGTTGCCTCCTTGCTCCTCGACGTCCTCACCAGCTGCAAAAAAGCAAAGAAGTGGTGCAGTAAAAAGTTTACCGCAACAACAACAGGTTATTGGTTTCGCTACCGTGACTGACAACTCGGGTGTTGTCCTTTCGCTTGTTGATCCGGGAAATCGATTCGGCTCGGTCTTCCAGGCAGCACAAAACCAAGGAAAAATTTTGATGATGAGTAACATCCTTAGCAAGAAACAAAGTGATATCTACGGGAGGCCTCTAGTGTCGGAGGAGGTGGTCTTATGGCCTACAAGAAAAACGGCCGCGTCAATTTTGTCAAGCTCTTCATCTGACGGAGACGAGAAGGTGCCTATGACGGGGGCACAACAAGGAAAGATACCATCGAGAACTTCGAAAGAAGACCAGTGTGTCAAATCACCAAACACAAACAAAATGATCAGATCAAGAAGTCACGGTGGGAAGATGGAAGAAGCGAATAGTGAAACGCAGCTTACTCAGAGGCACCCAACCTTTCACAATGAAACCTCGACCAATTATGTTTTGGTGGAATCCCGACTGGTGGATATCTTGGTAAATGAGACGAGTCTCAGGCAATGCATCAATAGAACGCCGCATAGTCTTAAGGAGCATGTCTTATCGGCTGACGACAAGGATTATCTACCTGCTGTCTTGCACTTGGAGCCGATTGAAGGACTATTCGGGGTTGAGAAAGGAAAGAAAATGGACCGATTTATGGCTGGGACTTCAGTTATCCACGCCCTTTGTGGTGGCGTCACTCCATCAGAATGGAACATCAACAATGGCTCTGATGACGGAGGAGGAGCAACAACCAACAGCAGTATTGCTGTTGGTGGTGGGAATGTATTGCGCTTACTGCATGCTCTATTTGATGAGGGTATTGCTCTGCAGTGGACGATTGATGTCGGCCATGATCCTCCTCGAGTGATTAAAGTTTCGTTGCCACGGGTTTAGGAGAAGGTACTTGTATATACTACAGTACTTTATTTTATGATCAATTCGTGATTTTGACACAAGACCAACTAGTGCGAGCATGCACGGAATGAACAGCTTTTCTAGCACTCCAAAAGTTAAGTCTACTCCCTTGTTGAGTGTATCGAATGTCAAATACCAACTGCTTCCACTGCTTTTGACTATTTCTCAGTAGCAGCACAGAAGCGTCGTACCTGTTAGATTGGCAGGGTTTACACCGTCCGTGAAGTACTAGTAGTGTAGAGTGCAGAGGGCTCCAAACTCCTGTGTGTCGGTGCCCAACAGAGCCTACTCTAGAGTAGCCCACGGCCCGCCGCTGGTGACAGAGGAGGACCGACTCTGATCTTCTGGTACTCTTCAAGGAGATGTTCTTCTATGTAGCTAATAGACGATATATAAGTGGTTGCCATCGTAGGATCAAGCCTAATGTGAAACAATATTTCTAAAATTGATGTATCGTTATAATCTTATTCATGGAATCCATGTTACTGAATGAATGGTCTATTTCCCGGTCGAGGCAAGAGCTTAATGAAACCTGCACGCACTCTTCCACTGGCAAACTAATGTACTTCTATTGCAGCACTTAGGCAGCCGAAGCACGGAAGTTGTTTCTTCGCTTTTGTTGCCCGTTCAACCTGTTGAGAGCAATTAACTGTTGTAGCTGAAGCAGGCGCTCTTGCTGCTGCTTCTGGAGTTCCATCTCCAATACAAGGGACGCAGCAGCACTAGATGATTGAGCACGCAACATGCTCATTCGAGGATCTTGTTGCATCTGAAGTTGGGAGTTAACGTGTTGTCTGCCTAGGCAGAGTTGTTGCTCAAGCAAGAATTGCATTGCAGGATCCATTTGTTGACTGACGAGGAACCGTTGGGCCGCATCGACAGCTGGCTGTTCCTTTGCCTTTGGATCCTGTTGCGTGACTGCTGAAGGCTCATACCTGGTGGCAACCGTAGCCGCTGTAGGGGCTGGATCCGGAGAAGCCATGGCAATTTTGGTTCTGGCGTTCTTGCAGAACATTTGGGCTGCAAGGTGCGGCTTGTCCCGAAGGAAAAATTCGTGGTAATAGGCACCGAGCTCGGGACCACTTGAAATTCGGAGATAATTCCTGTTATAGATAGGGAGTTGGTGTGTGAGAATTGGCGTCTTGGGGCAGCCTGGAAGTGGGGCACAACACAATAGTCAGTCAATGCAAAACGTACCATCGGTTCAGCTTTCTCGTGAAGCTGCTGTATTTGGATTTACGAGGAAAGAATTTGGGCATGATTCTCTCAGAGAACAAGGCGCGGTTTCGAATGATGAAGGCACGTCCATGAGGGAGCCAGCAGATTGCATCATGGTTTCTCTCGTCACACAAAATGGACATCAATCGTTGGGGGAAAATGTACTGGCAATCGTCTCCATCGCAATTTTCCTCCTCTTCGTCAACGGCCCTTTCTGGGTCTTCCGCAATGTGATTGTTATCTTCCTTTGCGCTCATCTTTGTTCTACTATTAGCAAGAAGTTGGTTTGCTTGAAATGCTGGGTTTGTTTCAAAGGTATGGTTGTGCTGAGTTATGTGAACAAACAGCAAGCAATAAGGACTACAAACGGTACTTGTACAACACGTCGCTTCATGTCAAAACGAACCCTTGCTTGCTGCGTGCGGCCGCGTAACGCAAAGGTTGAAAGTGTACGTAAATTAACTGCATAAATATTACAGGCGAGCCTTTCGCCACGCACGCACGAACGGAAGGAGAGATCTCTTTTCCCCGCGCGGCCACAAGAAGTACAGGTCGGTATCTACGGTACATATAGTTCTGGTACTCATACCAGTACTTTATTTTGTGAAATCCGCGCCGAGCTAGCAGAGCAGAGACAGAGTGTTTATTGAGAGAAGGAAGTTCGGATTTGAGCCCATCAATAAATAAAACTTCCAGGGAACAGGGATCCTTTTTTAGTCCAACGTTGAAGATGCCAAGAGGGCTTAAGGACAAAATTGCACGGCTATATCGATATTTCGCGTCTTTGTCTTGGGAGTCCGATCAGAGCACATTATTCTACCTTCTTCCCATTCTTCCATGCATGGTGTTCAAGAACCAAGAATACATCGTAAAGCTAGCATGTCCCCTAACCTCTAACGTGCACGTGGGTACGATGCAGGCCGCATGTCGTACATCGTACAAGTAGCCTCTACAGTACGTATTTTTAGGCGAGCCTTTCGACACGCTGCTGGCGAACGGAGAGATCTCGTTTCCCGCGCGCTACTCTACTAGTAGTACCGGCAGTAGCGGCTGCTTCTACCGATATTGACTGAATCCACGCCTCACTCTTCTACTCTACCGCCGGTAAAAGTACGTACAAGTTGGCCTGTCAAAGAACATGCGACAAATCAGGTGTTCGGGTTGTGCCAATAATTTCGGATGCATTTTGTCCTACGAACAATTCTTCGTAGAAAAATACGATTAAAAAGGGAATGAGGTGGTCGGTCATTTTTTTTCTTTCGACGTTGTTCCGAATGAATAGCAGCGCGCGCGGGGAGGAGAACTGAGCCATATTACGATCCAACATGTAGAACTCCTACTATTGGGCCTAATTGAAGGGGCGTTTGTTCTAATGTTACCGATGGCAATTTTTTTACGCGTGTGGCCGCCAAACATCATCTTTGATTAACCCGAGCGCAGCGGCACGCTCCGCTCACCCGCTTCTGCTAGTCTTCTTCCGCCGGACTCGTAGGACTGGAATAGTTGGAAAATTTGCGGTCTATGTAGTTACTGGAGCATATGCTCGAACCGTGCCTTTCCAATTTTCTGACCGGGCGAGCTGTTCCATCATCTCTGTAGATGTGCAGATTAGCGCTGATGATCCCGTACGGGTGAAAAGAGTCCATTGAGTCAATCAATTGGACTGTCTGGAGTGGATGGTATCGTTCCGGCGGGAGAGAGATTAATTGCTCTCAACCGTCAAGGTAGCAACTAAACTAGACAGTGCACTTTTTTGCTGCTTTATGATATACTTAGACTAGTTAGTAGTAGAGGACGACTACTGCTGGACAGGCTTTTCTTTTTCTTTTTCCGGAACAATTGACCCCTGATCAGCACTACACGACGCGGGGCTGAGGAAGTGGTCACACTAGTCAAAGCGTCAGCTGACAGCGTACAGACCACGGAGATTATAACACCGAGTTCCACGTTCCCCTGCTTCTATTTCTTCCATCTTCCATCTTGCTCTCGACGATGATGCTTCAAAGTTTGAAGGTGGAGGGGGAAGACGACGACGGACGACGGCTCCCTCTTTCCTTTGTGCGCTGCGGGACGTCAACAAGACACTCTACTACCAGTACACGTAGAGGGCCTACAAGAAGTGTGGTTTCTATCGGCGAGCCGTATTGGAAAATTGCCAACTACTGGTATTTTTCTGCTCAGTGGCATTCGATGGTTGACTTCAAGGATAGAGATCTCGTTCTGAACTACAACGATGCCGTCATATATGGATCCGACTTGGCCTTGGTCCAAAGCAGAACTGCATGGTTGAATGATGCTTGCATTAATTTTTTCTTTGAGCTGATCAAACATCGTCTCGACAAATCGGCACGTATACAATTTATGGACCCGTCGGTGGTATCATTTTTTGTTCACCAGTGCATAGACGAAGAAGAAATAAAGGATTTTGTGGATGGTGTGTCCTTCCCAGTCACTGGAAAGATCTTCATTCCAGTGAATGACACTATGGTACAATCTACAGCATGGCATACAAGAGGCGGAAGTCATTGGAGCCTGATGCTCGTTGTAAAATCGAACTCTGAGGTGCAATTCTGGCATTTTGATTCCATGGGAAACAGGGGGAATAAAAGAGCAGCCGAAGACATTGCAACAAAGATTGGGGCAGACTGTTTTGATATGGCTTTGCCTACTGTTATCCCGGCTGCGACGCCGCCACAATCAAATGGCTATGATTGCGGTATCCACATGCTTGCAGCAGTCCAAATCTTCGCTACGATGGAAGAAATGGATCTAAAGTCGCACGAAACTAGACTACGGCAGGAAATCCAGGACAATCCAAATTTCTGCACCAATCTCCGCAGGGAGATCACCAGCGAAATTTTGAGACTGCATGGTGACGATTCTTTGTGAAGTTATTGTTTTTCAAAAAGATGCTGACGATTTTTTATTCGCCACGACCATCCAGATGACGATGATGGATGTAGTCATCGTACTGTCGAGCATTGTTGGCGGCCATTAGATGTGGATCGAGGCCCCCGGTACCCATGAGCGAATCTGCTCCTCCTAGGGCACCATAATGATGTAAATGCTGGGCCCCACCGCCTGGCAGCACCCCCATTCCACCGTGGTGGAGCCCAGCAGCCGAGTGATGAATGTTCTCCATGGCAGGCGGCGTCCCAAGGAGCATGCTAGCAGGCGTCCCAAGGAGCATGCTAGCAGGTATTGTTGATGGTACACGACCGAGTCTAGACATAGTAGTGAGTGCTGCACCGCTTGGGTCACCGCCGTGCAGATGCTGGTGATGGTGCATAACCATACCACCAGCACGCAACTGTGCCAAGGCGTCGGGATGATACTGAGCTGGCGTGCCAGCAGATGCCAAAGCGACAGATTCCGAGATATGACGAAGAGCGTCCGCTCTTTGGTTCAAAGCGCCTGGCAGAAGAGGGCGTTCTAGAGGAGACGTGGTCGAGACGCGTTGTGAGCCCAAGCGAACGGTATGATCGTAGCGAACGTCCTCGTCTTCTGACTGCGACGATGATTCGATTTCTATAACTTCGGCCTGTCGATGATGATGTTTGCGAGGATTGCTCGTATTGGCAGGCGGTGACGTCCGTTGCTTCTTCGTATATTTCCTCTTTTGATGGTTTGTTGAGGGCCTCTTCTTTCCGGCTCCGCTGGAATCGCTATCGTCGTCGTCGGAAGCTGTAGCTATAACAGGTCTGCTCTTGGGGAAGATGGGTGGTTGCCATCCGACAAGCCCCGTAATTCCCTCAGCAAGCGATGCAGCGATGAAAGCGAGGGCTCTGGTAAAAAATATTGTCAACATACAAGGCGAGAAAATGAGTGACTACGTGTACTGGTACCGGTACAAGCTGATGCTTTGCAATTACTTGCTGGCGCCACCACCACCACCATTCATCCTGCCCATGAAACTTACTGTGCTTCTCCTATATCCATCCACTCCCCGTGAAAGCTATTATTCCCTCGGGCTTTGAAACGTCCCGGTGGCGAAAGACCCTTTACAATATCATAGATATATTGTATAATGGCTTGCTGAACCATCGGCTTGGACTTGGCCATCCGAAAAGTTTCTTGCCTCAGCCGAATCAGTCTTCGAAAGAATTGGTTTCTGTGGATGAACAGCGAAGCAATCAATAAATATAATATAATACCGGTATAATAGTAAGCAAAGAACCATCATAAACAATTGAACTGTGCACAATTCTGCTCTCATCCGTTTATACGTACCCTGCATTTGGGAAGACTCCCACGTCTAGACCAACAAGAACATCGTGCGGGCTTAGATTTGGGATCACAGGACGGAATCGAGTACTATCTCGGGCCGCCTGCGTCTTCCGGTGTGTCGCGCGGGCTGCTTGGGATCCGCGATTATCAGAGGGTGAGAATGCCTGTTGGTTTCCACTACCAGACGGCTTTTTTGTCATGGCTGGTGGTTTGGCAGGTTTGGCTGGTTGTATCTTTTCGTGGTTGTTGTTGTGAATATTTTTCATCATCATCTTCTTCTTTTGCTGTTCCAATGCAAATTGGGCTCGCTTTGCGGCGGCCCTTGCTTCTGCCACAGATGCATTGAAAGCAGCATTGCTAGGAAGCATTACTCTGTTGGGGTGCACAGCGCCTCTAGATGAGGCTGCTGGACTGTTTCTGGGGGGAGCAAACATCTCGAAATTGTTGTTGGGGGGAACAACATCCTCTTCGTCGGCATCATCGAATTGAGATCTGAATTGCGTTCCGACTTCTCCCTCAGGGGGGTCTGCATAGTGATTGGGACTATTGTTATAAACCATTTTGCCTGGAGTGAGTGAGAATGGGTTCCAGTAATGAAACAAAGGGAGGTTGCGGAGGATTCTACACTACACGAACGATGGTTGATGGTTGATGGTTGATGGGATTCGATTGGTAGTACGATAATGGTACCACCATACCGGCACCGGTACAGTACACGTACCGGTAAAATTCTAAGGGCTCCCGCGGTCGCCGCGGTGGAGCGAGCGTCGGCCGGAATGAAACCTCGCCCTCGACCGGAATGACCAGAACGACTCAGGGGTATGGCCGTTTTTATGAACTATAATCTGAGCTTTCCCTTACCCCTCAGAACTCAAAAGGGCATCACAGATCACAGATACGAAGTAGACATCGTCTTGCCAAAAAGCAAGCGGGCGTCGCGAAGAATCACGAACCAAAACCATGAAGAGTACTACAGTATGGACTCGTAAAGAGAGGCATCATCATCGACATCATACCGTAATGTACTTGAAAAAGCATACTGGCTTATTGGGTCACTACAAGTACCGGTACTGTTTGTCGCTGTACCTGCTGGTATTCATTCTACTGTGTTGACTCCTCATTCATTGAAGAGAACAGAAGAGAAGACGACGCTTTTGAATGAGGCAATGAATTTTCGCGACTATGCTTCCCGAATGCGGACGCAGGCAGCAGCGGCCGCCCGAAAAATTCCCACGTTTGATGACATGGCCGCCAAGGACGAGTACATTCACAGCGAAGAATTCAATGTGCGAGGACAGAAGAATAGAGGAGCAGGAGGAGTAGGAGCAGCAGCAGGAGCAGCGAAACCGGAATCATCGTCCTCTTCTGCTGCTGCTGCTGCTGCTGGTGTTGATCCCGATGAAACGTCATCAATGGGTTCGTGGTCGTTGTTGGATCGACCGCCTGTTCATTTGCGATCTCCTGGCGCTCTGGTTTCTTCTAAAGACAAACTGGAGACTGGTTCGATCCCGGGTAGTTTACAAGGAGGCATTGAGTCGGCAACGATGAGTGCGAACACTAGCGTTTCCTCCTCTGGGGGGCCATCGGCTACGACACAGCGACGACTCAGTCACTCATCCTCGACGACTCTTCCATTACTATCGGTCGTGGCGAATACTTTGCAAGAACAGAACGACGCCAAAAGTCGGGCGCAAAGGGACGATGATCTAGACAGTGGTGAGAGTAGTAATAGCAGCCAAGCCGATGATGACGATGACGATGGTGATGGTGATGGTGATGGTGACAGCATGGATAGTGATGGAGATGACGACGAGAACGACCCGATAATGTCCATGATACGAAAAAGCAAGCCACCTCCAAAAAAACGACAACGAGCCTCCAACTCAAAATCAAAATCAAAACCGAAAGAATCATTAGAGAAAAAGTCCAATCAGCGGTTTATGCAGATCCTGGATGACAAAATAATATCCTCCAGTGCGGGCCAAGAGCGAATGGAAGCAGGGCTACCCGAACCATCCTCGTCCAGTAGTGAGACATCTAAAATATTTGGAATGAAAGCTCCCTTTGGTGGGTGGTTGCAAAATGCAGCAAAAGCACAATTTGATCGTATTTTGCGTCGACCAGAACCTGCTGATATCTCTACCTCACAAACAAAGGGGCAGGCACCGCTGGCAAGGGAACGCCCGCAAAATAAATCCAAGGTGATGGCATCGCCTGCGGATAATTTCCAGCGTGGAGCTTCCAGCTCTTTTATGGGTGACGATGAGCTGGCACAGCTAGCCAAATTGAAAGATGCCAGCAGTATCGGTACGTGTTCGACCCTGGTGGGTATGGTTCGAGAATATCAAAGCTTTGCCTTTATCATTTTTACTTTGGTTTTGGGTTTCTTTGTCTACTTTTTTCAAAGATCGGCGGATGATGTTAGCTAGCAGAGAATATGTATATGTATAGGAATTCCAATTTTGACGCTACACGTTTAGAGATACTTTACATCATAGCTAAGACGAATTATTATTATAGGGCTATATGCTGGATTCGTCGTCTTCTGTGGTCAATGAGAGATCAGCTTCAGCGTCATCGACGTCGCCCTCATCCTCGTCCTCAAAGATGTCTTCCTCCTCCACTTCAAAAGGAAGTGGATCTTTGACTGGGTAACGATTCATTTCTCGTGCGGCTTCCCGGCAGAGCCTTCGAATCTCTGGGTGGATTCCTCGAGCAAACGGGTTTGCTATGACTTCCGAGTCAAGATCATCCTTTCTCAAAGGATTGAATTTTAAACTTCCAATCTGGCGCACTGCATCCATCGCTCGTCCAATTATTCTCGTGAGATCACCAGGTGCAGCACCAGACATCTCCAGTGCCTCACTCCAGGAACAACCATCTGCCCACGCTGTGATCACGGCACTGTTCGTCACGTCAAACTGGCAATTGCAGGTACGCTCGTCGACTGAATATTGTCTTTGGACGTCAATCAAGCGTTCGGTCGCTTCGAGCAAAACTTGAATCGCTCGTTGCTGTCGCGTCGACAACTTTTGAAATATGTCTATGGAAGAAAGACTGTTTCTTCCAGTGTCACCAGTCACCAGGCAGCTAACATATCCAGCCATTTCTCCGGGGGTCAAGAATCGCAGGTAGGAAACAAGCTCGTCTGCTTCCTTTTGAGGCAAGTATGCTTGTGGCAATGCCCGGCCAGATGTATCATCGCCATCTGTGTTGAATAGGTCATAATTGTCTGCTTCAAAAACCTTCATTGCATTTTTCATTTCATCAAATTTGGAAGATGCACCAATGACATCAAACGTGCCTCCCATGGCACTGAAGCACCACAGCGAATTTTCAAAGCTCAACATGCCAACGTCCGTTCCAGCCGGCGTGATTTCCAAGGTTTGTTCTTCTAGATCTCCAAAATCGTCGTCTTCTGCGATTTTTCGCTCTGGAACCAGACAACCATACGCAATCAGTACTTTGGTGATGGCGAGCATATCATCCCACGAAGTGTCCTCGATCTCGTCTAATTTTTCGGTTTGCAAAAGCAAGGTTTCTGGGTCGACATCTGGATTCGACTTTGCCAGTTTTCGTAGCTTTCTCTTAACAATCACCGATGACTTGGCAAATTTGGCCAAATTCTCCGCGCTCAAGGAGCCTTCTCCCGTCCTGACTACTCGTGTCTTCTGAAAAGCGGCTTTGAGAGCGATACCTTCTTCCGATGTTTCGTCCATGATCTGATTGGCAACGCTGGCAATTGAGGCGAATGTGTGTTTCCTAAATTGTTTGGATGCAACGTCCAACCTTTTCTGTTGATCCTCAATTTGTCCTCGAAAGCTTTCCTCGTCTTCAGCTTTGAGATCTAGCAATTCTTGGTCCGCTTCCACGAGATCGTTCGCGAAAACACTATTCATTTCCGCCTGCAATAGACCCAGTGTCGTCTTTTCAAGCTCGAGTGAAAGCGACACTGATTCAAATCCTTTGGATGCTCTCTTGAGGATTTCCCGGTCGGACAGAACATCAACTAAATGCTGTAGATATGGGACATCGTACTGCGACGTGCGAATCTGGATTTTCTTCTGAAACATCTCTTTCAGAGTTTCCATGAACTTTTCTTCCGAAATCGAGATGAGAATGTCGCTAACGCCCTCGTCCTCCGACGCATTTGACACATCTTGCTCCATACGCCGTCTTTCCCATGATGCAAAGGACTTGCCAACAAGCTGTTTGGCAACATCTAATCGCCCTTGACCTCGTGAAATCAAATTCACGGCCAAGGAGTAGGATGGACGAAATTGAGAAGAAATTGGCTTGATGGGGTTCGTCAGAATCGTCGCGGCAACTTCGTGGCTCTCAAAGGGTGTGGCGACAAGTACGCATGTCCCTGCAGTGTCCATACCACGCCTTCCTGCACGTCCAGCTATCTGTAGGAGATTAGAGGTCTCAAGTAGACTCATTGAACCACTTCCATCTCTCTTTGCCAGCGCACAGACAACCGTCGTTTTGCATGGCATGTTAATACCAGCCGCCAGCGTTTCGGTGGCAAAACAAGCCTTCATTAAGTTTCCTCGAAACAGGGTTTCAACGAAGGCTTTGTGGGCTGGTAGCATCCCCGCGTGGTGTGAGCCCAGCCCAAACAAAAATTGTTCAAGAACCTGGTCAGAGAAAGCGATTTCTGGATTTTCGTCATTGAAACGAGCCAGGCGGTTTGCAACGTCTTTTACTTGCTCGTAAGTGAGGAGCCCAGCAACACTATAAAACTTCCAGTTTTCGGGTGATAGAGGTGAACCGGAAACAAAATCGTCCACCTCGTCTTTCATTGTGGCCTGCCTTGCATCTAGCAACGAGTTGAAAATGTCCTCATCGACATTGTTGCTGCCTGGTCGAAAGGATCTCCCTTTCTTGTCACGAAACAACTTGTCATCACCCTTCTTCTTCTTGCTTCTCTGGCGAGTCTTATTGTCTCTGGACCGAGATTCGCCTTGAATATCACCTTCAAACCCATCTTCAAAATCCACCTCCATGGTTGGATCACTGGGCCCCCGGAAAGAGGACCGAATTGTGTCAGCGGCTTGTTCACATCCTGCTCTTGAGAAAATGAAGAAAATTGCGGGCAAAAGATCTTGTTCCTTCAGACGAGCCAATACTACTGGGAGGGAAGGGACGCTCTTTCTCATTTCGCGGCGAAGCAATCTCTCCTTTTCTTTCTTCTCTTCTCGAGAAGACGTGGACCTAGATCTAATACCACGACCGCTGTACAAGTCCCAGTCATCCTCCCCGCCATAGAGTTGTCTGGCCTTTTGTCGCTCGAACATTCGATTCACTCGCTGCATTCTCCGCTGAGCTAATGTTTTCAGGGCTGGATTGACCTGTAGGCCTTTTGGAAGCTTGTCCAGGGAAAGGTCGTCATCATCGGCTTCTTGAAATCCGTTCTGGGTCTTTTTCGAAGATGGCGTTTCCGAGACGGGTCTCCCATCATCACGATAGCCAAGCAAACCTAAAGGAGACCCAGGGCCAGCATCAGGATTACGAAACAGGGGATATAGCCCTTCTCTGGTCGCAAATAAGTATTTCAATGGAACGGGTCGTTTACATGGAGCCTCAACCAGAACTGTTCTACGCCCCGTGACGCCTTCGATCCATTCGGCCAGTTGCAGTGCGTTTGGTAACGTTGCAGACAATCCAATAATCTGTGTATGTGCCGGCGATGTGATAACAGATTCCTCCCATACTCCACCTCGACCAGGTTGTCCCATGTAATGAAATTCATCCAACACTACCACTGCGTTCTTCCGAAGGTCGTTTGAATTTGTCCTTTCCCAGGGACGGTTACCAGTACCTTCTGGAGTTTGAGAATCTTCTGACAAGGGTGTCGGACTACTTGAGCGCCAAGCAATGTTTCGGTAAACCTCAGTCGTCATCACCGTAACACGGGCCTCCTTTCGATTGATCGATACGTCACCAGTAGAGAGACCCACGTAGGATGCTCCAAAGATCTGGCGAAGATCAGCAAATTTTTGATTCGAGAGGGCTTTCAGCGGAGTAGTGTAGATGCCTTCCATGTCACGATCAAAAGCTACATGTAGAGCCATTTCTCCACAAACTGTTTTCCTGCCATGTTGTGTTGCAGGAAACAAAAATGAGTGGAGTCCTGTTTTAACAGGTTACCCAATAATATTTCAATGGAACCAACACTTACCCACTGCCCGTAGGGGCACTAACAATCACGTTGTGACCTAAGAGAATTTCTCCTCCAGCCTGAAGCTGCCAGTCGTCCAAAGGAAAATCAAAGTGATGCGCCAGCTGGGATCGTCCCAGTTCGATAGCTTCATATGCGGTGGCGCTGCCCCTCATCGCGTTTTCGGCTGACAAGTGCAGGCTAGACGTCGAGCGATACCGTAAAGTTGAAGAGGAAGATAAAAATGAAAAAGAAGATGCCCGAAACGCTAAACATAATATCATCAGGAGACGGTCTGAGCGGAGGCACCCTATTAGCCTCCGACATCGGTCACAGCTTGATGATGATGATTCAGTCATAGCAGATGAGCGGCCGTCTCTCTCGCAACTCGCAACACGTACAAGCTCTGCTGCTACGAGTGTTCACAGAAGGGATACCAGCTCCGGTTTCACGCTTCTGCAATTCTCTATCGGGTTAAAAGACCTTTTTGTCAGATGAAATGAGATCATCCTTCTCCTTTTTGAACTTCATCTCTTTTGTTTCATCCATCATCCATCACGGAGTATGACGTACCGGTACGTCGTCGTCGGAACAAAAATCTAAAAATGTGATGGCTCTGAGATGATGGCTTTCGATAGCTCGCAGAGAGCTCGTAAACCAAAAAGGGGTGGTCCCATGTGAAAAGTGGAATGTCCTCTTTGCAATTTCAGCGGGCCCCCTAAAAAATCTTGCCAAAAAAATGTGGATCCAACTGCCACTGTCGACTGTCGATCTCTCGTCTCGCGTCTCCGCGGCAGAAGAAAAGCGAGACCATGAGAAGCGACGCGTCAAGACCGTTGATGACCCGCTTCAAACTACTCTCTCTCTACTAGTAGAGAGGAACAACTAGCTGTTCTCGGTGATCCAACTATACATCTGCGACCATCCACCACACTCGTCCACACGAAATAACTCTTGTTTCTATCGAACAACATCACAACCATTCACGATGACAGGAGCAGACAGCAAAGGACACGTGCATTTCGACGCTTTGGACCCGGAAGCCGAAGAAAAACGAAGTGCCCGAGGACAAGAACATAGGAAGGAAGTAGTAGTAAGTCAGTCAGTCAGTCAGTCAGTGGGTCAAGAAGGCCACTTTCGATCGTGGATCTTGTTTGAGAAGATTTCTAACATTCTTTGTTCTCGCTGATGATTATGTGCAGCGTGGGATCAAATGGCATGCGGAAAGCGAAAAGAGTGTCAAAGGTGCGTATTAGAGGAGTGTTTTCTCACTTCACTCATCTTCGATCGATTGATTCTTCTGTTCTTGATTCTAAATCGCCCCACCGATCTTTCGATCCCACAGTTGTTCAAATGAAAGATGGATACGAGTTTATTAAAAACCTAAAGAATTTTGGGGCACTTTCGCAGCACACCCTTGGGGTCCAACTTACCGTACAAGGCTTTTTGGCCTTCTTTCACAAGTTATCTACGGGCGAGGAAGCTAGCCAGGAGGATATGGAATCTTTGTTCAAAGACTTTCAGGAATCTGGTAAGGCGCCAGAAGAACTTGGGCCCAGACTGCAAGAGCACTTGGTTCTTATTGCTCTACACACAGCCGAGGATGGTTACTATGGACTTCCCTTGGCTGAACACCCAATAGTCGATTCCGGCGACGAGTCAGACAGCAAGAAACCGCGTCTGGACAAGCCATAATAAACGCAGATGTTGAAATGTCTTTGGGAGAAAGCCATTTCATTGGTGGCTGTCAATGTAGAAGTACTCCTACCATTTTCAGAGGGCGGACATCTTCCGACTCTACGAATGAATCAAAATCTCCGCCACGGCGCCTTCGCTTCAATGGGGACAAATTAAAGAAATGAATGTTGTATGAAGAGCTTGTTTCTATTAGTCTAGCCCTATTTCAGGTGCGATCTGTTGTCCGCGTCAACAATCGTAGTGGACCCTTCATCAGCAGCGTAGGATCTGTCAATCGTTGAGTATCACCGAAACGGTTCTACTAGCACCCATTGTTGATGGGCACTGCCAACGACGTCATTCGTCCTATCTTGGGATTCTGAAAAACGCAGCGAATACCATTTCCACTGAATAGGGATCCACCAATGAGAGAGATGCTTCAAACCGGCCGTATCTGAATAGCTTTGCTAGAAGAGCTCCCGCCTACTCTGATATCCTTAGACGCGCTCCAACATTCTCAGAATGTGAAGTCGTTGATGGAGCCAAGCCTTGAGCTCTGCCTTCATTGGATCAGACGCCATACCCTCCAATCGGGTGATTTGCTTGGCTCTCTCCTCCTTGGCCTTGGTCTTCATCTTTTCAATATAGGTCTTTTCCTTCTCACTGCATTCCACTGGGTTGCTGACATCGCACTTGACCTCCAATTTGTCTGTGACGAATTTTTTGAGACTATCAAAGTCACGAGCACCCGTGTATTTCTCGCCCTCCGTGTCACCATCTACAAAGTAGAGAATAGTTGGGTACCCCTTGACCTTAAAGGAAAAAATATCAGATCGGGGATCGATGTCAGTGTCTCCACCACCGATGAAACAATGTTCACTGAGCCGTATTACTAACCTTAAACGTGTCACAGAGTTCCTCACCAGAGGCCGTACAGTCCACGTCGCCGATCAACACGGAGGATGAAGCTGCGTATTCATCTCCCAGTTGGTCCCAAGCGGGCTTCATGGACTTACAGTGGCCTCACCTTCGAGATGTTATGGAGGGGTACGCGATAAAACGTGAGAAAAAGCTATGAAAAGGTCGCCTCATCCTGGCATTGTACAGTACATTATCGAATACAGTACATTGAACATGATAGTTTCATACTTACCAAGGAGCCAGAAACTTGATGAAGGAATTCTTTCCCGCCATCATGTCACTGTAGTTGTCAGAGGTGAGTTCGGTTGCCCCTCCACTGACTGGAGTCAGAGTGGACAACACCGCAAGGATGGTAAAAAGGGACTTGGTCATGGCTGCAATGTGCTTTTTATGGTGGGCTTTCGGTTTATTGTAATAATTGGGCATTCCTGTTGTTGTTCTCGCCGGCCGTCGCTCGTGGAGCGGAGAGGGGGCGCGGCGGCGCGGCGGCGGGTCGGGACAGTATTACCGGTACATACCGGTACCTGGTAATGTACCGGGAACATCCAAGGATCGAGCGATCACGCGCGCTCCACCTTGCTCCACTGAACTCAAATATTGTAACAGAATTGAAACAGATTTGGTTTTCTGATAATTGTGAGCCTATTTTTATTGTCTATTTTGCTACTCTTGATTTTCCAGAAAAACTTCCAGTAGTAATTGCAATTGCATTTCCCAGTAGTAAATCCACAGGATTCTACTGTTTTTCATCTTGCCACCTCGTTGGTACTGACTCAGGATATGCATCTCTTCATTCCTACTGGGAACTAAAAGGATGTAGGTCCTAGTACTTGATCTAGTATCTGATCTAGCCACATCAGTAAGTGGGACGCTAGAACATGTAATTTCGCTCGGGCGCTCGTGGCTGGGAGTGCTCGAACGTGCGCGTGGTTCAGCGCGTGATTTCCTCGATCAGGACAGAAGGACATACTGATGACGTCATACGCCAGTCGTCATCAAACCTTGTCGAACATATACGGACGTACACAACATCGTACGTCATTACTATTATACAACATGTAACGGTTGAACAGTACGTACTTCTACTATTCTGTTCTAATACTCCCCTTAATGGCGGAAGTAGTTGTGTCTTCTTAGTTGCTATCAGTAGACGATCTTCCGGTAGCTTGTAAAAGTGCATCAGGCTTACGGAACATGTACTGATCAAGAAGGCGATGGAAGTCTGTTCCATTTAAGGGCTTGGTGCATACATCTGCTACATTGAGCTTGGTATCTATATGCCCAAAGGTCAAGTATCCGCTGGCAATTGCTTCGCGTACACGGTGGTAGTTGCACGCTTGATGTTTCTTCTTAAGCTGCGAAGAAGGCAAGGTGGTATTTACCACTACTGCTAGGTTATCGCCTACTATCATGGAAGTGTCTTCAACTGGGACACCAAGCATGCGGAGTTTGTAACGAAATTCAATCAGTATATCAACGGCCGTACGGGCTGCCACGATCTCTGATCCATAAGTGCAGGTCGAACATGTCGTACTTCGTGGGACACGACGATGAACCGTGACGTCCGGTAAGTCTGCCTCTGCGGCATCATATTGATCCATCGAGTCGGCAATCTTCTTCTCTCGTTCTGCCGGACTCGGGCATATCTCCCCTCCATGTGAGGCCGTAGTACGGATAGGGGCTGTAGCGAATTGCGGGTCCCATTGGACGCGCTTGTTGCGGTTAAATGGGCGTACGACACTACGGGTAACGATTTTCTTAGTCTGGTCGTCGTAAATAAGGAACGTTAAGGCGTCTCCCACGTTGGAAGCGATTCCTACCCAGTGTCCGGGGCGTTCATTGGTACTCGGGAAAGATTTTTCATGTCCAGCGTATAACACGGGTTCCCAAAAGGAGAACTGCAGGAATGCAGAGATGTCTGGGGTAATGCCGGTACGTTTTTGCTTTGGTGTCATATTTATACGTTTATGCCAACAATGGTTATGGATATCCGCTAGGTACTTAATGGCAAAATACCACGCAGGGTCCGGTGCGCCATGTCGATCCATAAGTGTATGGGAGGACATTTTCAACCACCGAATTGCGGAATTCTCTACGGGGTTCTGGTTCTGGTAGTAGTCTTCGGAGAAGGCGTCGCCAATGCGATATTTGCGTTGTATCTCAGTAACTCGTTTACTTCGCTCAGAATTAGCATTATCCCGTCGGAGAATTTTCATGGGTCCGTGTTCTCGTATGAAGTCTTCCAAAGTGTCGGGGAATTCGCTTTCCTGTTTGAACCCGTATACGTCAATTGCCTTCGAGGTCAAACCATAATAGATTTGGGCACCTGAGTAATTATCGTGAAGACTGGGGCAATTGGCAAACATGGGATCGGTTGAGACCACTTCATCCAGGCGTGTACCATCCATCCATGGAGTGCGTGGCAGGAGGTGGCGGCGCATCGGGTAATTAATGACCATTCGGGCTAATTGGGTTGTCACGTCTAACGTCTTCTTAATGACCCGTGTCGGTCGCCAACCAAAGAACGGTTGAAGTTTCCCTGGATCGAGTTCTTCTGGGTGTGTCCTATGCCACGAACGAGTTGCGAAGGCGTAAGAAGGAGGCACATCTCCATCTCGAGTGAAGGTGAGAAAGGCGAGTTCTTGGTCGGTACACTTTACTAGGGGATCGAATTGGACGTTTAAATCCACAAAGTCGTCGTTATATGTTGGGTTGAACCTTTCCTTGCCTACTAGTTCGTCCCATGTGTTACAGTCAAGTAGCTTATCGACCATGGACTTGGGGTTTTCCGTGCCCTCCCCCTCTTGGCTAGCGACATCTACCCTGGCGGTTGTGCTATTTTGTGCGACTATTACGGGGGGAAGCTCTACGAAATTGGGATCCTTCCTATGTGCGTTGGCGCGATGGTTATAGGGCTTCCATGTAGAAGGGGCAGTAATTTCAAACACATCGTAGAGTGGTTCGCCATCAGGGGAGAAATCTTTCTCGGTGTCGATTGGGAGAATTTCAAAACCCATCATTGCTCCCCTATTCTCGAAAGGGATATGTACCCATTCGTTTAAGTCGAAACGTTGCATTCCATATCCGGTAGGTGTGCGAGCTCTATGGTATTTAGAGGTCGAATCGAGAATATAACCATGGTCTCGGATTTGGTACTCCGATAAGAGGGTGACGCAGTTGTTCTCTAAATATGGGGCTTCGTTGACTTTTACACAGATGAAGGTTTGGAAGAAGTATGAAGCGCCAGGGTCGTGAACGGAAGTTTCATAGCATGAGGCAAAGGTAGATCTTTTCTTCAGCCTAAAACAGTTCGACTCGATTGACTCTGTTGGACAGGTTCGACTGAAGTTTCGAGGTCAGGTGGACAGACTGCCTCGATTCCGATCTGAGATCTCCCGATCTAAACTCTGCACTCTGCCCCCAAAAACAATACATAAAATAATAACGACCATGTGACGAGCCAGGAGCCAGAGACCAAAGCAAAGAGCAAAAAGGATAGCGGACCGGGGACCAAGGACCAACAACAAAAAAGCGGCACACAACAAAAAAGGGTCAAAGGTCAAGGGAGGAACACTCGATCTCTTTCCAAAACGAACCCCCTCATAATTGCTATCAATCAAAGAAGGGTCCCTCTTCTTGCGAAGAAATTTGACGAGCAAATAATATGGGAAAACGAGGGAATGAAAACGCGCAGATGAGCAAAGAGGATTACGAAGCTCTCGAGAGCCGTGGATCCAGTGAAGCTGCCCCTAGTGGCGGCTTCGCGAGAGCGACGCCCGAAGAAATGGCGAAACGACGCATCGTCCGACGTACAAAAAAGTAAGTTTCGAAATCAGGTCTCGATGTATTAGCTTTCGTGCTAGTAGGGTCTTACGTCTGTTTTCATGTTGCTTCGGTGATCGTCACCATCATCGTCAGTCCGGTGGGATCCTCGGCACCGCCTCCTCCTACTGGAGGCGGCTATGGGGGGCCGAGTAGCAGTGGTGGGGGGCTATTTTCCAATATCAATTTTGCTGCTCCTGTATCAGCGGCTGCCGCTCCCCCCTCGTCCTCCAGCAAACCTAAGTTCGCCTTGCCTACCTTGTCAGAGGATTCCCAGAAAACAGGGCCAGCGGGCGCACAAAGCAAGAATCCGTTCGGTAACATCAACTTGGCGCCTTCCAATGCTGGAGGTAACAAAGCAACTGGTCCAGTGTCTGAGAGCACGAAATTCTCGCAGAAATTTCAAGAATGGGCTCAAACTTGTAGTCTTGACGAAGTTCATGGTTTGGCGATGAAGCGATATCTGACAACTGCGATCGCGCTCTTGGAAAGCGAAAAAGACCAAAAGAAGAAAGACACAACAGCTTCCGCGAGCAGTACTAGTACTGGTCCACCTACCGGGAGCACCGTTGCCACTTCTAGCACTGCAGCTCCAAAGTCGCTATTTCCCTCATCGTCATCGCCAGCTCCTGTGGCCTTTGCTTTCGGCTCCACTGCTCCCCAAGCATCCCCGGCCGCTGCGCCAGCCTCCCAGCCAACCTTTGCTTTCGGATCAACGAGTGCTACTGCTGCGGCTCCTTCGCCAGCAGCATCTTCTGGTTTCAGTTTTGCGCCAGCTGCGGTGTCAGCGGCACCAACACCAGGGGCCAACGTCAAAATTTCTCTCACGCCTGTACCGACACATTCCGAAAGTGGCAGCGGCGACGTTGATGACACACAGCTGGCACCAGAAGAGAAGACGGAACTGGAAAGTGCTGATGGCGACTGGAATGAACTCATGAACGTCAAAGTCAGGGCCTATCACTATCGTCATGAAGGCGGCCCGAAGAAGTTTGCAAGCGGGGGTCTAAAAATACAGCAGCTCAAGGCCAATCCGAAAATTCACCGCATGGTCCTGCGTGATGCAGCCGGAAAAGTGCTACTCAATATTGGGATTTCAACGGGCATGTCCTTTCAGAAAGTTGACCAGAAAACGAAACCGGGGAGCAGGCCTGCGGCTGTTATCATATTTTTTGGGATAAATGACCAAGAAAGGGGCGTTGAGAAGTTCTCTCTTGTCAGTACTCTCGAGGACGCAACAAAACTCCTTGAAAAATTCCAGCAATTGAGTAAATGAGTCAAATATGAAACTCTTCGTAAAGGCACCCCTCTATCATCGAACACTACTATTACACATCTCCTAAACATCCAGGAAAAGTTCCTCCATTGCAACGCAATTCTTATAGAGAGCTGCTGCGTCATAAATCGCAAATTCTCGACATTTTGCAAATATTATGTCATTAGTCGGTGCGAGCTGCCTCGACTTTCCAATATTCTGCCTGACGTAGCAGTTCTTGACGCGAGGTACCAGTGGCTGACTCGTCTATCGTCGGTTCTTGCACTAATTCCTCCAGCCTGTCGACAGCATCAAGAAGAGTATAATACTTTTCCATTGGAGCCATACCCTCCCAGCTTCCGATTTCATAGGTCTCGCGAAAGCATCCAACGCACACTTTTCCATCAAAGACATTGGCATTGTAGCGGCAAATCCGCGTACAGGGAGTGATGGGTACGGGAGGTAGTATGTCTGAATTCTCTGTGTTTGTGTTTCGAAGTAGCAAGCCAGAGGATCGATAGTTCTGCGGCTGTATGGAAGGCGAAAAGGCTTGAGCCAACATCTTACTGCACCATGTCTCTTTCATCATCGATGCTGACACCATCATCATCAGAAAGACTGCCCAAACTTGCATCCGACTCCTCCGACACCTCATCATGGTGTGCACGTTAGTCTGCCCCTGAACGATAGAAGGCTAGCAAGCATCAAAATCCAGCGGTGGCCGCAAGCATCAAATTGTGGTGGTAGCATGCGTTTTTACGGCAGGCCACTTACCGGTACAGTACTTTGACTTTCCACCGCCATTGTCAAATCGAGATGCAGATTGAGATCGAGCGACCCCGTTGCCTACACGTACGACGGCTAGGCGATCTTCGGACCACTCCGATCCGATCCCACCACCACGCGCGCACGACACAACACACTAACCACTAACCACGAACCACGAACGGTCGTGCCTTCGTCCGCCTTGCTGATTGGCGGCAATTCTTTGGTGGCTCTCTGGTAGCCACTCCAAAAACTCCGTCGATCCCACCGACCACCGATCGGTCGACCATGATCCATGATCCATGATCCATTATCATGACATCTCAAACTCACTTATTAGATGGCATGAAATGATGCCAAGACTCTACTGCTACTCTGGAGAAATCCATCCAGCTGCCATTTCTGCTTGATTTAGTAGTCCATCATGTCCGATCTGCGACCTCAAGTCCGAACAGCCATTCAGACTTTTCTGAGCAGCCAAGAGGATCGTCACATGCCAAGTGATATTCTCCGAGTGATCCAAGAAGAAGCAACGCTGATGAAAGAAACTGAAGACGTCCGAGATGCTTTGACCTCTGATCCCTATGAACATTTTCAAGAAGTACCTACCAAGGCTCTGGAACGATTTAAACGGCTGCTCCGAGTGACAGAGTGTGAACGCGTACGTTGTGGGGCCGACTTTGCTAGAACGCATGCCGTCGTGGTTTGGCCCACGTCGAACAATATGGAATTGACGTTTCTGTATGAACGAACACCACGACGAGGATTCCCGCCGGGTGAAAATGGAGAATATCCTTGCCAAATCTCTTATACAATAGAATTAGCCTATAATCATGGGCAGCGACAACGGCTGTTGGAAGTGCAGGTGTGGGCAGCCTCGAGTTGTCCATCCACCGAGCCTGCAGTTTGTATTCAGAATGATTTTGAAGGTGACAGCGACGGCGACAACGATGAGGACGAAAATGGGTGGGAAGACATTGATGATGACGCTGAGGCCCAAACAGATCAAAAACCGACAAATGGTGGAAAGAAGACAAGAGAGGAGACTGCCAAAACCATCGACAATCGTAAAACGGCTTGCTCGCCTGAAGTATTGCAAGCCCAGAAGAAGCAAAAGACCAGCAAAAATGGCAATGATGCTGACAGTGAAGGCGAGGCAGATGAAACAAATGATCAGGATATTGATCGACGTGACCAATATGTTTCCTTTTTGGATGCCGATGTAGTGCAATCCTTTTTGGACTCGGCTGGTTTACTTCCAATGCATGACGGGACAGCATTTTTCCTGCTAATGACGTTCCCATTCTTTGAACATGAGTGGGACATTGTCGGATTTGTCTTGGATCAGTTCTTTGGGGGTGATAGTGACGACGACGAAGAAGAACAAGAAGAAGAAGAGCAATAGTACGGTGATGTTTATAGCTGATGTTAAATCCGAAATGCGTGTGGCTTGGGAGAGTGGTGCGAAGGGCACAGTGGTAAAATACAATGCAGTAGCAATCGAGAAAAATGTGCGGTTTTCTGTTATGCATTTTGTTCCTGCAGTTCCCTTTGGTGCTTTAATTCGATCGACACCGCTGCCGTAGCCTGTTGCACAACCGCCGAGGTTTTTCTTGTCAGTGTCACGGGGCACTTGTCCTCCCCGACCACTGGGTTTTGTGCCACGGCATGCTCATGGAGACACATTTGTCGTCCTTGGTCTCGAATAGTATGCACCATGTTGGAAACAGCGTCTCGCAGGACATCTTTATCGTGTTCTTCATCCCATACTTTGGAATGCAACAAGAACAAGACCAACCAACTGGGCAAATACCAAAGCGAGGTCAAGAAAACCTTGCGCGCGTTGGCATTGGTCCTTTCCTGTCGAAATTTATACGCCACATACAAAGCATACGCATTCAAGGCGACCCCTTCCAAAGCAAACATGCTGCTCGTAACGCCTGAATAAGTGGCCACGAACGGCACAGTCGATAGATAGGCCGCATATCGCAAGACTACTTGTGACGTCTTGTCTCCATCACCCTCTAAGACGGGTAACATGGCGAATCCACCCCGTTTGTAATCCACCCGGTGCATGAAACTGAGAGCAAAGAAATGTGGCATTTGCCAGAGGTAGAGTGTTGTTCCAAGAATCATGGCATCCAAATCCAATAAACTTCCTCCTGTGGCAGCGGTCCATCCCATCACTGGAGGGATGGCACCTACGACAGCTCCCACCCACGTGTTGTAAATACTCCGAGGTTTCATGTAGGTGTAAAGACCCGCATATAGTCCAATATTGGACAGTCCCAACATGGTCGTCACAGGATCCGTCCCGACATATAGCAAGCCTGTCCCAGCGACTCCCCAAGCCGTCGCCGCATATGTGGCCTCCGATACAGTCAAATGATGTTGCACCAAGGGTCGCTGTTGGGTTCGTTTCATCTGAGCATCCCGATCCCGTTCCAAAATTTGATTCCAGCCCGCTGCCGACGAACTGCAGAGTGCGGTTCCAACCACACAACACGCCGCAACAGACGCTTGTTCCGACAAGGGTCCACCCGCAGCCACAAAACCAGCAGCGGTAGTGGCTACTACAAGGGCACTTAGTTTGGCCTTGGCAAGATCCAAATAGCATTTTATTTTGCTGGGAATATTGCTTTTGGCATCCTCTGTGTTGATATTATTATTGTCGTCGTTGTCAAGGATGGGGATATTGGCACTAGTCGCTGTGACTCGCGGGGGGGTGGAGAGATATCGCGAAGAAATAATATTTACGCTCTCGTCTCCTCGGCGCTGCCGCCGTGTCGAATGGCGGAAAGTGATACTCGATCTAGACGTCTTGGATAACAATAAAAGAACCGTCATGACGTATATTTCTTTCAACAAACTACAACAACAACAGCAAGGCGCTACTCTAGCTAGTAGAGCACGAATTGAGGTACGGTACAGTAGTGGTACTGTGGCTTCTTGTTCCTGTTGTTGCTTGTGCCTTATGCGTGCCGTTGTTGTCTGCCGATCATTATTCATACAGTACTGGTACTGTAAATTCTGCCGGTGCGGGTGACCAGCTACTCGTGGCGAGGGTGATGCGTGCGGCCACGCAGTGCGCGTGGCGATGCGGGAGGAGGACAGACATCAAAAATGGACTAGTAAGACTAAAACGTGGCATCCCATTGACACACAACATTATTATTTGTGCGGGCCTCCCAGCAGGCCGCGGGGAGTTCGATGAGAACAGTGAGAAGATACCAGATAGAGCAGTACCAGTACAGGTAGTACCGGTATGAGTATAGTCAGTATACCGGTAGTCTCTACTGTAGAGTATTACTGTATTCTGCCAGCTACCAGCTATCTACACTGCTATTGCTACTTTCTCTCTCTCTTTTTCTCTCTAGAAACACCCTTACCGGTACCCTTTCGCTAAGCACCGGTCTCACTGTTCGAGTATAGTATGGCGTCATCGTTGTTGGAGTTGCCAGAAGATGTCTGGCGTCACATTTCCGCGAATCTTGCCACTCCGGATCTTTTGCACTTTCTTTCTTCGCATCGACGGTTGCATGAGGGGCTAGGAAGATCCCCAGCCTTTTGGAAGTTTTTGCTTCAAGAGGACGAGGAGACCATAATTGGCTCTTCTCCTCGTGATAAGTACATGTTGCAAGCGTATCGAAGACACTTGCCGGCGGTGCAGTGGTATCCAGTGCAGCGGCTCTACAACGCAGGCGTTTCGCCACGTGAAGGACACATCGCCTGCGTCTTTTCGACGCCCACCGAGGAGCGAATTTGTATTACGGGTGGATTCACTGACGATTCGACAGTCTATCTTTGCCAAGTTCCCTCTACTGCTCATCCCAGTAGTACTACTCGTAGTAGCAGAGACGAGGAACAACGATCGTCTACTTGGACGTGGAGTCGACTCCACCCATCGGGCCCCCGAACGTTCGTTTACGGGTCCACATTGACCGCGTTGGATGAGACTCGAGCCATACGCTTTGGAGGATTTCTATCGGGTGGCTATTCCGCCGAGACGAACGACGTCGCGCTCTTGACTGTCGAAGAACAAGCGGACCAGCCAAACCGATTTTCCGCCCAGTGCCGAGTCATCCCTACACAGAATCCGCAATTTGGAGTGGGGCGCGCGTATCATAGTGCGACACTGCTCGCTGGGCGCTATTTGTTAATCTTGGGCGGAATGACAGGAAGTGGATGTATTGTGAGCGAAGCCATTTTGGATACACAAACATGGACTTGGTTGGATCCTTCGCGGATTATGAGTGGAGCAGCATTGAGCAGTGGAGATTACAGACCGAGTGGACGACATGGACATTCCGTTATTTTGGATGACCGACGGAATCGACTGCTGCTCTTTGGAGGGGGAAGTGGGACGGACTTGTTGCGATCAGGGAAGGATAATGCCGAAGTATGGCAGTTACAAATGAGGGATGGCTGGGCGACAGATCTAGAGGCTTCGTTCCCGTGGACTTGGAAGAAAATTCATGGCGAAATTCTCGTAGATGGAGAAGAGAAAGAGGAGGATGCAGACGGCGGTGAAGGGCGGGAGAACAGCCAGGGAGAGGGTAGCAGCGTAGCATCTCAACCCATGTTGACTCCTGCCGAAACTCTTTGCCTGGGCCGATGCCACAACGGAGTGAAAGTTTCGCCGGATACGGCAGTCTTGCTGTTTGGTTCGGGGAAGCCATCGACAAATGCGGTCCTTGCTTTTGATTTAAGAAACAACATATTCATGCGTCCAAAGATCCTTGGGCCTCTCCCCAAGCCTCGATTCACCTTTGCCTCCGCATTCTTGCAGCGACAGGGATACATCCTTGTGCACGGCGGCTATTCCTCACAAGAGGGTGATGCCATAGGCGACATGACGGTCTTGGATTTGGCACCCTTTGTTCATAATCGAGAGTTCTCAGGCCTAAGCGTGGATAGAAATGCTCGATGCTATGGTCCAGTGACCAATGATGACGCTCGACGAGGGCGAATGGGAAGAGACACCTTCATGCAATACATGTTTGAGACACTTGGTGGAGTTGCGGACAACCAGCGACAAGGAATGGCAGCAGAAATGTTGGGACAAATGATCGCGAACGGGCAATACGGTGGGAGATCCTTTGCCCTTATGAACATGATTGCCAATGGATCTATGGTTCTTCGTGTCGGTAGTGAATATGACGATGACGATGACGAAGATGACCCGGACTACCAAGAAGAGAGCGACGATGAAATGGGAGGCCTGTGAATTTTTAACAACAATCATCATGTATATAAACTTTCTAATTTACACATTTCAGTTTGAACCTCTTCGTGTCTTCGATTCTTACAACTGTAGTTGATCAAAGACGTGGCTTCGTGCCCATCACTTGGGGTTGATATACCCACCCGCAGCGGGCGCCACATTCTGTTGACTCGTGTCACTGTATTCCTTGAGGAAGAAACGACGGCTCTTCAAATCCCATCCCTTCTTCCTTGGCGGGTCACTTCCACTCACAAATCCAATCAAATTCATGGTATTGAATACCCAAATACTTCCTTGTCGGCCACCCGAGCCACTGTCGTCCCAGACCTTTGCAAGATATCCACTGGGCTTGACCCAGTCGACGGGAACGCAGCGCATACAGGTCACATCAGGCTCCTTGTCCACCTTGCTTCCAATGAATCCAAGGGCAACAAAACCCTCTCCTGGTGGCACCGGTTCCCAGGCGTAAAAAGGGTTGCTTCCATGGGTTACACTCCATGCTAGGCGGAATCGAGCTGGATGTGGCATGTATCGATCAAGCACATGAGGTAACCAGCTGCTACCTCCCACCCAGCTTCCTGTGGTATCGGTCACTTCTAAGCACAGGCTGTCCTTATCACTGCGATTCGGGTTATCGTAGTTAGATCCAGCAAAGTGTCCAAGACAAATGGCATCCTTGTTTTGGCGGAATGCACCTCCGCCAACGTAGGGCTCCCAAATACTGATTTTTTGTCGGCTCATACTACCCTGGCTGTTCCAAACCAGGTTGAATTTAGTAATCTTCCTGACCTTGACCTTGATCGCAGCAAGAATAGGCGGCGGTATGTTGACAATCTTCTTCTCCTTGTCGGCCGAAGGCATCGGCGGCAAAGGCATGCCACCATTGTATGCTGCAGCGTTCGATGCCATCGTCCCGTCATCGTCGAATCCAACAGCGCTCTTGAATTCGTCGAGATTTATGTATCCATCGCGGTCCTTGTCTAGCTCTTTCATGAATCCGAGGAGCAGTACTTGGTCGAGTTTGAGGCCGAGCCAGTCTAGTCCACGCTTGAGGTCATCATAGTTCAAAAGACCATCGCGATCTCGATCGATAGCAGCAAAACAATCCCTTGGGTACATTCCTCTTCCCTTCAACAACGCCGTGATCCGTCCAGCGGCGATCTTGTAGTTGAGCAGGTGATGTTCGTCTGCGGTGATGAAGACCTTCGATAGGGCAGTTGTGGCTGGATCCTTTTGCTTGCGACGGCGGTTGCTTCTAACTTCCACGAAGAAGTTATAGCGTTTTTCAAGTTCGTTTTCTTGCAGTGCACGAAGTACGAGACTGACTTCACGGGGCTGGTAGTTGAGTTGACTGTCAATAAATCGGTAGCATGACTGTGAGGTGGAATCCTGGAATGCTTGCGCTGGTTTATACCCGTAGGTGGAATCCAAAGTCGTACGATCTGTTCGAAGAGCCACAGCCGTGTCTCGTCCCGGGATCAATGGGAGGTGCGTCTGTTGGTGCATCACGGCGCGCATGCACTCGGCTTCAAACAGCGACAATGCCACGTAATACCTGCCTGCCTGGATCCTATAGTATAAGCGTTTCTCGAGAAGCTGCTTTAGCTCGTCAAATGTCACAGGACGGGTTCGAAGCTCTGGCATCTGTTGGAAAAGCTTGTCACCTTCTTCTCCGTCCACGTCAACATCAACGGCCCGTAGGACCTCTTTCAGTTCTGCGGCGGAGATTGTTCCCGAAGTATTTCCATCGGGTCCAGTGAAAGCTCGTCTCAGCATCTTTTCTTGGGCTCCGCTGATGGCCTTTCCTTCAGCTGCAACATCTTGAAGTGCGGCTCTTGACGGGACGAAATCCATAGTGACAATTACATTCTTCAGCCGACGATGAGTTTTGGTGCTCCACGACTTGTCGTAATAGTTCTTGGATATGTACATGTAGTTTGGAAACTGAAGCGACACTCCTTTGGAGAATAGGTAGTTTTTCACTGAGAACTCGGACGCAGGGTAAAAGTACTTTTGCCACGGTGGAGCATCGAACTCGTCCAGCTCCTTGTTCTTCTTCCATTTTCCGTGATCCGCAGAGAAAGGTACAGATAGAGACTCCGGCTTCCAAGGATCGGGGTTTTCTCCATCACGTGAATATTTCTTCTTTTTCGGAGACTCATCAACCACTTCTTCCTCTTCCTCCTCTTCTTCCTCCTCCTCTTCCTCTTCTTCCTCCTCCTCCTGTAACACGAGCACAACAAAGGTTAGAAAAGTTCCCGTGAACCAACAACTTGCAAAAAAGCTTCGAAATGCTTACCTGCTCTTTGAGCACTTCTTCCTCGGCAGTCTGTTCCTTCTGCATGTTGGCATCCTTTTCTTCCTCCTCAGCTTCTTCAACGACGGCTTGCGGTCCGAATCGCTTCGACTGCAGCCCTTCGGAATTGACAAGGACGAGCAAGATTTTGTCGATGACAGCCTTGTCGTAATCATTGACAATGAAATCCTTCCGGCGGATTACACTGTTTCTAAGCGTGTCGGATAAAGGCACTGGTATGGGAATGCTGTTTTGTACCGTGAAATCGAGACGTTCGGAGAGGATATCAATCGAATTCTGGATTTTGTCGATACCAACAAGTTTCCCCTTCGAAGCCCCGTGGTTTGGTAGAACAAGAGATTTGATAGCATCAAAGTCGTCCTCGAACAAACGTTCCGATCCTCTGAGCCATGCTTCAAACCCAGCAGTGCCATCTTGCTGATCACCAGCGGATGTCTTCGCATTATTTTGCTGTGCGAATTCCTTCAAACGATCAGAGAATGCAAGCTGCGTCAATTCTCGGTAGTGGCTGTTTAGGAGGTGGTAAGCCCGCTTTCTTGATACGTTGTCAACACTTTGTTGGCAAAGCATCCTAAACTGCATGTTTTCGCTCCTCATCCCATTGACTGATAGCCATGCGGCCACATTGATGAGTAACTGTCGTCCACCAGCTGCGACCGTGGGTACCGGGGGAGGGGCCAACGGGTTGTCAAGAGCAAGGAGATCTGCGCCATAGCTATTCGGTAGTGGGGCGGGTGGTTGGGCCCTTTGGGCAAAGGCTGCCTGATTTTTGGCAAGTTTCTCTTGCTGCTCGTTAATCAATTTCATAACCTCAGGGATAATGAAAAGCTCCAGTGTCTGACCCTTTCCGATACCTCGCATTCGGAATGCTCCTTGAGCATAGTCTCGGAATGTCATATCCTTGCCAAGCGTGATGGCTGCTCTAGCGTCAATGCACTGGTGAATGTCCATACCAGTGGTGTGAATCTGGTCATAAAACGAGAAGCGTCGTTCTGGCGGAATTCCCGCCTGATTCAAGCGCACGACAGTCATGCCATGCCGCATGAGGATCATCTTTCTGTCAGCGTGGTCGAGGAAAGCAACACCGTCGAATTGTGCCGGGAGTCGGTGGAGTAGGTACTTCGCTACGTCGAAGTTGCTCATGCCGGTGATTAGAGCTCCGCAATCCAGCAGTGCGTGGAATGGAGGATTCGCTGTAGCAATAGCATCAAGAAGTTTTGTGACACCCCAGTCGGCACCCAGGACGCGACTGGACATAATCGATTCACTTGTTAGGAAATGCAAAATTTGTCCATCGACACCTTCGTCATATTGACACTGCCCAAGCTCTTCTGGCAGAAGGTCACTTGGTGTTCCACTAAAACCGACCCGTCTGCTGAACAACATCTCTCCCCCCAGATCTTGGCCTGAAGCGCTAATTTTCTCATGATGCATTTCCATTGTCAGAGGGAAGACAAATTCGTGCAGATAATACTGGATAACTTCGGGAATGTTTCGAAGGAGGTTGTACGTAACACCCATATGATTTTCATCCTTCAAGTCTAGGAGGTGGAGAGGCCAAATATCATCAGCACCTCTACCTCCGATCCGTCGGCCCATCGGGACAAGCGAATACAAACTCATTTCGCCATCAACCTCCTCGCCCCTGTTTTCCTCTCCCTCGCGGGGTCCACGGACCTTTCCACCTGCTGCCTCTACCCAGGCCTTGTACCGCAAGGCAGAAGGACGCTTGTGATACGGTCCAAACTCAGAGTCAAGCTTCTCTCGCAATTCCATCAACACGTTCTCAAAATCAGAAAACCGAAGGCCTTCGTATCTGTATGCCAAAATAGTAAGACCGATGACAATGTCAGGGTGCGAAAATTGACTCGCTCGACTGGGAATATCCTTTCCAATGAACGGGATTGCCGCCAACTGTCTCGCGAGAGAGATAGTCTTTTCCGTGCTGTTCTTGATATCTGCCTTCGAAAGAAGACCGAACGTCACGCGATTGATCTTGCTCATCACATGAGGAATAAAGTTTCGCAGAAGATCGTGGCTCAGATTCAACATCTTCATGTATTCGTCGTCAAGAGCAACTTGAACAGCAGATGCAGCTTGTGTATCTTTCAGGGGTCCATTCATCATGTACGAAAGCAGGTGCTTGTCCTCAACTTGGGGAAGACGCTTGTTGCGCAGGTACTGAAGCTGCCATCGGGCCATCAACGGCTTGAGTTGCTTGTGATAAAATGGCTTATTCAACAGAACCAAGTGCGGAGTATACTGCATGTCTTTGTTCATGATACCGTTTCTGATCACCATAGCGATGTTCTCCAAAATTGAGATCGCCTCTCGACTGTCCTTGAATTCGACCGACATCTTCTTAGTAGAACTGTAGAAGATTGCATCCAGAAGATGCCACTGCATGTCCCACCTGAGGCCGATTCCCATCTTCGAACGTGAATAGTCGATTGGATCCTTGAGCCCGATAGGCCAGTTCAGCTCGCTCTTGAGGGGATGCAATAAGAGGTCCACTTCGTCAAGAAGGAGAACACCGCTTCCGAAGAGCTTGAGAATTTCTGAGCAATAGTAAACGTCTTCGGGGTCCACTTGGGTTTGCACAATTTCAGTGCGATCGCGGAACCTTCTCGCGATAGCCGAAACGGAAAATGCGCTGAAAATGCCGTTGTTGGCAGGCTGCCTGCTTCCGCCGCGTCCGAACTTGGCTTCTTCGAGGATTTTCATCATTTCAATAAATTTGAGCTGGAAAGATTTGATACTTGTTGGAGTGGCACAAATCACTGCTCGACTATCACGAGCCTTGCACAATTTCAGGTAAAGATCCTTCGTAATAGTGGAGCCTCTGTTGAAGCTGAAGGTGAAAACGGGTTTACGGACAACGGCAGCAAATTTTTCACGCATTACTCCTCGGGAAAATTCAAGAAGAGCATGGGGAACCACTTGAGTGACCAAAGATTTTCCATCAGCAAGCATCAAGGCAAGCAACGGAGTCACAACAGTGGTCTTGCCCGCACCCATGATCATCTGGTGACACATTGATTGACCGTTACGAAGTGACTCCAAGAATTTGTTCACCAGGATCACCTGGCTCTTTCTAAGCATCAATGAGTAGGTGAACTCGAAGACAAGGAATCTAGGATCGAATTCGATGAAGTTTGGATTCTGTGGATTCATCTTCATGAAATGACGTTCCGTGGTGATGTCCGTCGCGACCTTCGTGGCTTGAAGATCAATTTCCTTACAGAGTCGCACACGTTGCGCTGGATCATTTGCGGGTTTCACCCTTCGTAGCAAGCCCATTAGCTTTGACAAACTGTACATAGACAGAGTCCGTGTAAGACTACATGTTTCAACGAGCAATAATAAATCATATCATCTTCGAGTGCTTACCTTGTCAATGCCCGATCGGTTTGGCTAATACGAATCGATGTCAACATGGCCACAACCGTAAGACTTGTCACAGTCTTGTAGGCGACTCCAGACATGTAAGGGTTCAACGATCGGATGTCGTGTTCTGCGGTTGTCGAGAGAATGGACGCAACTAGGAGCTCGAACCATGCAGCCGGTTCCCTTTCGCTCACTTGACCCAGCCTAAACTTCAAGAAGTTGATTTCACCATAGGGGCCGCCAGCACCTGGAGTATCACTCCTTTCGTCGCTGGTTGCGATGGCCAGTGCTCGATTCATGAGATTCCAGAGAGACTTACGGTCAAAGTCCATGGCCTGATTCAAACCTCTGATCAAATCGGTTAATCGAGAAATAGCCGAATTCAGGGCTACAGGATTCGAGTGGAAAGCATTCACTTCGCCAGGCGTGAAGCCGATCAGAGTCGGTTTCTTCTCAGAATTCGCCTGTTGAGAGTACTTCAACACGTCTGTTGCTACCCGCTGCATCGTCGCCTGTGAGCAATGAGTTGTGGCCGACTTATCAACGGACACATCAAATGGCACTGCCCCTGAGACGGGAGGTAGCCCCAGTTCAGGTCTCGAAAGTTCGATGACAAACTTCTCAAGCTTCATCGGGGCCAGCGGCGTGGTAGCAAAAGCCTGTAGCTGTTTCAATGGAATGTTGACCGCGGCACAATTCTGAACGTCTAGGTAAAAGGTAGAACGCGAGTAGTCAGTCAATCGAGGTACAACCCACAACCGGTGCTGAGAGTAATTCTCTGGCCGACTTAAAATCATTGCTGTTCTAGGGATCGACTCGTTGAGTGTTTGTGTGTTGATGAGCATCGACTTCACAGACGGCTGGATTAAAAAAGCGTGCAACTCGTCCAGAAGCCGAGTCACGGCATCCTTTCCTTGGAACATTCCCTTAATCTTGTTCATTCCGCTGTCGATTTTGAATTTCGGAATATTCGGGTGCGAGGCCACCTGGGGATTCTCTGCGAGGATTCTGAGGGCGGACATCTCAGCCGTTCCTGATTTGAAATCCCCGGGAGGGATTAAACGGAAAAGCAATCGTCCCCAGTTGTGTGGTCTGTCATTCGGGTGGAGTTTAAAGCCAACGGTATTTGTCAACAGGTCATACATCAGGGGGAAGCCATACTTGGAGGAAGTCAACTCCACGCCGGATGTGAGGGCAGCGTTGATGAACTCAAGAGCCTTCAAGCCACCATAAGCAACTTGATCCTATAAGAATTGTTGCAAGTCTTCCGTGAGAATTCGGGCATTTCCACTGCGATGTGACGAATTGATCATTTTTGATGTCTTACCTCTTCGGGTCGGCTGTAGGCCGCACCGAAAAACTTCGATGTTAGCATAGTCTTTTTTGGATTATCGAGGATAGTTGTATCTGGACCAATATCGAAATTGTCAATAGAGGGGGGACGTTCAGTTCCCAGCTTGACAGTCAGACTTTTGTCCTTGGGTAGAGTTGCAAGGCTGCTCACAGCCGTGACAAAGGCCTTGCGATTAAGCAACGTGAGCGAAAGTCTTCCTCGGGCGTCTGAGCTACAAAGCTGCAGCAAAAGCAGTTCTTCCTCTGTCGTCAACCGGCACGCTGACGACACAAAAGCATGCTTTTTCGCGTACTCTTCCATCTCTTCGGCCACACTCCACGGGCACTTCATAGTCGTTTCCTCCCCTAACCCAACGGTCACGACCGACAATTTCAATCTACAAGCGTGTGCATCGGGGTGGTAATCGTTTCCAAGGAACTCCAATTGATTGAATATTTGTTGCTAGTAGAGCACGAAAAGATGTGAGAAACAGGCAAAACTCCAACATTCGCCAATGGCAGAGGCGACGTACCTCTTCGGGAGTGAGATTCTCACTGACACAAGATTCCACCATCTTGAAAACTTCTTGATACGATCCGGTAATGAAATACATCACCATCAAGTACAGGGATGACGCAAGCGATGGCGTGACAAGAAACGACCTTGAGTTGTGAATAGGGTAGAGGTAGCAGCGAACTTCCCCAATATTGTCAATCCATTCCTTGTTTCTGCGGTCAAGAATCACTTGCACAGAGAGCCGAGTGCCATCTGTGTGCAACCGACGCGGCAACGCACAACCGGGCATCAAAATAAAGAGATCGTTTTCCGCATTCTGCAAGACAATAAAATGGGAAATAGTTCCAAGAAGCTTATCGGCAATGTCGCGCGACTCGCTGGAAACTGCGATGAACAGGCCATCAAAGTCGTTACTATACAAACGGAACTCTTTCTTGCCTTCAGTTGTTTCAAATTCCTTCGCTTTGAATGAAAGATTTACTCGAGGCAGTTCAATGTAATCGATCGATGCCGCGGCATGGGCACTTTGGACTTTAGCATAACTCCAAACGAGAACATGCGCAAGGTTATCCAATTTCGACAAGAGCATACCAACTCTCTTCAGGAGCGACGAGGGTGGTGCTGAAACGACATTCAGCAGCGTCATAGAAGGTCTATTTGGATCGATCGTGTCGATCAAGGGGTCGGAGCTCAAGACGGGAATTCGTTGAACCACGGCTTCAGCTTCAGTGTTACAAAACCCAGTCGTGTCCATGCCAGGATCTTTCGTGAGGACAACTTTCAGTCTCGTCGACGGCTTGTCGGCTTGTTCCTTGTCCTTCTTCGCTTTCTCTAAATCGATTTCATCATCGTCATCTTCGTCCTTGGGTGCGGGTTTTTCGTATCCAATTAAGTCGTCATTCTCGCTTTGCCAGAAGATGTATTTTTCCACAAGCGCAGCTGGTAGAAGCCCTGCCAGGAAGCGCTCTGGAATGTAGGTCTGGGTTCCAAGTCGTGCGTTCAAGGCTCGAGTGACGACCAACGAAGGCTTCGGTCCAAAAGTAGTCATTGGAACACCAGCAGATAAAGACAAGATTCCACCGACACGGTCGGGATATGGCTCGCCGTTTCGCACCTCGTGCAAGGCAATGGATAGGTTCGATGCATATTCAAGCACCCGGAAATGACGCCTGGCATGTTCGACAACGTTGAAGACTTGGATAGCTGGTGGGTGCTGGGTTAGAATGACCTCTTTCAGAGTATGGGTGCACATACTTTCATCTTTCTTGTTCTCAATCCAACCCGTCAATAAAGCGAACGGTTCCTCTGAGAAGTCTTTGCTTGACATGTATAGCGTAACGTTCGGCAGTATAAGTGGTAGCTTGTCTTTAAGGATCTCCGCCATCCACGACTCTCCGGTTCTGAGCCCGTTCGGGAATTTTCGCGAATGTTTTGGGTGCAAGAACTCTTTCTTGTCCTTGTAATTTCTCATGTCTGGACTCCATGACTCGACATCATAGCGTCGACCAACCAAACGCCACCAATAGCGGTTTGTAGTGTGCATGACTTCAGCACATGCCACGTCTGTTGCATCCGACATAGCAAGGTGACGAATAGCAGCAAAATCAGGATCTTCCATGATATGTTGATCCAGTAGGGTCATCTTGTGATTCTGCAAAGTGAAGTCACTCAATTGTACATTGACTTCGATACCGACCGCTTTCGTCGTAACATAGAGCATCCACTGTTCGTAAGTCTGTCCCGGCTTCGGCTTCCGGTAAGACCCGTCGCGGAGCTTGATATCCTCTGTGTCTGGGACAAATCGACCATAACATGTTGGGTGCCCGATACTCTGCCAGTGACGCTTGTTGAGCTTGGAGTCCTCAGCATCACGACTTCCGGTACCAGTGGCGATTCTCACAACAGACTCCATCACATGATCACCGTCTTCTGGTTTCTCACGAATAAATCTCAGAACATTGTATCGATGAGTTTGAATGAGGTCAAAAATTTCCGATTGGGAAATCTGAATGGAAGGTGGGGGCTTGGTCGGGTTATTCGTATCCTGCAAATCATCGTAGACCTTGTTGCTGAATCGAAGGTTGATCGTCAGATAGACTTGCGATGACATCAAGATTGAAACGGCGCGGAAATCCAAATCTTCGTAGTCGTAATTTTTGAAGAGGTACATCAAGTGGGCGTGCACGAGGCAAGCAACATCAACATCCTTGTTTCGGGTAGGGTCGATCCAGTATTCCAAAGTAGGAATAGCCTGAGAGTCAAGCATCGTCCGAAGTTTCTTTAGAGCATTCTCAACCACAATGTTATCCAATGTCTCCAATCCTCTGGGGCGAGGCTGCCCAGGAACACATTTCTTCAGCGCGTACTTCAAGTAACCTTCAACGCGCACCGCAAGGCGAATTGTGTACAAAATCAAGGGCCCAGAGGAAGATTTCTTTGTGTATCGTCCAACATCCATGTCGAGGGCACGCTCCAGCATCTTCACGATACATTTGGTGAGTACATCTGGGGATTTCGCAATTTCGTTGAAAAGAGTTCCATGCGCAGTTGCAAGTAGAGCCTCCAGGCGGTCGAAGTCTTTGACAGGAATTTCGTCGATCACGTCCGTAAAGTCTGATGGCTTCCATCGACCGGGCTCGAAAAGTGCAGCATCCACAATCATCTGAAGAGACTTGGACTTTAGCGCAGACAGTCTACCAGGGTCTCCATTAGCGAAGAAATCCAAAATAAGCGGAATTCGAATGTACGGAACAGTCAAAAATTGAACAAATTTCTCAGAGTCAGAGGGAGACAACACGTGACCAAAAGTAGGCAGCTCTTTGTTATCTAGATGCAAAACATCGTCCTCTGTTCTGACAGACACATTCTTGGAACTGAAATCAGAGCATTGGGAGAGTCAGCGGAGTTGCTTCGTGGCAAAAGAGTGTGCGAGGGCAATATTAACGTACCGTTTGTTCTGGAATTTGTCGCCACAAGAGTTGACAACAGTATTTGGATCCGCGGAGGAAAGACGAGCTCTAACAGCTCGCTGTTTGCTCGAAAATAGTGCCATGAAACCTTTGTATTGATTGTCAAACGAGGGAGCTACTGCGATTTTCTCCACATATTCTTGAGGATGGCCATGAAACGCTGTCACATGGTAGAACAGACGAGGGTCATCCTTGTTGATCTTCTTAACCTTCCAGTGCAAAGTCGCGTCGGCAGGCATCCACGCCTTGTTGTCGGATACATCTCCGGCTGTCTGGGCTTGTCCGGAGACAGCGAACTTGAAATGAAACACAATATCGCGAAAGTACTCGAACTCTGGCAAAACTTCAATGATGGAGCCGTTGGTTCCAGCGATGAGACTAGCCGAATAATTTATCACGTCTTCGTCTGTGGGTGGAAATGGACGCGCGAGCGCCAAATTGATCGCAAGCTGATTGATTAGTTCCGTGTCACCGTCCATAGGAGTCATGTTGTTGTCAAAGTTAAAAATTGTCTTTCGCTGGAATCCCCGTGAATTCATGGTTGAAGCGCGGAGGTAGTCCAGACATTGGAAACGCAACGAGCAAAGATTTGGGTCATAAATCGGCAGATTGGATCCAAGAGAATCAAATGATCCAGCCTCAATGGCAAACGGCTCGGTAGGTCCCTCACACATTCCGGAGTAGTGCAACGCAAAGGTGCTCGGGTCATCGCAAGCCTTGACACGACAGATGGCATCAGCGACACAGGCGGCGCAAGCGAAGGAAATAGATCGAATCGCCACGAGACCTCGAGATTGCTGCACACATGCAGTGGCAGCTGAGTAAATTCGACAGATACGACGAATCAAGAACAAGAGATTGAGCTGAGTCTCACGACGCATCTCATTCTTGCGCCAAAAACAGAATCTTGGGTCCGAATTGGGCATTGGGAGAATAACTGTCATTGCATATTGAGCAGCTGAGGCTGCAAACGCCGGTGCGTTCTTGATCAGACGCCTCTGTTGCAGCAAGAGACTGCAGGCATCAGCAATACGTTGCAATGACGATGACGCCGTCATGTAGTTCGTTGCAATGGGAGGCAATTCCTCGTCGGTGATCACAGCTGGGATCAGAATTGGATCGGGTCGAGGCTCTCCCATGAGTTTCTTGACAACATTTTCGTAGTCATCGCGCCGCAATCGACCAAAGTAGGGATACGCCGCCGACCCCGATTCGGCGCGCAGGGACTTGATGATACCCTTAGAAAAATCGTCTGACAAGGCTGATTTGGAAAGCCCGTGAGAGTACTGATCAATCTGCTTGGATGCAGTGAAGTTTATCGCTCGATGAAGTTTATCCAATAAATCCCACGTGCTCGACAATGCTGAACCCAGAGTACCATCCCCCACTTTGTTGCCATCCATGGTAGAAGCAAATCCAGCCAAGTTACGTCCCGTCAATTTCAGAATTCGAGTATCTTCTGGATCCATGGAATGAGCAGGTGCATTTTCAATTTCTGCATAGGCTAGATCCACGGCTGCATTCATGAGCAATAGAGACGAATAGTTGGAACCCCGCATACCGTTCTGTGGTGTACTCGTCATGGCCAGCTTCGCTAATGGATGAAACGTTGATGCCGTTACAGGATCGGGGATCTCCAGGAATTCTGCCGGACCCTGATCCTGGTTGGATCTGAGTGGCTGCGCATTGAGCATTGGGAGCAGTTTGGTGTACAAAAACTCCGCCGTGTTCTTTTTGCTGGGGTACACCTGCATACGGAACAAGACGGTCCAAAAGGTCGAGTCCATCAGTCTTCGCGATGGGATATTCCATACTGTCAATGCAAGCTGCTTCAGCTCTCGACCAGTTTCGGGATCAAAGGTCGACGGATGATACTTGAGACCATCTTTTCCGGTGTTGCAAACGGTAAAGGTGAATTTGTCGTTACCAATCGATCGGACAACGTACAGACACAAGTGGAAGTAATCCGGCTGTTGCCAACCACCCGGCAATACAAGCTGCTGATTCGGTTGCAAGTTTTCAACCAAAGAAACAAAGACATTGATGAAATTGAGAAAGAGGCCATCCAACACTTTGCCGGAGGCACCAGCTGAATGGGGAAGGATAGAAATCAATTTGACACAAGCTTCGCAGGCCAGGTGATTGTACTTGAGGAAATGAAGAGGACCCTTCGTCTTATCACCGCCAGCTCGCAAAGAGGCAAAGCGTCCCACACCTCGTTTTGTGGCCTCTTCTGACTCGGCCACTACGTGGCACAAAAAGGATAGTGCCTTTGCCAACTGCTGGTACGCAGCCGCTCGATCTGCCATTTGCTCCTTGGTCAAGGCCACCTTTCGGACGTACGTGTCCATGTTCATCAAGGACCAGAAAGGGGGAACACGAAATATGGGACTAAACTTTCTGGAAGGCAGGGTTCCAGTGGTTCCAGCCAGAAAGTCATAGGGGTTAAAGGTGGGCTCCGTCGATCCAGCCGGCACTGCAAGACCCACCTCAATTTCCCCAGAGTTAGTTTGCTGTAAGGATACACCACTGGAGCCAATACCAGACGCGGTTGCTTCCCGTTCTAGTCGTAGCTCTTCCTTTTCCTTTCGCATCTGCGCCTTGAGTCGAGCTTGTTCTTGCTCTCGGGCTTTTTTAGCTTCTAGCTCTTCCTTTGAGGCCTTGGGTTCAATCAAGGGAGTAGGCGACTTGCTACGATCAGTCTTGGTCGACGACTGTTTCTTAGAAGAGGAGTCCTTCGATTTCTTGCTGTCTTCTTTCGACGGCGACGACGACGCGTCCTTCTTGTCAACTTTGGCCGAAGCAGTAGATGGTGGTGCAGGAGACGCAGACGCACTACGAGGAGTGATACCCAGTTGGGACGGCGCCGGTAACTCCTTGGAAGAGGGACTGGGGACAGGAGCCGCTACTGGTGTGTCAAATTGGTTCAGGTCCAGAGGCTTGCTCATTGACAGGGGAGTGTTCATGGACAACCCTGGATGGTGCTGCTGCGACATGTTCAGAGGAGGCGGGCCCCCCATAGTCAAGCTGCCGGAAGGAGTTCCAATCGAGCTATCGGATTTCGCAGTTCCAACTGATCCCGACGACGGGAAATTGCTAGGTTGCCCAGCAGCATTCATCGGCTCTAACCCAGCAAAGGGATCGCCAGACTGCTGTTGGAACGATTGCTGCGGGGGTGGGGACCCAAAGCCTGGCTGTTGCTGAGGAAAGCCTTGACCATAGGAATTAGTTGCGCCTTGCGGCGGTCCAAATCCACCCAGGGACTGCTGAAAGCCGCCCGATGGCTGGGGAGCGAATCCGCCCAGCCCCCCTTGCTGCTGCTGCATCATGGGAGCTCGTTGCTGCTGCTTCACTGCCGCAGGAGCGAACGAAGCTTGTTGCATGCGTTGCTGCATGGACATTTGCGGCTGCTGCGGAGCGCCAAAGGCATTCACTGCGGGTTGCTGGGGTGCCATGGCAGTTACGTAGCCGGGAGGAAACCAACCTTCCTTACCATTGCAAGCCCCCCACCACCAGGCCCCTTCCTGGTTGGCCTTGGCAGTGATGATGGTTCCCTTCTGGAACGAGAGCTGGGATTGACGTACGTCTCCCTGGAAGGGATGCTTCGCCGTGTATCTCACGGGCTGCGACATGGTTAGATGATTGAAAGGAGCAGCCTTGACAACCGCTGGATGGTTCCCTCCGATAGGTGAGGAAGAGCAGTAGTGTCTCACTACTTTTTTGGTGTCGATCAAAAGATTCGATGTTTACCGCGTCTAGCAAGACAAGAGACGACTTGGTTTATCAAAACAGCAATCCCTTCAAGTCTTGCCAAGAGCGTTTTGTGTGTTTCTTCTTGTCGTCCGATCGCAATGCTGGACGCTAGCAAGAGAGGATCTTCGTAGCAACTTACAACTAGATAGAGTGGATCAGGTCGGATCGACGATGGCGGATCTTTTCGTTCCTGGAGCATCGTGCCGGATCGTGGTGCTGGCCCGCGCAGAAGAACTTCGTGACGTGCGCGCTGCTCGTACCACGTGTTAGCCGTTAGGCGTTGGCGAGCGTTACGTAACCTTGATTTAACCGTAATTTAAATTTCGGAGAAGCCCGCAATGATCGGTATCTTCCCAATGCGACATAGCTCTCGGCTGACGCACAGACCGGTCCCCCCCTTTTTTGGCTGGGGTATTTTAGGGGATATCTGCGTTGATAAAAAGCTAACTACTACTCTAATTTCGTCCTTCCTTGTTATGAGGGAAACAAGGCATGGAGGAGAGCATGGTCTTGCTGATCAGGGTTTCTCTTGAAATGGTCGCTGTAGAGCGGTCATTTCGAGAACGAGCCTGCCTCGTTCGTTCGGCGCCAACCGAGGCGACGGACAGTCCTTCTCCCATCCCGAGGCCAGTACTGGGCCCAATGAAAACGTTGCCAGAACTCGCGTGGCGAATTTTGCCGTACTTCTGGGGTATGGCAATCGTCTGTCCTCACACCCCAGGAGTATGGTAAAATTCGGTTAATCCGATCTGGATTTCGAATTTGGATTTTTTTCTTTTCATTATGGAGCCGCAGTGGTCTTGACCCGCAGGCAGTATCCCAAACCCAAGCGCGCAAAGCCCATAGATTTGTAGCGTGAGTGGTCTTTGTTCCGGTGTTCTTGTAATCTGTTGCTCGTATCCTTGCAACCGGGTTTGTGCTGTCCGAATTGGCGTAGAGCCGTCTTTCATTATGCTGGTTCATTGGAGCCGTGTTTGCGAATATATATGTAGATCTCTCTTTGATCAGTAGGAACAACCGCATAGCACTCTATTGCATCCCTGAGATTTTCGTCGTAATCGTTCTCTTGGAATGTGTCCTTGTCAAGGACAGTCTCCCCTGTAATAGGTTCTTCCGTAGGGGTAGTAGCGATCTCTCGATCTTGGATATATGCCAATTTGAGAGACTTGGGACAATCCGTGGACGTCAGGAAATACCGCAGTTGTTTGCAATAATCAGTTGTCGGGAGTTTGTGTGTGTTACTCCAAGGTTTGTGTATCAGTAATATCAAGCGGGACAAATATTCCGTAAATGGAATTATTCTTAGAAAAAATTCCTATTTCAACACCTATTTTTTGTGGGACCCACAAAATTCATTGAATGTTATCTCATTCGATCGACCTCTTCAACGGGACCCGGATATGCAAATGACTGGTGTTTCGTCTGGCGTTCTGTCCCCACTGCGGCTTGAGGGTTGGTCCACCTTGCCAGAGGCACAAACTCCGTCCTTCCCCAACCATCATGCTAAGCTCCAGCGCACCCTTGTGGTGCAACTTGTTTTCTTCAACAAAAGCCAAGCCACCATGACCGACACTACTGATGATCCAAACAAAAAGAGAAAGCTGGATGCTTCCAGTCTCAGTCAAATCGAAGAGAAGCACCTGAACTGGACCTCCATTCAGGGGCACTGCCTCACAGGCGGTGGGCGTGCCGAACAGCTCTACACCGCCGATCGAGGATTCGCCTTTGACAACTCGGAGTTGCCCCACTTTCACTTGCTAAGAGGAGACACGCATACTGTCTTTGGCACTTGGAAGTCCACACTATCTCCCGCTTCTCTTGTCACTGGAGCTTGGAATCGCCCCTTGTTTTGTGGAGGTTGGCATCACACCACCGACCAAGACGAACGTGTCTATAACCTACAGTCGCACAATCTCTTTGTCGATTTGCGCATTCCCCGAACACGCGAGCAAGTTATATTCCATGCTACTAGTTTGGACGATTTGACTCCTCGTCAATTGCGGTTGTATGCTCGTCAGCATGTCTTTGCTGGGTTTTCTGTCCCGAGTCAAGAAGAGAGGCAGAATTTGTGCACGAGACACCACTGCATCGACTGGAATTTTGTCGGGCACGGTCGCCCTCGTCCCAACAAGTGGTGGATTCATATGAATGAAGATCAAAGTCAGTGGAAAGAATCGTCCTATGCTACGGATGAACGTGGTCAGTACTACTATTTTGAGAGGTGGGAGAGACACCAAAACAGTTTACCAAATGGGCCCCGTTTGGCCCTCCGAAAGTCGTCCTCGGAGCAGCGAGACGGGATCTTTGTGTTAGTCGGTGACCACTTCAATTACGTGCTTGCTCGGCAGCTCACGGGAGAGGAAAAGGACTACGGCCAAGCCTCTCTGGTTGGGTTGGTCGATGCGGCTGTGGAAGCAAACGATCTGGAAACTGCCAAGGCGTTTTTGAGCATCGAAGCGGGCCATGGAACTCTTTCTGGGGAATGGAAACTAGATTGTGCGATACCACCCTGGAACGAAGGAACCCAACTTTCATGGGATCGATCGTCACTTCGGGTAGTTGGCGATTCCCTCACGGATTCCAAACTTGTGTGGGGAGGAGAATCGTGGGACATCATGGACTGCAGTTTTGAATCCGCAGATGAATTGATTTCCTTTCTATCCTAAATTTACTATTTCAGATACCGTTCATTAGTAAGCTGTATTAGATGGCACCACGACCTTCTTCCCCGTTCGGTAATACCCGAGACCACGCTCACCCAGTTTGAATTCGAATCCAGCCTTGCGACCGATCCAAGTCTTACTGGGCATGTAGTCGTCATCTCCCTTGTCAATGACGTGACCACTCGCATCTAATTCTACAATATCGAACTTGCTTCGAAATTGGATTTTGACCTTGCCAATCTTGGGCGGCTCTGCATTGGGGATTTCCCGAAAGGGTGTTGGCTGGTTCCCTCCAAGAATCCGAGATTCAGTCTCCGCATCGCTGACAATCGTGTATCCTGCCTTGCGAAGAATCTCAGCCTCTTCCTCTGCTAGAGCGAGAGATCGCATGTCTTTATAACCTCCTTGTTTCTTTGGTTGAGCCAGGAATGTCTGCCTTGCATTTTCAAGCGAATAGCCCAGATCCTCGTCGTCTGCCGCCACATAGTCGTCCTCTTCTGTCATTGCCTCTTGCGCTTCGCCAGCAAGAAGTTTTTGTCGATCCGCTTCCGCTTCTTCTCGCGTTCTACCACCTTCTGTGTCCTGTTGAAGTGCATCCAGAGCAATTTCTAGTAAATTGGCTTCCACTTCTTCATCTTGGGCCACGTCGGCAGTTTCCGATAGGTCTTCTTCCTCCTTGGTTTGCGATGATTCCTCTAGCTTGATGACTTTGCTCTCAGTTGCTTCGTCACCTTCGTCCGCATCCGATCTCTTTCGTTTGCGCTCCACTTCCTCCTCGCCTTCTTGTGCGGCCTTGGTTTTGTCTTTGCGTTTTTGAATCTCTAGCATTTTGGCTTTCAATGCTTCTAGTTTTCGGAGGCGCTTGCGCTCTTGCCGCTTGGGATCCGCATCACGTAACATCCGACGTCGCTTCATGGCACTTTCTTTTCCATTATCTTCTCCATATATTTCAAAACAGATTTTGGGCAAGTTCTTGCACTCAAAAGTTTTGACCAAGATATCCATGCCAGGAATCAACGGCTGGAACCGTGACAGTTCCCACTCTCGGAAGTGTGACATTTGCAATTCGATGTTGAGTTGATTGCCTCTCATCCTCAAGGTATCCACTTTAAAGCCAACCATGTAGGTAGCACTATTCTTTCTCTGTCCCAGGGTTAAAAGTGAGGTTTTGTCGGCAATACAGGCCTCAATCTTCTTGGGCCACAATTGAATTTTGGAAAGAGGAAGAGAGCGTCCCAACATGTCGGATACCAGTTTGCGGAGTCTCGACTCGACAAACCCGACCCAAGCTTGGGCATCTTCTTGGGTGGGACCAACAATGCAGAGGCTAAGATAATACGGATACGCAATAAAAAAATCCGAAGGTCGAAAGAGTTCTGCCCAGTCGAGTGTGGCGGATGGATCCGCATTATGGTCTTTCCACAACCGATCAACAATCTCGTGTCCCCGACAAAATTCTTCATGCATAATCTGCAAGGTTTGTCTACTGATTGACATGGTACTGTTCATGGCTGGATAGGCGGGTGTGATGATCGGTGCTACTTGTCGAGCATTGTGCGCCATGGGCGACCAGACTTGGAGGCCATATCCAACGTCATGAGGCTTGGTAAGCATGACAGGATTGGGCCAGCGCCAGGTCCGAAAGACCAAAAAGAATTTGCGCAGCAGTGCTGCGGGCGATGTGTTGGGATATAGCTGCACACACAGGGCCACGGCAATGTTGATGTTGACACCACCCCAGTATCCCATCTTGTTCGAGTACAAACCTCGTGCCTTGGCCCACTTACGCACACATCGAACGACCGCCAGAAAGGTCTGATAACGTTCGGGTGTCCCGGACACTAGAGCAGCGATAAGATTGGTCACTCGAGGTCCATTGAGAGACTTTTCCGTCGCACTATCGACACCATCCAGCACGGCATCATTATCGATATCAAAATCGGTCGGCACAGTGGGCGAGTTGAGACGAGCAAAAAGCAAGTCAATATTAATACCTTCCCAGTCAAACGTCAAAATCGGGATCGCGGCTCCTTCCACAGGTACAAAGTTGGTAACATCTGCATGATGGCGAATCCTCTCTGCCAGCGAGTCAGGATCTCGCTTCGTCTCCTCCTCGTCCGTTGCTGCGGCGATGGTCCCGAAAAAATCCTGTTTACTGCATACATTCGGAGCCACTAGAATGATATCAATGTCAGCACCCGGCTCGTGTACACCCAGTCGGTAGGACCCCGAAGTAAATAGCTGCCCACCTGCACTCTCGATGACATCTCGGGGAAGTCCTCGTTTGCGACAAACTGTTTTGACCCATTCGCGGCACAAGGTTCCCATGCGATTCAAGACGCGTTCTCGACGCTGGATGCCCTCAGTGGACTCAAGGGGGACATTATGTTTGCAGAACTCCATGAGTTGGTCGTTGAAGGAGACTTCCTTGGCGGACGGGGGACTCGGATCGACTACGGGCAGCGCGGGTTGAACTATGCGGCCTCCAATTTTGGTCGACATTTCGGAGGAGGTTCCCGATGTAGCCGGCATGATGAAAGAAAGAAGCTAGTATAATGGAAAGCGCACACTGGTCAAGACAACCAGTCAGTCGGTGAGTGAGTTACTAGTAGTCAGCAACGAGTGAGCAGTATGCACTAGCTAGGTTGTATCGGACTCTCGGAATGAAATGCAACAGTCCAGAATAGACTATGAGAGATCATCTTCTTGTGGACATTATTGCTGGCTAGTGCACGCAAATGGACCCGCGGCGCAAATGGACTCCTCAAAAGTGGCTCTGGCCGCCGCCCGCCACGCCCAGCAAAGCAAAGCGCTCGATGAGCGTGATAAGTACGTAGACGGACAGGCGCTTTGGCTGACGGCCTCGAATTGCTGGGCGTTGTGCGTGAAAAAAAAACGAGTAGTTGTATTTGAGTGTTCTTTGCGACTGTGGCATAGATTATTTTATGAGCTCCTTTTGAGCAGCTATTAGATGTAGAATTGATCTCTTGATTGTAGTCTTGACGCATGAGTTCTGGATACACTGGGTAGTTTGAGTAGACAGTTACCTTCTCGAATGTTAGATTGACGATATAGATATGTAATGTAGTTTGGATTCGGGTTACGGGAACGGTACTCGTGATTGATTCCTGACTGTCCGGAAAGGTTCGGGGTACTTGTACTGTAGTGATGATGGATAAATTTGGGGTTCTCGACGAGGTTCGCCCCGAAATGACCGGTACCAGGTAATGTCACATGTCACAGCGGGCGACGAGCGACGACGGGAATGGGAATAATCGCATCATGTGCTGAATCTTGTACTCTTACTTCCTACTCTACCTCCTACTCTTTTGTTGCTACAGTATAGTTGCCATTTGACGCATACAACCCAGTTGCTAGAGGCAGACGCAGCCTTGTAGCTTGCTGCCAGAGCGTGCCGTATCAAGGCGCCTCCATCGCGTCACAATGATTGTCGTGTTTGTGATTGACACGTCCCCCTCCATGAGGCTTCCGCTCTCTTCCGATCGATCTGGGGCCGGCGGCATGTCCCGACTTGACTTGGGAAAGATGGCAGTGGAAGATATCGTCCGTGGTCTCAACAAACGAGTGGCTGAGCACAATGCCTACCTCCAACTGCACCCTGCCAAGCATCCTTCTTTGCGGAACATGGGACTCGGCTTTAGCCCAAATGACGAGTTTCTACTTTTATCTACGGGGCGCCAGCATACACAACAGCCTGCTACTGCGGCTTGTGGGGCAGGTGGGCGTTTACTGGTGGGGTATGGGGACCATTTGCACGAACAGGCGACCGATAATCCAAGCGAACAACCCGTTCAGCATCCCTCCAATGTGGACAGTTTTCAGAAGGAACTCAAGACTCTCCAAGCTACCGACTGGGACCCCAGCAAAATGGGACCAAACAACAGACCCTTGGCTTTTCCAGAGGATGGAGGGGGAAGTGTAGGATTAAATACGGCTCTTTCCGTGGGACTACAAATGTTGTCGAGGTATCGATTGAGTTTTCGAGCAACCGAAAACTTTGGGATGGGAAGGCTGCCATCTCCTGCCGTATTGAACCCAAGTGGAGGTCCAGCGATCAACGCGCTTCAGCCCGCTTGTCTAATTCTTATCACCGATGGGGTTTGCTTGCGGTCGCCGCCAAGCGAGGGAGGGGGTTCGTTGCAGTTGCAGTACGGCAATATGCCACTGAGAGAGTTCTACCAGGAGCCCTTCCGATGGGATCAGCGTATCTTTTGCCTTGGAGTGGGTGGAAAGGAGAGTGAAACCTCAACACAGTTCCTCCATCCTCATCTTCGAGCCCTGTGTGAGGTCACTGGGGGTAGTCACATGATGCTGAGATCGTCGGGAATGCTAGCCCAGTCCACTGACTTTTTGCTCAAGCAAATCGCGCCTCCACGGCCCAGGGATCTCCCCGTCCCAGATCCCGTCCAATTGCAGGCCCCACATTCTCCCCTCGTCGGTGCATTGGGGACATTCGTAAGTGGAGGGCCGGTATGTAGCTTTCAGGCCCTCGAGGGAGATTTGGACACGGCGCAGGCACCTCTGAAACACCGAGCTCTGCTCTTGTACGTTCCTCACGAACAAGCCAACCCCCAGTCTTCTTCCTCATCTTCTGCAGGCGATGGGGATTCATCGTCAGACATAATATCGCAGCCACCGACTTGGTGTATACCAGAATCATTTTTCCCGAGCAAAACACTGGAAACGCTTCCACCTCGATCAGCGCAGCCAAATCTTTTGTTTTCGAGGTTTCCTGGAAGACTTGGCTCAAAGTCCTTTGATCCTTCTCTCATAATCAAAGCTCTCAATCGCCTCGATCAGCTGGTACTTTCGAATCGAAAACACGCTGGTCAAGCTTCAGGACAGGCGAACGCGTCGATTAAGTTGCTGAGCAGGGATGTCTATGTCTGCGAATGGATATCGACGGATGGAAAACCTGCCAAAGGGCCAACCAGTCCCATTAGTATGGATTACTTTCCCGTCGTGGTTCCTGGGGCAGCAAGACCGTCATTAGGGGAAGGAGAATTGAGCTATTTGAATATTGGTATACTCCATGTACCATCTGGGACATCAACCTTGGCGTCGTTGAGTTCAGGGGTGAGAATATCCACACTGACACTTCTACCGCCAGAACCACACGTTTTACTTCCATTGCTCATTCGGGCAGCAGAAGCGGAACATCGAGCACTCAAAAAGGTCACCGCCGCCGACACAAAGGAGTCGGGAGCTGGTCCATCTGTGAATCTCTTAAAAAAGCAAGCGATGGTATCCCGAAACGTTCACCTCGACGAACACTGGCGGAATGAATTTCGTGCGTACCTTTTTCGAATACCACCCTACTATCAGAACGCTCTTCGACGAAGTCTTCGAAATGTCTTGCCTACCAGTGCAAACACGTTGTTGGACGGGACGGAAGGGGCGCTGGCTTCTCAGTGTTTTTCGAAGACCTGCTTGCAGAAAATCCGTAGTGCAGAGCAAGCCGCCAGGGAGAAGAACGAACACATTGAACGTCAGGAAGCAGAATTACGGCGGAAAGGCTCACAGATATTTGACGTTCCAATGAGAGCGGAGCAGCAACCTCAGCATACGAAGGCGCTACTGATCGGATATGGACAGTACGACCCAAGGTCTAGCACAGATAGTTACTTGGCAGCCTTGCGAGGAATGCCTGCGCCATGGCGTGTCGGAGTCGGGGGCAACAAATCTCTAGAATCCGAAGCACGAGATTCATCTCCAGTAAAATCAGCGAATGAGCCAGGATCGTACAAGGCCGTGGATGCTCTCGGGGATCTTCCTGCCGAGTGCCTTATGGCGTACTACGAATCAAGACGACGGTGGATTTTCGGGGGTTCAGGACTCACAACTCGAGGGCTTTTCGTCGAAGGCGTCCCGAATGATGGTTCCAACATGCAGCAATGTGGCGCGACAAGGGATGTCATGGATGTATCACTTTTATCACTCGCTCGTGTCGGAGCCTCGCAAATGAACGCAACGACAACAGCTAAAATGGGAGAATACAGGGAGCGATTACTTTGGTCAAGGGCTCCAGTGGTTGGTTATGGCTCCAATGACGCGACAGGAGTTTCAGCGACGACGGCCGCGGACGGGGGACCGAGGTGGTCAGTGGATGATGATGCCATGCCGATGACTTTTTTCAACCCCAAAACAGGAGAATTCGCAGACTCGGTCCAAGCAAGGGTCCGATCACGCCTGATGGTCAACTTTGGAAATCCATATAAGGATAGACGGGCAGATTCGTTGATCCCAGAGGTTTATTTCAGCCAGAGTCCCTCTAGTAAGAAAGGACTCGACATTGATGATGACGCCATGCCGTTGACACCACCAGGCTCTCCTCCACACGATTCGTACTCTGCATCAGAGGGAGAAGGCGAAGCAGTTTTCGCCAATCCAATATCACGAGTTCGCAAGTCTCCGTCTCGGAATGATTCGGAAGAGAAGCTTTTAATGCCGCAGGTGAAAAGGCAGAAGACAGAGCCCGAAGCAGAGGACGATTCTACGGCCACATCGCAAGCTGAAGGTAACTCGGTTCCGAAACCGCCTCCGCCTAAACCTGACAAAAAGGAAGAAAGAAGCCAGCCGGAAGCCCCCAAACCGCCACCACCACCGAAGGCACCCCCCACCAGCGCTCCAGTGGCGCCACCACCTCGCCCTCCTCCGAAAGCAGCCCCACCAGCCAAAACACCAATGCCGCCTACCGGAACTGCGAAAGGCCCACCCCCTCCCAAGCCGCCTTCGAAGGGAATACCACGAAAAGGTTCCATCGGAGAACGGCCTCCTGCTCCACCCAGCCGACCCAATCCGCCTCCACCCAAGCCTCCACAACTCCAACGGAATACTTCTGGAGGGTCGTCGTCCTCTCAACCTGCTGTACCTTTACCTGTGGCCGTACCTGTGGCTGCACCTGCACCTGCAGTACCTGCGACTGTACCTCTACCTGCGACTGCGGATGCCAGCAAGCCTCCGCCGCCGCCGTCCGAGGTGGACATGTCAAGTCCTGACAAGAAACCCGAGGTGGATTTACCTCCAGGTTGGATGACAGTTTGGTCGAAGAGTCAACAACGCTGGTACTTCTTTTGCACAAAAAGCAACAAGAGTGTATGGCAGTGGCCGCCTCCTTGACTGGTGTAGTATATCCTTCCTAAAAAAGCTATTGCTGCAAGACCTGCGTTGCTCTAATAGTCTTTTAGAACCATCAAGGTCTCGTCTAGCTGCAATGCGGCAATGTCTAGCCGTTCCAGACCCTGGCAGAATCGCGTGTAGTTGACCTTATCGGCCTCATTTTCGTTCTCGTCAATTGCACCAGCTTCTTTTGCTCGTTCGATCCAATCTTTGCCAACTTCGACTTCGTGCTGTCGACGCAGTCTCATATGCAGCAAGGCAGTGCAGACATTATCCGTTGCATGGCGTAAACTCTTGGCCCGGGAAGTTGACCACAAGTAGAACATACTTGCAGGATTGTGTTGTTTCCCCTGATTCAAGTTGAAAAGATCAATAAAATTATCCCTATACAATCGATGCAACACTTCTCTCGTGTCCTTGGCCGGCACCATGGCAGCCTCGGCGATAGCATCAGACTCCATATGGCCTTTGAAACGTAGAATAGCGCAAATACGAGCCGCCACTTCTCCATGGCCGTCACTGATGATTTGATGAATGATTCGATCTTGTAAGTAGTCAACCAATTTGTTGGCTACAATGTGGAACTTGGACTGCCCAGGCTGTCCATCTGCGACTTCAACTTCTTCCACTACCGGTGGATTGGTACAGCTGCAAAGATCTTTCAATGCCCGCGACAAGTTCGGAATCATCCCACCAATTTTCTTCTCAAAGAGTTGCTGGACTGCCTTTGGCAGATATCGCGTAATATCTTCGGGATGAAAGTAATTCAGTGCTTCAAAATCATGAAGTTGGTGCTGGGCAGACGCGTGTCGTTTGTAGGCCGCCAGTTTAAGTGCAGCCGTGACGATACTTCCGGCCGATTGAACTTTCGGACCATACCGTTCGGCCACGAGCCAACCGAGGGAGACGGCCCGAAAGGAATAATGAAACATCTGGATATTTACTTGCCAAACAGCATCACGCGGCAAGATTTTGTAAGGACCGCTCTGTAACAAGGCCACTACGGCGGGATCATCCGTTTCATCAAAGGCACTAGCTTCGCTCGAGGTGGATTGTGTGCGACGTTTCTTCGCTGGAGGTGGCTCAGTCTCTCCATCCTTGCCAGTCCATTCAAATTCCGGATCCTCATCGTTTTCGTCTACGATTTCGGGTACTTGATGAATGAACCCTCCTGCTACAAGGCGTCGAAAGCTCTCCAACACGGCCTGACGATTTGTGTACCGACTGCTATCTGCCGTAACATTGTTGGAAGATTCTCGTAGCTGCTGAAGTCGCTCTACTGTAGAAACAATGGCATCCACCGTTGTCATTCGTCCCTGTACTAACAGCTCCTCGACAAGAGTCGCCGCCGTTTCATCGAGTGCCTTTTTCGTGTACTCCACAAAACGAGGATACCGCGGGATTATCCGTGCTCGGTCCGGATCCAACTGATAGTGATAGACAGTTCTTCTGCGCTTTCCACTGGTGCCGGACGCGACGTCTACTATAGACTTGGTCACAGTGACAATGGAGTGTTGAATCAATACTAGCAAGGCTGCTCGAACGGCAGGAGTAGAGGGTCCATCGCGAGAGGACGCTGTCTTCAAATGGCTGACCCGAATGATTTCCTGTCGTTCCTTGGTGCGGCTGTGTACTTTAGAACTGGTGGCGGCATTGCCCATCATTGACTTTTTATGGGATTTCGTGTGTATCATGTTAAGAATTTGCGCCATGGTGGAGGACCCTCCCCGGGCTTGCAGACCATCGGCTACCAGCTGAACCATGGGGCCGAAGAAATCAAGAATGGCGTTGGACCCCAAACTTACGGGCGGATCATGAGATATCGAAGAAAGAGGCGACGTATTCACAAACCTAGCAAAGGGATTCGTCATAGTGGTAGCTATTTCTGATGGAAAATGAATGACCTATGGCATAGAAAGTGTCATGGGTCATGGTTCATGGTCAAACGTCAAACGTAAAATAATAATGTAAAATATTTTTTTGTGGCGCAATATCGCAGCTTCACATCACGGAAGACGTACGAACGTGAAATCTTGTCGTTTTGAGTTTTGATGCGTGTTGCGCCCGCGCGCCGCGCGGGCTGGAGACCCATAAGTACCGGTATGCACAAGTACAGTACTGGTAATAGCTTGTAGTCTACCCGGCCGACCCTGTGGTAAGTGCAACTTGGGGAACCTGAGACTGGTGCGAGGAGGAGGAGGAGGAGGAGTCGAGGCAAGAAAAGCAGTGAAGAAGAAGTAGTAGTGGTGTTGCATGTTGCTCCCTTGTACCATTACGCACATCCTCCTCACTCACCAAAATTCTCATGAAGTTTCGGGAAGAGCCGATGATGAAATTGCTGTTTTCGCAGCTCGTGCCACTTCTCCTGTTGTTCGTTGCGCACCGAACGACGGCCTTTGGCGGACTATCCGCCTGGCCAAATACATTTTTTCAGCGCAAGTGGAAGCTTCGAAAATCCAACAATGAAGATGCAGATTTCTCCAATCGAATAAATGAAATCGAAACAATCGGGGGTGATCCCTTCTTTTTGAGCGACGACGACAATGACAGCAGAACAATCACATCTGCGGAGGGGTTGTCCAGAGAGGATACGGGAAGTGCGATTGATTCCTTCAGAGTCGACGAGATCGAAGCAATGGGCGGCGATCCTTTTTTTCTAGCAGACGACAATATGGAGAGTGAGGAGGAAATCGATACTGTGGAAAGCGATGAGCTCTCACCACTCGAACTGCTTTCGCAAATGTCATTATTGGCCTCAAATAGCGGTTCTGGGGCTACGAGTATCTTACAGGAGTTGGACGAGAAAGCATCTAAGCCCACCGCCTCGAATAAGGACGGTGAAAATGTAGTAGGTGAAATTCTTGCGCTAAGAGGTGATCCCTTCTTTCGTTCTGAAAGGGGTGATGATCTTAGTGAGAATAGGATGGTGGTGGACGATAGAAGTGAGGATAACGCATACGATGAAATTCTGGCATCGGGTGGGGATCCGTTCTTTCTTCAGGACGATAGTTATGCCTCTTCCCAGATCAATAAGCAGAAGGACCGAGCAACGCCAGAAAACAGCCACACAGATCAAGAAGAGAACGATCTGTCACCGATGGAGATACTTTCAAAAATGACCTCCCTATCAGCAAATCAAAACAGTGGTGATGCCAGGGGAATCCTCCAAGAGTTGCTGGCAAGAGCTGATTCTAGCCATGACGATACTTCTCTTTCAGAGGTAGATCTTTTGGAAGACGTTGAAGCCATCGGAGGTGACCCATTTTTCTTGGACATATCAGAAAGAGATGAATGTCCAAAGGAGGAGACCTCTGAGTCAAGCGCACGCCTAGTACTAGCAGTGCCCGAATCATCTACCGGTAGCATTCAAAGTGGCGGTAGGTACGTCACAGACGGGCAAGGCCCCATCCCCCAAATCGCAAAGGATAAGAAATTGGAAGACGGCCATGATTGGAACTGGGATGGCACCATAGATGAAGACGCGCATTTTGATCTAGCGTAAAGGAGAGAGTACCCGGTACATACTGCAAAACAGAGCAAGTCTCTATAATCATCTGCTGTACTGCTACTAGACTACAGTACTAGTAGATCTATGGAGTTTTTGTCTTTCATAACGTGTAGGATATACGTCCGTCCGTCAGTCATGCTGAGTCCAAGCGAAAGGACATACAGTTAGTAGTCACCTTGGATCCATGTTCCGATCAGCGATGATCGATACCAGCACGACAGCACCTGTCATCCTATTGTATGATAGTCGCCCTCTCACACTTTTGGCATATTCATTGCCCTATTGCAAGTTCTAATCCACCACAAAGCCACTCTGAAACTGAGAAAGACCAGGTTCCTACCATTAAGGGCACACACGATTTGGCGGGATTTTGCCTCAAGGACTTGACAAATGTAGAAACTAAAGGCAATGCCAGTTATCTGAAGCTGACGGGATATGCTATACTAATAGCTAGTGGTAGTTCACAGTAGTAACAATACAGCTAACCTTACAAGGATAACAGAAAGTGTGATACGACAGGCGGACACGGTCCCTTCTCTCTCATACAGTAGTACGGATGACCGTTTCATCCTTTCTCCACGAGAGTGGTGGCCATGGTTCGTCCGATATCCTTCTGACGTCACTATTGTTCTAACGTACTACGTACACACGTCTACTGCACATACTGTAATATTTCTTAATTCGGTACCACGGTACTTTGAACTTCTGGTAGGGCGCTCACGCACTTCTGGTTGTCTCGCGAGGACATCGATAGCCCGGTAGACAAGTACATACTCATGTATTGTATGTAATGTACTTGTACAGTACAGGTACAGGTACAGGCGGTGGGTCTGGCGGGCGGGGGTACAAGTAAGAGTCAGCATTGCGTGTCGCCCCGCCCCCCGCCCTCTGTCTACTACTAGGGTCTACTGGTAATGGTACGAGTACTACTAGTAGTATGAAGAAGAAGAAGTGTCCAAGACCAAGAAGAAGTTGAAGAAGAAGAATCCTCCTCCTCCTCCTGCTAGTGCCGATGCTGATGATGATGATGAAGATGATGATGAAGAAGAAAAAGAAGAAGAAGCGCCCAAGACCAAGAAGAAGTTGAAGAAGAAGAAGAATCCTCCTCCGCCTGCTAGTGCCGATGCTGATGCTGATGATGATGATGATGATGAAGACGTAAATGAAGAAGAAGCGCCCAAGAAGAAGTTGAAGAAGAATCCTCCTGCTAGTGACGACGATGATGATGTTCCTACTCCTCATGATGATGATGATGAGGGTGAGGCCAAGGTGAGTTGTCGACTAGCGTGAAACAGTCTGTTTCCTCCAGACTGTTTCTCACAACATCGAATTATTGCAACAGAACAACATGGATGAGGATGGTGCTGATGATGGCCCTCGCCTCTGGTGCACTACCCTCACAGGGCATCCATGCAAGGCTGGGATGAAATTGAAGGATTATTGTGCTATGCACTCTTCCCAACGTGTCAAGGCCAAGAGTAGCTGGGAATTATCTGATTTTTCTATTGAATTTTCTGATTCCTAATTCCTGATTGGTGAGTGTGCCGGGCGGTCGGAGTACCACTGTTTAGTCGGAGTAGGCCAGGACGAGTTGGTTTGAACAGGACCGGGCCGGCTACAAAAAGGTGGCATTGAGGGGCTCGTCACTCGCTTCATTACGAGAACTCTTTTCTCGCCTGGGGCATATCTAATCATCATGAATTGATGGATACATCATCATTTTTTACGATTACAGACAGTTAGAAGTACGGGTAGAGTGCAGCAACGACGAAAATCGTATGTATGTAGTAGCTCCATAGCGAGAAGACCGCGAAGGAATGATATAAAAGGGCTATAATATTCAATTGTCAATCTCGGAAGCCGAACAATCGAATGAGGAAACCTCAAGTTCATTCGAAACAAGGAGTAGGAAATGTTGTGACGACAGTTTCTTGAGTTTCTTGAAGAATACGAGTACCAGCTACCAAGACACTGTCCATCTCGAACAATTTTTCCTGCCTGTCATGGTTTCCCGCCACTTGTTCATAAACTAAGAAGCAAAAAAGGTCGACAAACACCTCTCCTAAAAAAAGCGCTGTGGATCAATATTGCCATGGCTATCAGGACAGCTGCAAGAAAGAGTAACAACAACTTGGTCCCCGACGCCGGAAAAGTCTCCATCCGTACGTACGAATTTCGTAGCTCAAACCATTGAAAGAAAAAATGTGCCGTGCCCAACTGTTTCTTACTGTACTGCCGTGCTTGATTTTCTCGATTGAATACTTCGTACAGGACCAGGCAAGCCATGGGGTCGAAAAATCATCGAAGAACTCAGAATCACCATCGGACGCCACTGGGTTGCTCAGTTGACAGACCTCAACCAGAAGACGATCGCCGTTTCTATCCTCATGTTCATCACCGTAATCGCTCCGACACTTACATTCGGTGCTCTGTACAGTCGAAACACAAATAATGCCATTGGTGCCGTCGAGACTATTCTCGCTACCTGTTGGGTTGGTGTCTTCATGTCACTCTTCGGTGGAATGCCAACCATTATTCTCGGATCAACGGGTCCAGTCTTGATCATTAGTACGGTCATATATGATATGAGCACAAACTTGGATATCCCTTTCTTTCCGTTCTATGCGTGGGTATCTATCTGGACTTTTGGCTACACAGCCTTCACAGCCTTCTTCGACCTCACACGCTATATCAGATACGCTACTCGATTCACCGACGATATCTTTGCGTTGCTGATTGTATCGATCTTCATTCTGAATGCCATTGGTAGTCCCTTCGGGAACGGCGGAATTCTCCGATACTTGGACCCTGATAATTCCTTTCACGAAGACAATGAAGATCTTGGGACTGACTACAGCCAGCAAGAGACTGCCTTGTTGAGTATCATTTTGGGCTTTGGCACCACGGCCACCATCTTCTTGTTCCGCGGCGTCAAGACTTCTGGATTCTTCTGCAATGATAGCATTCGAAACTCTGTCCATGACTTTGCCGTCACTATCGCGGTTATTCTCTGGGCCATTATTGCGAACCTTGGCTTCCCTGATATTGAAGTTGCCGAATTGAATGTCCCTGACAAATTCGAGCCCACCTATGCCTGCTGCACTCGCGAGTGCACCTCTTCCTGGCCAAACGATTGTGAGGGACAACCAAATCCTGTTGGAACACGCTCCTGGTTCGCCAACATGGGTGACTTGAATGGAAAGAGCTGGGTTCCCTTCATGTCCGCTGGACCAGCTCTTCTTTCGTTCACCTTGTTCTACCTTGATAACGGTATCACCTGGCATTTGATCTACAATCCTGGAAATCACCTGAAACATGGAGAGTCTTACAACTGGGATCTTTTCTTGAACGGCCTATGTAATATGATCAACGGTATCCTCGGGCTTCCTTGGCTCGTCGCGACCACTGTTCCTTGCCTCGTCCACTTAGATAACTTGGCTGAAAAGGACAAGGAGGGAAATATCATTCGAGTGCAAGAGACTCGATTGACCTACTTCTTCTCGCACTTGTTGGTTGGTCTGTCGCTCCTTTTCCTCAACGCATTAAAGAAAATTCCAGTTCCCGTTTTGTTGGGTGTATTCTTGTTCATGGGTCTCTCCACTTTGCAAATTATTCAATTCTGGAACCGCATTTTACTCATATTTCAACAACCAAGCATGTTCCCAAAGAAGCCTTTCACCCGGTTCATGACGGCAAGGCGCATCCACATGTACACCCTCTTCCAGACTGCCTTTTTCCTTGGTGTCTTCTTCGTACAAAACACCCCGTCGATCGCCATCATTTTCCCCTTCATGACTCTTTTGTGTATTCCCGCCCGCCTGTTCTTTGCGCCCAAGTTCTTCGAGGGCTGGGAGCTTTGCTTGTTAGATGGCTACGACGAAGAAATCAACGAATGGGTTAAAGCGAAGGAGGCGGAGGTGACGAGAGAGGATCTTGACGAAGAATCCCCCGAGGACAATCAGAGATGAACTTTAAAATAGGGAACGACACATTGGGGATTCTTCGTACTGTACAAGGACTGCGCTAAAATAATGTGCGAGTACTGCTAGGCAAAGAATCATTTGCTGCGTCTGTGACGAAATAGTAGATGTCCGTACAGACCTTACGGTTGACGTACGGACGCTATCGGTCATTTGGTCATAACCATCACTTTCTCAACTGACGCACGCTCTTCAAGAACAGACAACAACAGGATCGCAACATGTCGATCAAGATGATATTATAATTCATACTTTCTCCCTATTACTACTCCTATTGTAGTAGTGAGACAGTTGCCCAGAGTATAGGCTAACCCCTGTATTCTCACATGCGTCATCGCTGTTCTTGCTGCTTTCGTACTGCAGGCAGGCATATGGAGAAAATATATTGCATGCCATTTCAAAATACACGTCGAGTATGGGAAAGGGCGAGCGCAATCACCACCATCTTGCCCATTTCCAACCCCTCCACATCTGCATGACATGCACATCTCATCGTACTTTTACCGTCACCACCATCGTTCTTCAAAAAGCGGATGCATTTTTTTCACACTGTAAAGTGAGCATGAAAATTAAAACAGCTCTTTCGTCCGTCGTTCGTCGTAGAACTCTGAGTCGAAGAGGTCAAATAAAGCGGATCGCGCGACGCTCTGGCGCAGGCACCAACCAGCCCTCAACTCTCTCGGACAGTATAGACCGATGAATGTTAGTATAGTCTTTCAAATTTGTTGGCCTAAGACCCTACTCGACTTCGAACTGCGTTGCGGTTCTCTGTCTTTCGGGTTACCCTTTGGTACATCACCTTGCCTCGTTTCAAGGTGTAAGGGATGGTGGGCGGGTTTTTTAAACTATTCTTACTGGTAACTCGAAGACGAAGCGATGTTCGTTTGATCGATGATCTTGTGTGATCATCGGTCGTCTCTCGTCGGTCGGTTGGAAATTATTTGGCGCACTCTGGTCGACTTCTGGTCTGTCCGTCTCTCGTTGGGGGTGCGAATGGCGCAGGCGCCAACCAGCCCTCAACTCTCTCGGACAGTATAGACCAATGAATGTTAGTATAGTCTTTCAAATTCGTTGGCCTAAGACCCTACTCGACTTCGAACTGCGTAGCGGTTCTCTGTCTTTCGGGTTACCCTTTGGTACATCACCTTGCCTCGTTTCAAGGTGTAAGGGATGGTGGGTGGCCATTGAACTTAGTAGTCCAGTCTCATCTCGTCATCTTGGCTCGTGGCATCTGTTCCGGATATGTCGACCATGTCTTCGGCAAGGTTGCTCGTCAATTCAATGATTTGGGGCCGGATGTACGCCATGAAGGCGTTCGATCTCCATCGTCCTAGGATCATCGTCGGTCGGTTGGAAATTATTTGGCGCACTCTGGTCGACTTCTGGTCTGTCCGTCTCTCGTTGGGGGTGCGAATGACGCGACACGCGATGGACGGGCACGAGATGGCCACACTACGGTACACGTACGTACCATACTGAACACGGCCATACAGTACATCATACATCATACATCAAAATTCGAAAGGGACGAAGCTCCAAAAGGTTTCATGGTTTATGGTTTCATGCAGGACTAGACCATTATCCTGCATACAAGTGCTGAAGTAACGTACTCATAGAGCATCACGTGTGGATACGATCGAGTGGCACTGGAGTTTGTATCGTGGAGAACAATGTCCCAAGAGGGAGCTTTCCACCATTTAGTTTTTGTGACGAAACCCAGATGACTTGTTCGGTCCGGATTTTGTCTACGACTTCGGTCGACTCGTCGCCGGCGATCCTTCTCGTTGCTCCCAATGGCAACAAAACACTGGTTAATTGTGGGGAAGGCTGTCAGCGAGTCTTTTTAGAATTTAGTCAGAAGCTATCCACAGTAAATCGGGTGTGCTTGACCCATCTGTCTCATTCAACGTTAGGAGGACTTCCAGGAATGATTCTCACGTCGGCAGATGTTATTTCAGCCAGCGCCGTGTCGGCTGCCAAACAAAAAGTCGAAAATGAATTGAAGAATGGCTCGGTAATTTCGTCCAAGAGACCGATTTCGCCCAGTGACGAGCAACCAGGCTTAGACATAGTAGGTCCCAAGGGGATCGACGCTTTCATCCACTCGCTTCGTCATTTCATGCGACGGGAAGCTTTTGAGTTACGAATCCATTCCGGTGAATACTATCAACAACAAGAAACGAAAAGCACAACCAAAGCTAAACGACGGAAGTCTTCGAAAAACAACACGGCAGCCACGGAGGAAGACCTACATGTTCAATCAATCGCCTGCGATTTAGGATCCACTTTTCGGCAAGCCCTGTCTTATATCATCACCACTCCTCCCATTCAAGGAAAATTCTTGGTAGACAAGGCAAAGAAAATGGGTATTCCACCTGGTCCCTTGTATGGTCAGTTGAAATCAGGTAAAGCTGTAACATTTGTGGATCCTAACACTGGGAAGGAGCAGCGAGTCGAAAGCAGTGAGGTGGTCGAGGTGGGTTCCCCTGGTGTGGCTGTAGCAATTTTGTACTATCCTGATTTAGACATCCTCGGACAATTGGAAGATTCAGAATCTCTCTCCAGACTACTACCAGGCAATGCGCAATCCAACAGTGATACTCCTACGATTGAACTCATCATTCACATCACATCGCAACCTCATTTCGAATCCACCCGATGCTCTATGTGGCGAGCCAATCTGAGCCAAGATATCCAACATGTATTTCTTGATACCGATCTACCAGCCAGCCTCGACGAAGACCCTGGGACCCCATATCACTCCACAAGCGCCGGGGCAACTTGTCGATCAAAACTTTCTAGTGATATTTTTGTTCCGCCGATTGCTGCTTCGGACCCACGCCCGATCTCAACACTATATTCCGAACAAGGGTCTGTAACAAGGGCAGTCCCGTTGCTTGAATACACAATCATTCCAAGGGGTAAGAAAGGATTCTCGAATCAGCAAAAACATCATCAGCATCGAAAGTACGTTGAGAATAAAATGTTGGAACTCTTGGAAAGTTCTCGTGCAGTCGATCTCGCTCGTCAGAATGTGCCTGATGGAACTGGCAGCCTCGGGGAGGGTGCTGAAATTATCTTCACTGGGACTGGTTCCGCCATCCCATGCAAGCATCGTAATGTTTCTGGTATATATCTGCAAATGTCCAATCGCAATGGGATGCTGCTAGATGTTGGCGAAGGCACCGTAGGCCAGCTAGTTCGGGCAAAACATAACGAGACCCTCGAGAATGTGTTGAGCTGTATTCGGGCGGTATGGATATCGCATCCTCATGCAGATCATCATTTAGGGATCCTTCGACTACTGGCAGAGCGGAATACACTATTGGGGGATCATGAAAAGCCCGTAATGGTCATTGCACCCTCCAGTTTGCGACTTTTTTTGGAAGAATATGAGCTCGTGGATCCTCACGTTTCAGGCAGCTACGTCTTTTTGGATTGTCAGGACCTTTCCTACAAAGCCGAAGCGATGCGGCTCTCTGTGGAGCAACAACAAAGCAACCAGGCTATACAAAATCGTCTTCGCACGGAACTCGGGATTACTAGGATTCAGTCCATTCCTGTTCAACACTGCGCGCACTCCTTTGCTGTTGAATTGCAAGGTACTTCCTTTGGAGCCGTAGCTTACAGCGGAGACTGCCGCCCCTCTCGAAAATTTGCAGACGCTGCCTTGAACGCTGATCTTCTTATTCACGAGGCTACCTTCACAGACGGAATGGAGGCAGAGGCATCCTTGAAGCGTCATTGCACCGTCGGAGAAGCTTTAGAGGTGGCGTCGCTCATGAAGGCAAAGTCTGTTGTTCTGACACACTTTTCGCAGCGGTTCCCCAAAATCCCGCCCGTGTCAAGGAATGACACGTCTTCTTCCAATACGGATATCCCAGTAGTGTTTGCCTTTGACTACATGAAATTGACCCCCAACAATCTCTTGTCAGCGTCCAGGATCACCCCAGCTCTACGCCTGTTGTACCCTGAAGACACTGCTGCTGCTGTCGATGACGACGACGATGAGGACGACGTCGAAGAGGCCATGGGTGCTGAGGTTTTGGCAATCCCTGGATTATTTGCTCAAAAAGAACTTCTTTAAAAGTAAAACGTAATGGCTATAGCTAGCTTATTTGTTTACAACCGAGAAATCGCTGGGATGGGGGGAAATTGCGCTTTTTGTTTGTTGGAAGCAGCCACGAAGGCAGCTGGGATATCCGAGGTCATTAAGGCCAGCGCGTTATGGGAGGCAACGTGCTCCAGACCTTCTGCAACGGTATGATCACGAGAATATACCAACGATCGCTTGGTCCCCGTGACTGCGATTGGACTGCTCGAAGCTATCCGACTTGCCAAGCTCATGGCATCTGTGTTGACATCCTGGCAAACTCGACTCAAAAAGCCTATTCGCAGAGCTTCGTCGTGGTCGAACATTTCCCCTGTATAACACAATTCTCTGACCCTAGAATCATTCCCTGCGATTTTTGGCAGGCGTTGTAGCGTACCCACGTCGGCAGCCAGCCCCAGTTGCACCTCTCGAACCGAAAAGGTAGAACCTACTTGAGCCAGCCGAATATCGCAGCAAGTTGCCAAGTCCACCCCAGCGCCAATGCAGTTTCCGTGAATGGCGGCAATCACTGGTACGGGACACTCTTCGATGGCCGTCAAGCATCGTTGCATCTCTAGGATCTTGGGCAGAAACGAGAGTCCCTTGCGAGCAGCATCTACCTGGTCGGACGCCGCCGCAGAATCGCCGTCGTCGCTCCCGCCTAGAAGAAAAGAAGAATCTGAAATATCAAGCCCCGCCGTGAAGGCCTTGCCTTCTCCTTTGATCACGACACACCGACAGTCGTCCCCTATCCGACCGAGAGACGAAAACACTGCACCGATTTCTTTCCACATCGTGGCATTGATAGCGTTTCGTTTCTTTGGTCGATTCAAAGATACCACGACAACATTTGGGCATGCGTCCGGAACACGGACCGACAAGTATCTAAATCTGCCATCAAGGCCATGACTGGCAGTTGACTGATTGATTGACGACTTTTTCTTCATCATGAGGATTGGGGATGATAGCCTGTCAGTGTCCTGTTTGTTATTGGTGTTTGATGCTGCTACTACAGTACACGTATTGCTGCACTCGTATGTAGCGTCTTCTCTCTTCTCTCTATACTCTACTACTAGCCAGTAGAGCGAGCACTTTTGTTTGGTCTCCCTCCTCTCTCCCTCTACTCTCTCTAGAGAGAGTAGCTACAAGTACGGACTCTGTAATCTACTCTCTCTACTAGTAGTAGAGAGAGAGAGATGGGACGGAGAGTGTGCGTACGGAGCATCTTCATATTTCAACTTTCAAGTACTCGTACAGTACCGGTACCGGTACAGTACTTGCTACCGGTAGTTTTCGGCCGCGCGCTGATCACCACGCGTTGGAAAGTTCAAGAAGGATGTTATTATCTTTATGTATCTGATGACTTGCCGAAAATTACGTGTAATAAAACAATGCGACTGTTAGCCCTGGGTTAGCCTGTGTTTTCGACACGTAAGTGAGTGGGTGAAAGGCTCCCAAGCGCTACCTGCCTGGTACCGGTACGTAGAATACTACCCGATCTTGCAGTCAGTAGCGCGAGTTACGGCGGGAAGAGGGTGCTCTCATCCGGCGAGTAGACGAGTAAAGAAAAGGCTGTGATTGTTTCGCCTTTCATTTTTCATATAGTCGACTACTCATAGACTAGGATACTACAGTACGCTATATCATCATAATACAGCATCTTTATTGTATCTTCTGCTGTTATCCAACTATCAACTCCAAACGGTCGGTACAAAGAGTCCGGGAGGCGGGAAATTAAATAAACTTGGATCTCGTTGACCATGTCGTCGTCTCCTCATCACGTTGAAACGGTGGATGAAATGTCGGAGAGTTATGCGACACCTACTGGTAACCCGAAACCCAAAGTAAAGGTACCGGCGAGTGCTCCTGGTCGCACTGGCAAGTCCAAAAAGTCTGGTACTTCCAAGAAAAAGCGGACCTCCTCCCTCAGCCCCGTCCCAGCTTCCACGGACAAAATGAAGAAAACAAAATCCAAGAAGAAGAAAAAGGAGCCTGGGTACGAGGACAATTGGTCGATTTCTTCCGAAGAAGAGAACGGTAAATCAAACGACTTGAAGAGTTTCAAGGAATTTTCGCAGAATTTGCCCGGGCCTCCTCTGGCGAAGAAGTCAAACTCCACCAAGAAAGGACTCCGCGACGAGAAGCTCCCGCGAAAGGAATCCACAAAAACTGCCATGTCGAATGGTGATACAAGTGCCCCCACGCCTGTTTCGAAAGAGAAATCAAATGTCGGCAATACGAGCCCCAGTCCCAGTCGTCGACAGTCTGTGCCAACTCCTGCGACACCCAACGGTATCTTGAAGTCTCCGGGACAGTTGAAACGACGCGCGGGATCTGCAAGATCCCCCGCCCCCCTGAGTAGAGGCTCATCACGTCGTGGTTCGGTCAATACACCACCCCAATCCCCAGTGGGCTCGTCATCGGCTTATAGAAGCCCGAAGACGCCCATTCGCCGCTCAGTGGGAGGACCCCCTCTCGCGACAACACCAAGGGCGTCTTCCTCCAAGTCTCCCATGCGATCCACTTCCGTGGCGTCTAGCATGAGTCCCAAACGTCGGTCGCAATCGCCAGGTGCGCTGACACCAGCAACATCGAAATCAGCTCGTCGGTCACAAATTCCAGTACCGAACAGTCCGAGGGGAGGGCTACCAGTGGCTCCGTTGACGCCTCGAGGTGGACTGAGATCAGAGATGGTACCACAAACACAATTCCTAGATGATTCGTCGCGGAAGAGCCCAGGCTCCTTGTCGAGCGAACGGTATAGTATAGCCGCCTCGTCAACCAGAATTATAACTCCTCGTACTCCCAAGAGTCCCGCTAGACGGTCGGTGTTGGGGGGTCGAAGAGCGACCACGGGACTCGCCGACGAAGACCTCAAGAAGTTGGAAATCGCTCCATTAGATGACGATGCCAAGAAAGGTGCAGGTGACGGCTCTTCGCCAGGGGAGGAAGGGGGTGAAGAGGAAGAAGTCGTGGTTGTAAAACGAAAACCCTACCCTAAAACTGACGAAGAATGGGAGGAATTTGACGCACCACCCAAGAGTTTAGTAATTGTTTGGGTGGTTGTGATGGGAGAACTAGTCTTTGATATGGGTACCACCATGATTGCCTTTCGGGCCCTTGGAGAGGAAAGCGAATGTTGTGGCTCTCCTGTCACGGTTGGTTCCTTCCCAATGCTCATTACCACTCCTTTCTTTTTGTTGGTATCTTCCGAGATCGCACTTCTTCTTCGTGCCATCTTGCTGACAATGTGGCCCGATATGATGAAGCCCATTAATTTATCCTACCTTGATAGTGACGCTGAAAGCGACGCTGAAGATGAGGGAGAAGCAAATAAGGAAGCTTTAGAGTATGGTGAGGACTTGAAAAGGGAAGGCGCCGCAAAGAAATCTGTGGAAGACAACATTGACGTCTGCGACGAAGACAAAGAGCAAGCCACATCCGACGACAAAGAGCAAGCCACACCAGTCAACAATGACGAAAAGAAGCTCGAACACGAAGAACCTTCCGACAGAAACACCGAAGAAGATGACAAGAAACAGATCCTCAACAAACAGGTCAAAAGACGATTGAAGAGGAGGTTTTTGAAATACTGTTGCTGCTGGTTGCAATGGAAGGCACGAATGTTGATGCATGTTTTGGATTTCATGGTGCTATTGAACCCCTTCTTTGGTTGCTTTATTGCTTGGGTTCTAATGTATCAATCCGACAAGAACGACGCCTTTGTAGTTTTGGGATTTGAAGCAGCCTCGCTGGTCCTGCATTATATCTCTGTGTACATCGAAGGCGGCATCAGCAATGCCTTTGAGTTTTTCATGCAAGGCTTGCTTCCCCTGATACCATTTACTGTTGCCATTTCCTTGGTGTTGTATTACCTCAAGCAAGGAGGTGTGTGCTATCTCGTGGAGGACCGGGTTTTCAAGTTTTCTGGCTGTGAAGTCTGCATCGATGGCTATCCACCTGTTGATGGCATCTGCTATCTGAAAGATGGTACTAATTATACGTTCGTAGCGACTGATCTATTGGACGTTGAGAGCTACAACACTGTGGACGATTTGCTGTCCAGAACCAACCAGGTTTCGTACTGTGCGGCGCAAAATCCTTCAGGTCCGGACACGAATTTCTGCTTCTTTGATTTTGAACTTGGTCAGTTGGACGGTCTTGTGATTGAGGCAACCGAAGCCCCAACAAGATTGCCTGCCTTGAGTAGCAGTAAATGTGGAGCAACAGTCGGCCCTGGTCCGTGGGAGACATCCTGCAGAATGTATCTATGGAATCCGACTCAAGACGAGTCAATGTTTTGCTTCGCCTTCGGCGGCGCAGGAGATCCATGCCATTTGAACATTGTGCACGATGGTGTCAACTATGGCCGTTTTAAGGACCCCAGCTCGTGCCGCCTTCAACTTAGACCCGACGGTGATTATTTTTCCCGTGGTGACGTATTTTATCTTTGGGACGACCCTTCGCTCTACGGCTTTGATTTTCGATGGGCGGCAAATGCATGGCTGGCCTACAGCTTAACCCGATGGGTCGATCAGGTGGAGCTACTTCGCAAGGCTGGGTTAAAAGTCACGACACCTTTGGTCACGTTCCAGGACGAAGCACAAGTTGTTCGACAACTCTCTGAATTCTTTGACACTTGCAGTCCCCACTGCGACGATCCTGAAAGCAACGCCTACATAGATCTTTTGGCTGTCAATGTCTTTTGTGATCCCAGCACCGAAACTTGCGCGGACAAAGTGGCCGCAGTGACGAATTCCCTGAAAGGCTTGTCCTCGCAGTACGGCGATCGCCCTGTGCATATTACACAGTGGGGAGTCAGAGACTCCTCTGACCCACCCGTACTGTTGAGTGCCATGGACAGTACCCCCGGCTTTTTTACCGATGGGTCTACCATAGAGCGCGTCTATTGGTACGGTGGGGACTCGCCCACAACCACTAATTTGCGTATTCAGGCACGTCAGAGTCGGCTTGGACTCATTTGGGCGCAGACGTGTGCGAGTATCGATTCTAACAATTCATTGTAGACAGGAACCAGTGCATGATGGCATTAGTGATGGACCGCAAGAGGGTAGAATGTATTAGTTCCTTTTTAGGGGATGATTGAGTCTCAAGTCTAGTCAGTAGGAATCTCGATTTTGTACGAGATGGATAATTCCTCTTGTAGAGATAGTATTCTATTCTATTCTATCGCATCGTACAAGTAGCGTACCAACAGCACGATGTTGTACCTCAGCGTACTCGGAATGATCATTCGATCGGATCAGTTATTTCTGTTTGTGAGGGATGCCTCCGAAGTTCTAGTATAAGAGAAACTGACTGTCTCGTAACGACTCTTTGATCTGGTGAATCTTGATCACTGATTGACTGACGACGAAGACTCCTCAAAAGGTCGACTAAACTCCTCTCTCATCTCCGACTTGCTTGATTGGGTCTTGTACATGATCTACAAGTAGGCACCTGCAATATAGGAGTAGAAAACAACTTGCTTTTCATGCGTTTTTAGATCCATCTCCTTTTGATCCACTTCCAATGACGCTCTTCTGCATCAACAACTCGGTCAGTTCCACATTGGTCTCTGTCTCAAAATCTATGAATTGTGTCACGGCTTGACGTAAGCCTGGATGACAAATAAAGTGTGCTGAATGAATGACGGCGGGGTCAAAGCCTCTTGCCCATTTGTAGTCTTTGATGCCAGGAGCACAAGTACAGTGCAGCAGTGATAGTGTTAGGAGAGAAGATCAAAACGACGTAATTATTTTTTGAGAAATGTACGTACCTCCCCCGCCAGCTCCAGGCTCCATTCGCCTCAAACCATTATTTATACAGTACTCTATGGCAGCCCAATAGCCTGTACGAAGAAGTAAAAACAATATTCTCTGTGAGCGCCACCATCGGAGCAAAGCAATAAAAACAACAACAGCAGTTTTCAATTCTTACATGTCTCAAAGTGTAGATTCTTGACCTCCTCAGTACAACCCCAGTACCTGCCATAAAACACCCCGTTCTTCACGATATTAAACGTCCCAGCGATGACATCTGCTGCTTTCAAAATTTCTCCCGATGACTTTCGCCTCGCACACATAAAACAGAGGTTGTCGAGGAAATCGCTTTTGGCCAGAAGATTAAAAAAATCAAGAGAGAGATATTGACGTCCCCAGAACATTTTGTCAACTGTCGATAGATAGATGTGGAACATGCGCTCTACCAAGCCATCACATTTCAAGATGTCTTTCCCAACCACGGCGTCTATTCGTATATCCTCGTCGTCTTGCACTTTGGCACGTTCCCTCTTGATAGAAATCCTCCGCTTACTCTTGAAGCAGGACAGATATTCTTCAAAATCGGTGTATGGCAGACCCTGATTCATTGAGTTTGAATTTGACCAGTGGTATTGAAGAGATGTTCTTCGAATGTAGCCTTCATCAAGATCGCTTTGCGTGAGCTTGTTCATGAAAGATCGAAACGTTTGCTGGATGCTTGGATCTTGGATGTTCTCTGGTTGGAGTGGCTGCACTTTCCCAGCAATGTCTACGGCTTCTTCTTCCGTCAAGAAGTTGATGTGAACACTCGACAAATTGTTGTTGCGTGCTATTTGCTTCAAAAATGCTGCCAGCATTTTTCGTAAGGAAGAAATTCGTTCCCGTCGGAACTTCTGACGAACTTTCGGGTGGAGAAGTATTCTTCGACCGGAAGCCGGCGTGAACGGCACGGCAACCAAAAGTTTAGGATAATATTCTATCCCATTGGCGAGAGCTGCATCGGCCCAGGTACTATCAAAAATGAATTCGCCCATGGAGTGGGACTTGACATATAATGGCACGAAACCCAAAAAGGACTCCCCATCGACGGATATCGATACGTGCTGGGGCATCCATCCCGTCTCTTTTGAGACACATTGCGACTCCTCCAGACATCGCAGCCAAGAGTGTTGCATGAAAGGTGAAGCGCTCGGGTCATCAACCAAGCAACTGTCCCATTTGTCGCTGGGTATGTCTGAGATCGAAGAATGAAGCTTGAATTGAATGTCTCCTTCGATTTTGTAGGGCTCGTCCCTTCTTTGTCGACCCAATGCGAATAAACTCGATTCTCTACTCGAAATTATGCACCCCGGGCTATTCCTCGGGCAGTACTGGAACAAGAGTGATCTGCTTGGGAAAGATATCGCCGAAAGTACCGAGAGAAAATACAACGTGGGCCTAAACATGCTACGAATAAGTTTGCTTCGTGGTTCGTGGGCCTTCCCTCTCAATCCGGGCTTTTGTAAAACCCCGATGGTCAGTACACGTAGTGCAAACGAAGGCTCTAGAGCGCTGCCGGTGCCAACTTCGCTATCTTGTTAAGTTCGGGCTTGAAGAGGGAAGGTGTTGATAATGAAGAAATGAAAATTTTCCATACCGCCGTCGTCCGACCCATCTCTCATCTCTCTACTCTTTATCCACTACTACTACGAGTAGTAGTAGAGACTACTGGTACAGTACCAGTACTTTACTGGCACTGTACACAGTACAGTATGTACCGGTATTAGAGACTGCCGGTACCTGTGGTACAAGTACATACATAGTCTCTACGGCAAAAGATTTCTTCATCTTCGGCGGCAGAAAAGGAGAGCGTATTCGTACGCCGGTACCGGTATGGACACTTCGTGCGCGGAGGGGGTTTGTACTATGAGTCTACTCTAGTAGTAGTAGAGAACGCAGGTCCTACGAAACGTACGCGTCTTTTGCATATCCAATGGATAAGCGAACATTCAGGATTCTCCACATCCGAATACTTTTTATGATATATCCAATGGTTAGTGTCTGTCGTGTCTGCGGCGTCTGTTTGTTCTTCTCCTCCCTTTTCGTCCTTTTTCCGTCTGTCATCCCTTTCTTCGGTAAAATGTGACCGATCCGATCACTTCTCATCCGAGCGGGGTAATGCAATAAAATGCGATCAACAAAATTCATGCCAAAACAGAAAATATTCCATCCGCTTCACAAAATCCATTGTATGTATACTCATGAAGTGCTAAAGAAAAAGTAAAGTAAAAGTAAAGTAACAACGCAGCTCTAGTAATCCTTAGTTATTTACACTTCGACCCATTCTTGTCAACTACCTCGTGCATAGAGCACAAGACGGTGGCCAGAACCCTTGATGTAACATGTGAAAGTCATGCAAGACTTATATTTCGCCAAGTCAGCGCAATATATTTTCTCAACAATTGATTTTGAAACAAGTAGTTCCAAAATGACAATTCATTTCTAGCTTATAATTTTCACTTTCAATCATTCTTGTCGACTACCTCGTGCATAGGGCAGGACGGATGGACGCGTCTGTACATCAGCCGAAACCGGTACCGGCACTGTAGCTAAAGAGTGCGTCGTCGTTACCTGGTATCCTTGTCGTGAAGAGTGAAGAGTCGTGATGTCGTGCGTCGTCGTTCGACGTCAGTCGTCCTACCGTTCTGGTACAGTACTGTACCTTGTACCTTGCTTGTACTGCACTGTACGAGTACAGTACCACGGTACTACTGGTACCAGTCCGCGCTTATTATTTTATCCGTGTGTCAGTTTATCAGAAATACTGAAATGTATATATACATTCAGACGGAGCGTCATTTTCATATCCAGTATCGTATACTTGACAGGAAATCTACTTAGATATTTTAACGCTCTATTAACCATAAAAATAGTGGCGAAAGTCGTGATATCGCTCACAATTTGGAGCCGATCGAGCTACATTGAGCGAAGCTTGGCAATCTCAATGAACAACGAAGACGCAACAAGATAGGAGAAGAGGATTTTGTTTATCTCGTTGTTGATAGCGTACAAGGGGGCTGCTAAAGTTATATTTCATTGTTGCTGTTGAGTGTAGACAGGGAAGACGTTTTATTGCTCGTTTTAGTTAATTGTGGACACGACTTGGCTACAAGATGAATATTCTTTGTGGAGGAATAGCAAACCTGACGGAGCCAGAGCAGCTACTGCTAGAAATTCCTGATGAAAAGTTCCAAATGACCCCACGGAGGAAGGCGTCTTCCTCGTTGCCAACTCGTAGACGGAACGGAGATCTGGGATCGATCGAGACTGACAGAAAGACTCCGACAGAACGCCGAAGTTCTTCTCGCCCTTTGTCCGCAAGGAGCAGAGCCCGTTCGTCGGCAAGTCCTATCGCAACACCGAGTCCGACCTTTTTGAATCCACTCTCTAAGGATGATCTGAAAAAGTCAATGACCCGAAGACCAGTTGGACCTCCCCCCCAACACATATCAAAGAGTGCTTTGGATCTGATGAAGAAGCTTGAAGCAGGTTTCAATGTGGTAAGTTCCGCGGTCCACTTGCTTTCACAAAGATATATGGCTGCATACTTAGCTCACTGCTGTATTGTTCCACCTGGATTTCTTTCAGACTCTACTGGGGGATGATGGGGGGAAGCGAATGATGCTTCTCGATGTAAGCCCGGAGAGGGCTCATTTGCGCGTGCGGGCACGCGAAGAAAGTACGAGTGACAACGAAAACGACGGATTGAAGTCAAATTTTTCACAGATTATGCTGAAAGTCACGGATATTACCCGCCTTGAAGTTGGCAGAGAAAAGACCACAAAGAAGAGCAGTTCGTCTCCTAAGCAGGTAAAGAGTTTCTCTATAGTTATGAGAAAGCCGGTAGGCAAATCAAACACGTTCAACTTTGAAGCAGAATCGCCTGCAGAAAGAGATTCTATTATCGGTGGAATCAAAAGCGTCCTCGATCTTACTAAGATTCCATCAGAAAGTCACCGGCGACGATCATCCCAGTCGCCTCACTTGCAGGATACCAAAAGTAAGAGTGAACGGCAGCAGTCTTCGTCTTCTTCCCGAAGAGAGCGAATGACCGGCAACAAGGAGAAGGAAAGTGTTCAAAGCACAACCAACACTAAAAGTGACGATATTGCAGGAAATGCTGCGGTCTACTTTGATTTTGATCTTCCAAACGATGGTCCTGAGGCAGCAATCGAGGCTGAAGTTCGAAACGACTCTGGAGAACGAGGCTCGGACGACGAGCGTGAGGCAGCAGCCGACGAACTCGGCATTACAGTAATCGAAAATCCTCCTGCAAGGAGAAATACTTCCATTCAAGTTGCAGGCATTAACTGGTCTGTTGATGATATTTTCTGCGGAATCGCAATCGGAGGAGGGGACTTGTCGCCACGCGAAACGTCTCCAAACAACAAGGAAAGGGGATTGCAAGGGAAATATGGCGAACGGATTTTATCGAACCCTTTTCAAGGATGCGACTCAAATGCATTGTCCGCTGTTGACGACGTCGATTTATCAGCTATCGGCGGAAATGAGATCTCAGCTGGGCCTTTCTGTACTGACGATGTCTGTACTTCTACCCTCAAAGATTTCACGGATACTATGAAGGGAATTTTTGAGATGAAACAACATTCTCGGGAAGGTCAGCAGAGTGATGAAAAACAACGACTGATGGCAGAGGACTACATCGCAAATGTGCTGGGAGCTCCAACAACTGTTGCCGCGAACCTTCTATCGGTGAAAGACATGTTTGCTGCTAAGCCCGAGAAGCCACCTGCGCCAAAGAAGAAGAGTTTCCAGAATCGCTCCCGTAACAGGGGAGCCCAGGCAGTGCGTTTGGCTCGGCTTCGACGTCAGATGACTTTTCACTTTGCTGATTCAAGCGAAAAGATGCCTTTTGTCCAGATAGTCAGCTCTTACGATGATGTGGAAAGAGGAGGGCGCTTTGGAAAGAAACTTACATCCGGAATGATTACAAAAGGACCACAGAGTGATTCCTCGCAATTTCTCAAAACAGTTGTAGACAACATGGAGCGTAACGGATCTGACGATGCTGAACAGGAAATCCTTTACTATGATAGTGACCCAGAAGATGTACGAGAGATGGCACTTCGGCGAGGTCCCCGAAGAGCTATTGCGGAGCTTGAAAACGCTCCCACGAGGGCAAAACCCCGGAGGGAAGCCCTTAGCGACATTTCGATGTCACGAATCAATTTGTCTCGAAGACTAAGACGAGTGGACGATGATATCGTGAACGAAATTATTAACAAAATGAAAAACGAGGAGATGACTCTACTGTGGCACCCATCTCAGAAAAACAATCCCAACAGAGCCCCTTTCTGTTCGAAAGTTTGGATTGAGTCAGGCATTTACCTTATCGACGGCACTTTCCTTCTTCCAAAGTTGACATGGGTGCCTATCTTTGAAGAGAGCATTCAGTGCAAGGTCCTCAATGTGACACTTAGCAACCCCGGCACGATTGACCTACTAGATGTCTGCCGCGTTCGAGAATGCAACAAGATCGACCGAAAGATCCATCCATTTGCAAATTTGGAATGCAGTTTTGTCGTCCAGACGCAAAAGGACGTTCAATTGTTTGAGGCACGGACTAAGCAAGAGTGCACTCGAATTGTCAATGGATTACGATTGGTAATCGCACGCCTAGCGTCCCTGCTTATGCTTCGCGATCTTCGGGCTGTCGATGAATTCTTTGGTGGGAATTCAGTTCCAGGTGAGGCCCCAGCATGGGCCCAAGGGAAGAACGAAGGCCCTGAGCCTGCCAGGGCACCCTAGACTCAACTCTAGAGCTAATATGATCAGGATAAACCTTCAAACATCAATCTTACAGACAGTAGCACTCTAGTAGGGTTCCCCACGGCAGTGAGAGCTCTACATGCTCGAGATTGCAATGAGTACGATTGCAACGGTTTCTCACGCTACAAGAAGCCGTCTGTTCCGGTATGAGTACTGGTACTTTTACTGGTACAGAACCAGGTACCTGCTGCTCTAAAGAGCATCATTGCCCGTCTACCGGAGTTGATGTTGCGAGTACGTACTCAGGTACGGTACAGTAAGCATGCAATCAACCAATATCAAGTAGGAGTAGCAAATTATTCTGAAGAAAACCGAATCTTCTATTGAAGAATATAAATATATGTATTCAATATAGGTAGCCAAAAGTATCCTTTGTTTAGTCATCGTAGTGAAGCGTTTTCACTCCGTATCCCCCGAGAGCAGCGTCGTTTGGATCATTGCGATTCGCGAGTAGCTTGCGCATCGACGTGATTCCGATTGGCATTCGACCGGAATCGGAGTATTCGCTCATTGGCGTTTCGACACCACTGTCCATATCCGAGTTTCGTGATCTCGCAGGAGTCATCTTGACGCCAAGCCCTTCAAATGTCCTCGAGGATCTACTTTGATACGGATTAACTCCTAGAATTCCTGACGGGTTCGTAAATTGCGTACCGTCGTCGTTTCGTGGACTAAAGTCCTCTTCGGTATCTTCTGTCGGCTTTTGTTCAATACCGTGGGTCATTCGAGTGAGTTCTTCCTCTCGTTGAATCAAAATTTCGACTTGGCGTCGTAGAGCGAGCCAGCCTCCTGCCACCCAAATCAGGATGACAGATAGGGCAAATAGGGCAAAGGAGAGGACGGAAACGACCACAATAAGCGTCTTCTCGCCCTCCGAGTACTTGCTGTCTCCATCGGCCTGTTGTGCCTGAAGATAGAATGCTTCAAACCCCCCAGCCAGAGCATCAGATTCTTTCGCATTAGTAAAGGACACCATTCCGACGTTGACCCCCATTCCGATCAAAGAGTCGAGCACGAGGAATTCCTCAGAACCGGTTGTGTTCTTGTTGGTAACAAATCGCAGAAGATCCGTAAGATCAGCAATTCCAGAATCTCCGATATGGTATACATTGAGCGTCGTTTCGATGACAATGTTATCTCCCGAGATGGCTTGCTCTCGAACTGCCACATTCAAATCAACGAATCTGTTTGGGGACTGGAAAGCACTCAGACTCTTCTCGGCCAATAGCTCCGAAAAGTACGTGGTTGTAGCCTCCTCGATGGTAAAGAGATCACCCGCCGAGTATTCATTGCGAAATACGCCATTGAGCGTCCATTCCAAATCCACGAAAGCAGAGGTTTTGAAAATCTAGTGCAAATAATATAACATGAGAATAAGGAACGAAACGAAGACGAAGAACCAACCGTCATCATCGATCACAATCTCGCCCGAAGCGGAGAAAGAAACTCACCCCCATGTAATCGGAAGCAACATCCTTGGCAGCAGCCGCAAAATTGAGCGAAACGAGAGCGACTGCAAATTCGGTGACCGGTCTATTCAACATCATTGTATCTATGGCTTATATTGAATGAGAGAAAGTACGAGTACAGCGGTGTAGTTTATGAAGAATGCGGTGGGAAAAGGATGGATCACAACTCACAACGTCGTCAACGTCCAACGAACAAAATGTGAGCTCATGTGGTGAGAAGAAGAAGATGATGACTTGAAGAAAACGCGCGCGGGAACAATAAATTTAAAAATCGAGCAAGCGAACGTTAGAAATCCTCAATTTTCTAACGGAACTTTCGTTCCGGCGCGACGGTCTGGCATATGTACGTCCGTGACGTAGGCATGGGCGGGATCGAGCGAGCGAGCGAAGGAGAACAATGTACGTAGCCAGTAGCCAGGTACCAGGTACCATTGCCGTACATACTGTACGTAATCATCGTCACATGCATCGAATGAGGAGAGATGAATGAAGCGAAGAAAATGAAAGAAGGCGCGGGGGCGCGGACAGAGCAAATCAAACTCCTCATACCGGTACCGGTACAGTACAAGTACTGTACCGGTACAGTACAGTACTCGTAACTGGTGTACTGTAACAACAAACCGAAGAGGTCCCCCAACGGATCCCGTACTGGTACTGGTGCTGTAGGATCTCTACGAAGAATAGGTACTGAGACCATCCGGCGACCCTCACACCTTCCTGCCGATCCAGATCGCATCGGTAGAGCGAAGCTTCGATGACTTTCGCGCTGCGCCACAAGATCTTTTCTCTTTCCTCGAGGCGACCTAGAAGAGGAAACAACACATTTTGTTCACAGTTCGCACACACATCTAACCTTTGCATACCATACGGTAGCTGTTGTGGCGAAGGAAGAAGGAACAACACCGAGGCACCATGGCTGAAGCTTCACCTCACCTGACCAAGGAGCCAGATGCTCCGGTACCAGCACTGACGGAGGAAGACAACGCGGAGGCCTATCCTGGCGGCCAGATCCTAAAAAATCTAGTCATTCTCCCGCCGCTGCAAAAATCGGGAACCGTTGCGAAAGAGGATGCTATTCTTCTTCCTCCCATCCGGGTGGAGGAGCCCGTCTCTTCGATTCGACAGGCACTTAGTGATGTCTGTGGCTACGCCCATCTGACGAACTTTCGTTTTGCGCTGGAAGAGCCTCCGAAAACAACACCAAAAGTCAACATGGAGCGCCCAACCGTCTCGCCCTATACTGGACGTGATGCTGTCGTATCGGTGCCGGTGGCCATTAAATCGCTGGCACAAGAGCCAACAGCGTTAGAGCCAACGGGTGCACTGGATGATTATGGAGACCTACAGGCCATGCTGCCTCAGGGTATTAAAGATGGCTCTGGTATTCGTATCGTTTTGGAACGCTACGACGTGTCGTTGGTCAAAGATCACCTCATCCGCTTGCGGTCCTTATTGGATGGAAATGCTCCTAGTACTATTTCGCTCGATGAAGGGTCCGAAGCCAGAGAAAAATCTGATTCCGCCGAGGAGACACAGGCCGAAGGAGAAGGAGATACCGAAAATGAAGGCGACTCTGGCGCGAAGGAAAAGGACGGCGAAGGAAAGACCAACGGCAAGGAGGAGGCGGCAGAACCACCAAAAAATATGCCAGTCTACGCATCCGATAAGACGGTAGCCGCAGATACGTCCAACTTGAAGGACTTTTTCTACCTTGCCTGCGGTGAAGACCCTGCTTTGTATGCTGAAGATTCAAATGATATCACTTCGCAATCCAAGAAGGAAAATTCTTCCTCCAAGTCCAAAAAAAAGAACAAAAAAGGCAAAGAAAAATCAAATTCGAATAAGGAGGATGCCGAGAAGGAAGATAGGGAAATTCCAAAAGAACAGATTATGCGGGAAACGATTCCAAAGTTGAATGCGCTGGAAGAAAAAACCAGAGTCGATTGCTCTGTCAGCTTCAGCGGCTTTCACCCTCCTCCACCCGGACGCAGGCTGATGGGGGACTTGGCATACTTGGAAGTTATTCCGCCAGGAGCGACAGAACATATTCACATCACCGCCATTCCTACGGGGTTTTATGTCAATCGTTCTTCTTCCGCGGGTAAGAAACCAAAGTTTGACCCAGCACCTGCCGCCCAACCTTGCTTTTCGCACGAACTCCTGGATTGTCTGCTGCAATGCTCAGAATCTTTGCGGGGGAGCTGGGAAGAAGCACTAGCCGCATCCAAGACGCGTGCCCAACTCACGGCAAGGCTCAACGAGGACGGACCCTTTCAATCTCTTTTTCGCGTGGCCATCCGCGGCGATTTCTCTGGATACTCTAGCCCATCGACCGCCTCTGCATCCGAAGGTATCGACGCCTTGGTGCAATCACCATCATGGCTTGTTCCAATGCCTGACGCTGGTAAAAACGAAGACGACGCGTGGACGAGAAACGGGTCGCATGTGTATAATACTGCCAGGACGGAGGACGCATTGGCTAACAACTTTGGTATCGACATTCGTAGTGGTACCTTGAGAGACTGGAACGAAGAGCTCCAAGGTGCCCGAGAAATGGTCAGCACGACCCTCCATGATCGAATCGAACGAGCCAGAGTAATTTACAAAGTCCTTAACGATTTCGGAGAAGCGGCTCTCTTAGGTGTCAAGGCCATTTGGGAGGGGCAAATTGGACCCATGAATCCAAATGAGCCTACGCGGTCGCAAGTGTATCTGCACAACAACATCTTTTTCTCGCGCGCAGTTGATGCCGGGGTAGAAACCTTCAAGATAGCCAAGGGGGACAAGGCAGCACGCAAGTCTGCTTCACGTGATGTTCATTGTCTTGGCGTTTTGCATCGCATGGAGCGTGTTCGATTGTACACGCTTGCCACTGTCCTTGTTGATTATCTCGGGACGAGATACGTATGCCAAAGTATTTTGCCGGGAATCTTGAGCGGAGAGAAAACCCACACACTTCTCTACGGAGCCGTGGAGGCCGGATCACCTCTCATTTGGGACAAAGATATGCACGAACTTCTCGAGGATACCCTTGGTAAAAGTCTTATGATAGCCTCTCGCCCGCTACCACGTGTTCCGTTGTCGCCGGAGCGCGTGAAAGAAATCGAAGCCGCAAAAGCCAGATTGCCTTTTCCCATTGAAAAGAAAGAGGAAGAGAAAAAGGACGAAAGCCTGGGGCCCACGATAGAAGCGTGCGCACCAATCGAAGCAAAGGGTATTCGAGGAAGTGACCAACGAAATTACGTGTTGGATATGACCCGCTTGACCCCTCGTGATGCTAACTGGATACCGGTGTCGAAAGGCGGTACAGGCAATTGGGAAAGTTTGATCAAGGATGATGGAAAAACTGAACTCATTCCAAAGGATATCGAAGATGACGAGTGGACTCTCGCTGTACTTCGCTCCGAGCTCGTTACCAGCTACGCCCAAGTGCTAATGTCTCGCTACATCAACGAAAAGAAGGAAAAGGAAGCAAAAGAGGCGGAGAAGGATGCCCCTAGGAAAGAAGAGTCACAAGATACATCGAAGACTGACGAGACGACAGACGGTAAGGACAGCACGAATGAAGCCACGACTGAAGATGGAAAGCCAGAGCCTGAAAAGAAGGAACAAAAGAAGACCGCTCTGAATGAGGAAGATATGGAATACCTGAAGTCGTTGCGTTTTAATGTAAATGTTTTCCTGCCAGACATCAACTCCCTGGCAAGCATCGATGCTGATGCGTACAAACAAATACAGAAAGACGAGGAAATGGCCAGAAATGCTGCCAAGTTTCTTTGGGACGAAACGTTACCCCGAATCACCCGCATGATTCGTGACGGCTCTTGGCATCAAGTGCCACACGACGGCAAAGGTCTCACCGAAGCTTTGCACCAACACGGAGTCAACTGTCGATATCTTGGTCGGCTAGCCGCTTTGGCCCAGATCGAGGAGGAAACCGATTGCAAGCGCGAAGAAGTACTGAAGCAAAGCGGCCAATTCGACCGCCGAATTATGTCTCACTATTGGTTGGAGTTGCTCGAGTGCGAAATCGTTGCCCGAGCGGCGAAGCACGTTCTGGATGGGTATCTAACAGAAAACGGTGGTACGGCAGCTCTTAATCCAGCGCAAACGGTAGCTTCATTCTTGAGTGCCCTCGTTTCCGATGGCGAGGAGACGGCAGCCCAAACGGAAAAGCGCATGGGTAAACGTCTAACCAATGCACCAGATGAGGATGATTTCAATGGACTAACATTCTACGAAGGTGGAGGAGAAGGCGATGCGGTTGCGCGATCTGTTCGTGGACGATTCGACGTTTGGAAAGATATCGAAGCTGAGGTTGGCCGAAGGTTCCGCTACACCCTCACGCTATACAATCGGCAAGGAAAGAATCCCAGAGCGAGATACCCAGCCTTGCTTCGTCGCGTTTGTCAGCGCACTGGAGTCCGTATTGCTGCTAAGTCATATTCCCTAGGAGCAAAATGCCTCTGCAGCGTGGGTGGTTACGGTGGTCAAATGATGGCATCGTATCCCATTTCTCCCGTTGATATCATTGACATTGTGCCCTTGATGAAGCATTCCGCTGCCCATGGTGAAGGATTCGTACCCTGTGGATTGGGCGCAACCACTGGGCTCCCTCCTCTGCACATCTCTTTGCCGGACGTAAGAGCAACTTTGGAGGCCGCTCATATTCAGCACAATGGACGTGCACTCTCGAGAGCCCTCGATTTGTCTCAAGAAGCGTGCAGTCTCTACCAGAGAGTCACGGAGGCCCCAGCTCATCCAGGCGTAGTTCGTTGTCTCGATTTGATGGCTTCGATCCTCTTCGATGCCGGCGAACCAGTTCATGGAGCTGCTAATGCATTGAAGGGATTGGGATTGGCCGTGCAAATTGGGGGATTCGACAACCCCGAGGTGATTGGAACTCATTTGGTCGTATTTCAAATGCTTGCCACGGCCGGAGAGCTACCAAGGGCTATCAAGCATCTTCGTGCTGCCATCTACTTGATGGAACTGCTTGGTGGTCCCAGCCATGTGGAAATCTCAAATGCATATCACAAGGCTGGGACTCTGTATCATGGTATTGGTGATCTTGACACTGCCTTGAAATTCTACGAGGAGGCCGCTTCTCGCGAGTCGTCGGATCGACTTTTGGAAGGCATGGTATTCAAGAGTAAATCCACTGTCCTCGCCGGGCTTGGAAAGTTCAAGGAGGCAGTCGATACCGAGAAGCATGCATACCAGATCTTTTCCGTGATACTGGGCGAGAATCACCAGCTCACTCGAACCAGCGATGCCAACCTGAAGAAATTCATGGCCGCGGCTATCCAATATGGCAGCAAGATGGTCGAAGATGCCAAAAAGGAAAAAGAGGAGGCGGCTGCCTTGGCAATTGCTCGCGAAATCGCAGCCGAAGAAGCGGCCGAAGAGGAAAAGAAAAAGAAAAAGAACAAAAAGAAGAAAGGCAAGAAATGATCATAATCGACCCGACTATTAGAAAAATAAGTAAGCTCGTGCTATCAACGATAGTCTAGTAGTAGTACTAAATAGTCCTTATTTTGCCCAAGGAGCTTTTGTCGGCGCCATTGGATCGTCTCCATCATCTGCCCATGGAGCACGGGTGGGCGACATGTCATTTGCAGTGGGGCTACCTGGTGGCCTCGATGCCCATGGAGCTCTCGTAACGGGCATTGGATTGGGTTTATTGTTATTTTGACCTGTCCCGACCCGAAATGTCTCCCTTGGCGCTCGTCGCTCTGTCAGTTGCGAAGGAGTCCACGTCATTGGAAATAGCTTGGAGAAGAGAAAGTGTTGGACTACTTGCCTCTTGTCCAATACCTCTCCTTGATATAGTCGGAGCATTCCTCGAGCCACTTTGTCCCACGTTGGCATTGTCTGACTGATATCGTACAGCATAGGCGAAGACTCAAAAAATGGAACACCCTGCTTTAACTGTCGAATGTAACGAATACACGCCAAGTAGAGAAACTGGTCCCCGTATTCTCGAAGGATGTCTTCCTCATTCACTGCTTTCGGTCTAGTCAAAGCATCCAGTCCAGGAGACTTGGCTTGGATGATTGATTGTAACTGACAGGCACCAAAGTAGAAAGGAAGACAATGATAGTCGTCCAAACCCCACACTCCATGCGAACCCGCAGGTTCAAGTCGGTAGTCTGTTTGCAGTCGCCGCGTTACTTTCAAATATTGATCAAATATGGACAGTGTTACGGATCGAAGAGTGAGTAACTTGGGCGGCATGCTGGGTCCCAGGCACTTGACTTTGGATAAGACCAGTAAAAATACTACAAAGCTCGATTCATGCCCAGTTCCGTACTGTGAAAGGTGATAGGAAGAGTTGCATTGTGTGTGAGGTCATTCTCATCGACAGGAATTCTTCTCTCTACTAATTGCATATTTTTTTGTCTGTCACAGCTCACTTACGTCAAGTCTGATGGCATGTCCGAAAGAATCATGCAGGTAACACGAAACCTGCTGAATGGAATCATCATCACTGGCGGTCGTCGTCCCGGAGGCAGCTTCCCACCCTCGTTGGGAAGCCTCTTCATTAGACAAACCGGAATCTCGACACTGTAGAATAGCAGTCAGAATAGCCGTGGATCGACTCAGCAGCCGTGCATGCCACTCGCGAAACGCAGGATTTCCAAAGCGAGCCGACTCGGGATTCGTGGGCGGAAAGTCGTCCACCCAAGTGATCGTTTGTCGAAGTGCACCATGCAAACAGGCCATACTCGTCGGCAATCCTTCTAGGGGATTTGCCGGATCAAACGCAATTTCGCCTTGGCCTTCCTGCTGTGCTCCAAAAGCACAGGACTTGCCCATGGCCTCCACAAACCCCAACAGTTCCTTCTTTGTCGAAGATTCCATGAACGCTTTCATGTCCACATCGTTGTAGATTCCACGCCTAGGAGTTTCGGCGTTTCCAGTACCGTCTGTCGCCATGGTTATTGCTTTCAGTTGCTTTACTCTATCAAAGGTGCAGGGAGGGAAGAGGAAGATAGACGTTCTATTTATTATAACAACGCCCGATCATCACTACCCGTATGAACAGTGAGCACAATACTGTACAACTGTGACATTACCGGTCATTTCGGGGCAAACCTCTTCGAGAACCCCAAACATTATCCAACATCACTATGATACCCGAACCTTTCCGGACAGTCATGAATCAATCACGAGTACCGTTCCCGCAACCCGAATCCTACTACATAACTATATCGTCTCTCTAACACTTGAGAAGGCAACTGTCAAATCAACTACCCAGTGTATCCAGAATACAAACGTCAAGACTACAATCAAGAGATCAATTCTACATCAAATAGATGCTCAAAAGGAGCTCATAAAATAATCTATGCCACAGTTGCAAACACTCAGTACAAATACTCCTTATTTTATCACGCACAAACGCCCAGTAATTCGATAGAAGTATATCACAGTGCGGGGCACGGATTATAAGGCGGTGGTGGAAACGACGCGTCTCCTCCAGGGAGGCTACCTTGGTCAGACTCCAATCAATGCTCTCGTAATCGACGCTGGGGGGATCTTGAATCAAGGTCGGTAGAGTCACAGTGGGATCTGGTGCTGAGTCTGATGCGGGATCTGTACGCAAGTAAAAGGAGGGACAGGATTGTAGACTGTCCCCCACACTTGATGATAGTCGAACTACTTTGTTGGGATTGACCGTATAAAGTGGCGTGTATAAGTAGTAATTACTGTTTTAGGCCAATGTTTTCAGGTGCGACATGAGTTTGGGCCGCTATGGCCTTTTTTCAGGCCTCTAGTAGATGACGAACAGTAGTGGTAAGTGGTAATAGTACACTTACAGTAATCAAGGGGAAGGTCAAAGAAGATACAGTAGTAAGGGGATGGAGAAGTAAGAGGATAGAGAATTGTGTCTATCGTTGAATCTATTATATGACTTTCTGATGAGGAGACGAAAGATGATGTCAGGCGAAGATCCACCACGTGTTCACAATGTGACGTCATACGTGATACCCCGTACTGATCACAGTGGATTTCGTTTACACGCACGGGGCGCGCGGGCGGACCCGGAGATGGACGCGACGATGGCGGCGACATCAGGCATAGGGGCGCCATGCATGCAATGCATGCGCAGGACAGACACCAGAGGATCGAATGCACGAATGATGGATCCATCGGATGGAATGAATAGTTTACACTACTCGAACTGTACAGTTAGTCAGAACAGTAGGTAATATTCGTAAAATGCAAGGGCCCGTCTAAATAGATAATGAATAGATTACACACCGGTAGGCCAATGCTGCCAGGAGTTCCAAGGAACAAAAAAGAAAAGAATGTACCGCGTCTGATGCTGTCTGCAGCTCTCTCTAGTAGAGCAGTTGGGGTTCGGCAGCAGTAGGAGCTACTTCCATGGACATGTCGGTCACGTCCAGTTCTGTGGCCATTGTTTCGTTCAATTCGTTTTCCAATTTGTCAGTCGTTAGTGGGATTGAACTTGCGTCACTACTGCCAGAAGAAATCACCACGGGTGAAGTCGATTGAGGAAAGGATTGGCGCCCCGTCAGCAAACGGTCATCATTCCCAAACGACGATTCGGAAGAAGAATCATCGTCTAGAAGGTCAATGGGACTTGAGGATGTTCCTCGAGCACCCCCCATCGATGCTACTGTTTCCACCACTTTGACCATATCGCTGTTCCCGGCATTCTTTTCATTGTTCAACTGCTCTGTTGTTACCTTTTCAATAGAGGGTTCCAAATCGGACTGAAAATTCTGTCTGAGAATGGTTACCATAAAACCAGTCTTGCTCGCAGCACGAAGTAGGGATACCCAGACAAGTTTGTCATCGCTGGGGGGTAGCATTTCTCCATTTAGAGCCTTGATGACATCACCTGGCCGCAACTGTGTTTGTGAAGGACCACATTGATCAATTTGACAGGTTGCACCCGGGCCCACACGGAGGATAACCCCGAGTGGACCTGGAGGGAGTAACATCGCCATTTCTACCAACGATGAGTCCTGGACTGTAAGTGGCACCAACGACTGTGCAACCTTTGGAGCTGATATCGCGCTCTTTGTCAGATTCAACTTTGGTTGAACCAAGCGGTCTTCTACTTTGGTGCTCACCGCTTTGAGCACTGTAGCAGAACGCACTTTAGGCCGAAGCACTTTCATAGTATATCCAATAGCAGAACTGGCATGAAATCGAGCGATCCAGGTAGGCCTGTCGTTCAAAGGCAACGTCGCCCCATTCAAAGAGACGATGGTATCACCCGGTAGCAGTTTAGACGTCGTAGGATCGGTTGCGGTAATCTGGCATCGCCCATTCTTGCTTTCATCAAGGTATATCCCAAGACGACCGGGAGGGCATGAAATCGTCAAAATATCGGCCGCAGGCTTTGGCGGAGGAGAAGACTTAACGGCAATTTCTTTCACTTTGGACATAGCAGCAGCGGCTGCAGCCCTCCGAGACCCTCTTCCAGACTGAGCAAGATCATTCTCTTTTGCTTCCATGACATTTTCTCTCTCCTTGTCGATATCAATCGCCGCTCCAAAGTTGAAGGCTAAATCCAAAGGCTTGGGGCAGATTTGACTTCCAGAAAGATTCGGTGGAATGTAACCATGGGCCGCCTTTGCGTATTCTTCGCACTCAGGCGAACAGTTTATGTAGACTTGATTCTTTCTCGACGAGCTGAAGCCAAGCTTGTCGAATCGGTCGACCTGCTCTAAAAAGGTCACCCCCTCTTCAGGCAAACAGTCTTCACAGAAACTTCGAGGGCACGCATGGCAAGGGTAGAGCAGCCCCCCTGCATCGCTTCCATTCTTTTCGCAGCCAACACATCGGTGATGGCTACATGCCATAAACTCTTTTGCGCATCTCATCCCAGCACAATTCAAATGCAAAGAACACGGACAACGTGGACAAAGTATCAACTCTCCACCATCACCACATACCTATGCATTTGGGAAAACTCGTTTTGTGAGATGCGGCCTATAGCAGACAACGACAAGCCACCCAACAATCATTGCAAAAAATACTTACCTGGCAAATGTCCTGGTTCTCAAATGTCGTAACATCCTTCTTCTTTTTCACTTGGAACCTCTCCTTCCCGTTGCTACTCAATTCGCGGTCGAATACAGAAGACTCCCCTTTGTCTAAATCGTAGTTGTTTGAAGCAAGAACAGGGACAGTCGACATACCATAGCCACTGCCGTTGGAAGCCACCTGCACAATACGATTCTTTCGCTGTCTCTTGGCAGAGAGGCTTGAAATTTCTTGCCACAGGTGGGCAATACCGTCAAGATTCTTTGGGATTCCTTTCTTCTCTTTCTTTTTCATTTCCATTCGGAGCTGCTTAAAGTCCTTGCCCTCGAATGTTTGGGATTCGGTATACTCACGCTGTGCTTCAAAAGTGTTCGCCGACAGCTCAGTACCTCCTGTGAGCTTTCCAACACTGTCGTTCTCCAAGCGAGCTCGATTGGTGATATTGTCAATATCTTCCCAGGTCGGTAGGTCGTTGCTTGCATCCCCGAAGACAGCCTGGGAACCAAACTTGATATCTTTGAAAAGCTCTTCCGTGGATAGATCACGCACGGTGTCATCGACCATCTGGTCTGTCTCCTTGCTCTCTTGGTTGACAACTTCCAACAACAGCTTTTTCTCGGCTCGTTCAAGCATACGTTCTTCAACGGTTCCACTACTCACGAGACGATACACATGCACCGTTTTGGTCTGTCCGATTCGGCTGCGAGACAAAAACAATTCTTCTGGTTAGATATCATAATCGCATCGAAAGCAATTCGGCGGTCTGGCTGGCTGCCTACTTACTGTACTCGGCCCATTGCCTGGATATCCGATTGTGGGTTCCCTGTGAAACGGAATCGAGGACGACGGCGAGTGAGAAAGAGTCTCAGTGACTCGATGGATACAGTGACCGCAAGACTTACAATCGGAATCAAACAAAATGCAAGTGTCAGCCGATTGAAGATTCAATCCCATACCGCCACTACGGGTTGAGACCAGGAACAAAAAGTAAGGACTGTCCGGTTCACTGAACCGCCGAATGTCGTAGTTGCGGCGGGCTCTGGAAACGGCACCATCCAGCCGGCAATACTTCCACCCTCGCAGGATGCAATAGTCCTCAATGATATCCAATATCATTGTAAACTGAGAAAAGAGAACACTTCGATGACCCTTTTTGAAGAGACTCTGAAGCAACATGTCAAGAACGGACAGCTTTCCCGACGCTGATACCAAATCTTCCAGGGTGGTCTGGCTAGGATCGATTTCAGCTCGTTCGTCGACCGTAAAGGGGTGATTGCAGCACTTACGCAACTGCATAAAAAGATTTCTGATAACGGTGTGTCGATTTCCACCAACATCCTCATCTTCGCAACGTTCCAACGCACTCAAGTCCTTTAGTAAGAGTGACTTGTACCAGAAACTCTGCACTTTACTCAAGGGACAATATACTTTCGTCTCAAGCTTTTTTGGCATGAGCGTTTCCACTTCCGATTTGAGACGACGCAACATGAAGAGGTCCAAAAGCTTTTGGGAGAGTCTTAAAAATCCCTTGTCGATCACATTTTCTTTCAAATCAAATGCAGCCTCAAAGGGTTTTGACGTAGTAAAGACCTCGGGGTAGAGGAAATTTAACAAGCTCCACAACTCGACCAAGTTGTTTTGTAGCGGCGTACCGGTCAACAGGAGCGTGTGACCCCGATGAATTTTGCGGACAGCTTGGGCAATCAGGGTTTCATGTCCCTTGACCTTGTGACCTTCGTCTAATACAAGGTAATTGAAATGCAGACGTTGATAGGTCGACTTGAGAAGTGGAATTTTGGCTTGCTCGTACGTGGTCAGGATCACGTCGTAGTTGATGGCATTCGTGTTGAGCTCTGCTTTCATAGCCATCTGGGAATCGGTGCTAGTAGCATGGAAGCGAAAGACTTTGAGCGACGGTCCCCACTTTTGCAACTCGTTCGACCAACTAGACAGGACGCTGAGTGGGCAGATGACAAGACCTGGAAGTGAAAAGGTAGAAAGTTTAGACACTATGACGGAACGAACCAGAATTCGAGGCGACTGAAGGAACTTACTGGGACCAGTGACTCCTTCCTTTTCTTTTAGGTGCATCAAAAGCGAAATAGTTTGGAGAGTCTTGCCCTGAAATCACACAAAAAAGTTAGACATTATTCACAATACTGGTGTCGTAACAAGAAATCGAGTATACCTACCAGCCCCATTTCATCGCCCAGAATGCACGATAGATTCTGCTGATACATTCGCACCATGAAGTCGAGACCACGCATCTGGTAGTCTCGAAGAGTAGCCTGAATCCCTTCGGGTTGAACCGTGACAGCGGCTGGCTTGAACGAGGTGGGAGTCACTTCGCGCAGCTCTTCGATGACATCCGGTTCGCAAAAGTTTGCTAGCAGATTCACATGCTTGGCCAAGAAAGCTTTGCGGAGGGTTGTTTTCGGTTGAAATGCAGACATAATGCGACGATTGTGAGCACTCCGGGCGACTTCTACCTCCGACGGCTTGTAAACACGTGGTTGCGCTTGGCTTGTCTTTTGTTTCTTAGCCTTGCGCTCTTTGGGCTTATCGGCATCTTCGTCTGTACCCCAAACATATTCGAGGCCTTTGACCTGGTAGTTGTTCTTGCGCAGCACCGTATGTCCTCCAATGGTGATGGTTGTCGAAATACGTTCGCGCCCTGATCGACGAGGGGCGGTCATCTCCTCCTCGCTTTCCTCGTCTTGGAGCATCGCGACGTTTTCCGGTACCACTGCCGGCTTCTCTTCATTCAAGTCGCGATAGCCTGCAGGGGGCAGATCCTTGTCAATCAAGCCCTTTTCCATCAGTGCGAGTGCTTCCGCTCCGGGATGCAAATGCTCGGAGTTGATTTTCTCGACCACATCTCCGTCGTGAAATTCAATGGAAAACGTCTTTTCCTCTTCCGTTGCGTGGATTTCCGTGATTTTGCCCCAGTAGAACGCTGCAAGGACAAAATAGAACGCCACAGACAAACAGTCAGTCAGTGCAGCACAGTATGAGAGAGGTGAATGAAGGACTTGCTAGGTCGACGAGGAGGAGTCAGTCACTCTGCCTTTCGCATTCTGCATACCAGTACTTACATTCCGAAGGTGGATCGTCACCAGGAAACGGCGCGTATACGACGCTCCCGACCTGCAAATGCTCGTCCTTCCAGGACTTCGAGACAAACACATGATTCTTGCTCGACGATGGCATGCTGATTCTTGGGATTCTGCTCAGCGGTGAGTATTCGTACTGTACGACATGCAATGCAAAGCTTTGATGAAAGACACACTATTCTCCAATCGATCAGCACCAATGCCGAAGAATGAATCGCACCAGAGTAAAATAATGACAGTGTACTGATACCCAGGACAGAGAATGAGCCTGTATGGTCGGTGGTCTGGTTCAAAGTTCAAAGTCTGGAAATGTTGTGTTTTGTCGCGGGCGGCGCGTTGCGGTCGGTCGCGTCTCTGGGTCGCGTCGGCGGCAGTCCATGGATAAAACCGCGCCATTTTTACCGGTACCGTGCGATGTCCGCGTACGTCCGATAGAGTACAGTACTTGTACAGTACCGCGTTATGAAGTCTCTCGTCTCTCCCGACTACTTAGTAGTAGTAAAGCTAATGGAGTGGAGACAATGATCTTCTACAACTCTACTCTACTCTACTACCTCTTTTAGTAAGGGAATCACATCATAGTAGTAGAGTTTATCACTACTAGCTAGTAGAGAGACAGCGACAAAAATACTTGTATTGTTCGTACTACTCCTTCGGTGTACTAACGGTAGTACCAGTACCGTCAGGGGTCCATAGCTATGGACCCCTGAGTACCGTACCTGCTGTAGTACTCGTACTGAAGTAGAAGTGCTCGTACTCCCGCGTTGCTGGAGTTCCTCGCGCCGAAAAGAAGGGATTAAGCGCGAGAGACCGACGACGACGAGACTCGATGCTTTTGACACGGTCTATCAATACAGCAAAACGCAATCTATTCAACAACAAAAGCATCAACCTAACAGCGATACCTGTATTCGAGTAGCACCTTCCAAGCAGAGCAAGCAAAAAAAAGGTTTGCTTCTCTTCGATTTTGCGTGTCATCCTTGCACAGGGACCATGCTAATCTTCTCTGTATAATTAAGCGTTTGTTTAATGCCCAGGCGAACCTGGGCAGCAAGAAAGCAGAAGATAAAATATATAAAGACAACTTTTGAAAATGTAGTGGGCAAAAATCAAGCTACCTGTACTGCTGGTGCCGAATTCGTCTCTCGGCAGTAGTAGAATACTTATTTTTAAGTGTATGGTTCTTGGCAGTACCGGTAGTCTACTACTTGATCATTGGTCAGCTACTGTACAGTAGTTAGTCTCTGGAGAGGCGTCTCTACTCAATCTACTAGCTAGAAGTAGTAGTAGAGAAACAACAACCTGTACCGGTACTAGTTCGAACCAGCAGGAGTTCGCACCAGCCACAAACCACCTATTCCTACTAGTCTATATCCTCGTACCAGCAAGGCGTACAAGTGAATCATTGATACAGTACCTAAACTTGTTTTCGCCCTGAAACCTTCTAACATGTTTCAATAGTGGTCTATGGCGTACAGTAGGAGAGCAGATGCCCCTGAATACGTCGATGCAGTACCGTACTACTACCGACTTGTTCTACCTAAAACACAGAGAATCAATACGAGTACGAATACAAAAACTTTTAAAAAATTGGTGCGAAGTTCTAGTACTGTACGTACGTGGTAGTATTCTATAGCAATATTGGATGATAAAGCTTGACATGAAAATTGTGGAAAGCATTTTTATGGTAGATTCCGGATATCTCCTCTTAGCACTTTCTTGACGAAATTTAGAGGATGGGTTCACACACGGAATCATTCTTGAATCAAGTTTGGGTGTATTCTCTTGTTTGTTTCGGCGTAACATGAGTTGCTTCGCGAAGGACTACAACACGACTTGGATTTTTTGATTTTTATTGTTTTTTGACTTGGAGGAAAGGAACGAAAGGTCGGTTCAAGGAAGGGGCGGCTGATCTGGTGGTTGTTGTTGGCGCGGTGGCACAACATGTACGGACACTAGGATTGACTAACAAACAACACATAGACCACCATGGCGGAAGCCTTTGATCAGCGCCCAAAGCAGAGCTTTTAGCCCACCGTGCTGCACAGAACTTCTTGGCGATAAGATGCCATAGTTTCTCGTGCACAGGCAACGGCAATATTTGCGACTTTTCTGGAAGTTCCACGGGTGGTGGAAGTGGGGAAAGAAGCAACCACCTGCTTTTTGGTTTTGCTTGATGATGTGGCCCCAATGATAGCTTGCTTGGCGCTTGTAGCAGCTTGAGCTTTCTTCATAAGCTTGAGCTTCTTTCGTCTCTTTTTGTTCGAGGTTCGGCTCAGGTTGACCGTTGGAACGGAAGACGAAGAATCCTTTTCTTCGGCTTCTGCTCGAGTCGTCTTGGTGGATTTAGACCCCGACGATGCGGCGGTCTTTCCACCCGCCTCCTTTCTTGTCGGAGTCCCACGAGAACCTGTTTCAGTGCCTACTGGCTCCTGATCTTGGGTGTCCTCCTCATCAGCAGCCGTTGAAGAAGCTGCATTCTCTTCCGATAGGCGGGGGACACGAGCCAGCTTGGCAGCGGCGTGTGCCTCATCTAGGTCCTTCATCAAAATGAAGGGAACCGTGAGAGTAATATTGTCTTTTTGAGCCCCCGCGTCGTCAGAGCCGATCGACGACGTGACCGACTGGTCATCGTCCTGGTCATCGGCATCTGGCGCTCCATGACTAAAGACATCCTCGCAATAGTCATACGACGCGTCGTCGTCGTCACCACTGCCGCCGGCACCGCCCACAGAAACGTCACCACCGTGGACCTCATCCGGTTGCTGGACCACAACGTAATCTTCCATAGAAATGGAAGTCTCCAGTTGGTTATTGGCGATAGCAATCGAAGAGGGCGGCATCATGACAGAATTCTAGTGAGGCTGTTAACCTTTAGCAGTGGGTTAGGAATCGGTGACAATCGGTTGGAGGAATGATGAAATTGATAAATCGTCCCTGGTATTTCAGAGACCTAGTGTTGTCGTCGAGGGAAAGAAACAATGGGGTTTTGAATACAAAAGTATGTGTCAAGAACGTCAGTTTAGAGAATCATCGATCGATCGATCGATGATGATGATTCTTCTTCGATTGCAGTTGGAGTTGAAAGAAGAAGAACTCTTCCAAAACAAGTTCGGAAAAAGATTCCTATTTGAGCCAATAATCGCGCGACAGAATCGGGTGTCATCCGTGGCAGGACTCGTTGGAATCGTTCTGATTTGTGTCGTGCATTTGCGTACACTTTGTACTGGTTCCTACGTGAAGTCATGACGAGGCACGAGATTTCAAACCGTAGGGCGAGATTCGAAATTAGAAGTCCAAGTTCTTTTAGCGATCTGGCTGACGTTAGATATGCACCGGTAGGTTTCCGGCGCGCTTCAACGTATGACCTGGCATCGTAGAAAACCTACCGATCCTTGCCGGTGCGTGCAACTAACATGTGACGACATGATGTCTTACGTATGGCATCTTCCAATCAAAAAAGAATTCTGATGACGTCACAGGAGGAATAGAATTCTTTCTGCCAGTGTGTCGCCGCCGACCCCGACAAAACAAAAGATTCGGTACCGGTACCAGGTACTGGTACGGATTTTGAAGTCGATGGCCACTATTTCTTTTCCGTCGTCGATCTTGCAAACAAAACGAAAGTTATTGTGGAGCTGACGACGACGTAGGAGGATCATCTGACGATTGCAACTAAATATACTCCCATTACAGTCGAAATGATGCTCGTACTGTATGCATCGGAGGGCGGCCATTCTTATTGAAATCCAATAGCGAAGCCGTAAAAAACAAAATTTGGGTCTACGAATTTCAGACAATTGTCGAAAGCGTTCGTCGGGGAATGGCGGTAATTTTATGACTTTAGAAGTTTATTACTATTGTAGCTCTTCGATGATTCATTCATTCCGAATCGTCATCGAAATCGACACCCTTTCTAATCGTAGTGCTTTCGACGGTATTTAAAGTATTCCCTCCTGGCACTAACACTGACAAGTCGTTTTTCTGGAAGGATACAAGCGGTCAAACGCCCCCCATAGACGCAACCTTCGAAATAGCGAGAGTGCGAGAGAAAAATATACATAAATGATTTGACAACAAGTGAGAACATGGCGGCGTTTGATAGCTTCCCCAAAGATCGAGAACCACGACGTACCTGTGTCCAAACCAATTGCATGCTCGTACTGCTGTAGCCCACGATCAGCATCGTGACCGAATAAAACTGTTTGTGGACCGTCCCATAAACGAGCCCATGGCCAGTTGTTGAAGAATTTGGATGTCACCGTTCCGTCAGGAAGGATGCTTCTCATGTTCATCATTAACCGTGGGTTTTGCTTCCCAAGACGAATACCGGAAACAAATCCTGCATGGACAAACAGAGCTCCAAGCTCGCGGCTTGAAATGTACCAAGGAAGACTGTACATCCACTTCATATCTGCCTTTGTGAGACACGAGGCAATGTGGAAATGCTCTGACCCAACGACCGGAGGATCGACGCCGCTCTTGATTGCCTGATGCCAACGAATCACTTCAAAATCATGGTTGCCACGGACACCTATGGCTCCTATCTCGCGTGCCATTTGTACAACAGAAACGCTGTCAGGTCCTTTGCTCACTAGGTCACCCAAAAAGACCACTAGATCGCCGGGTCGATAACCGCACTGCCTCAAGAGTTCTTGGAGCTCGTCTATACAGCCATGGACGTCGCCAATTGCAATTACGCGTGGCTGCCTCTCTTTTGCACGTTCCATCACTGCATCAACGAGTCTCAAACCCAAGGCACCGCTGTAAGGAGAATTCTCGGCATTTTCTTCGGAGTAGTTCCAGAAGAGTCCATCGTTACCACCACCCAGAAAGAGATCATCCTTATTGTGCTCAACGCTTCCAGGCAGGCCAAAGGGGCCATCAACGTCGTCTGATTTGCTCTCGTTTTCCTCCAGAGATTGCAAACTGTGTTCTACGTCGAAGGGAATCTCGTCGTCATCTGCTTCAGTGTATTCTTCAGTAGAGTCTTCATTTTGATCCTGAACATCTTCACTCTCCCAAGATCCATCGCCAACGTCGACGTCATCGTCGAAAAGAAACTCTTCCACGACTCGGTTCCGCAGAGCTTCTGGCCATGCCCTTTCTTCACGAGCTGCAGCCGCCATTGCCAATTGCATGTCACCTTCGTCCATAGCTGCAGCCAGGGAAGAATTGATTCTATGAGCTTTCCGTTCCATCTCGCCGAAACTCAACGATTCGTTATCTTTCAGAATCAGGCGAAAATCGCCAGAAATCATCGTCGTCCCGTCGTCCATGTCGGTCAAGACCAATTTCGTAAAGACCACAGCAAAACCTGAGCAATCAGTTGATGATGCAATACCCCTCGCAAGTACTCGTTCTAGAACTGGGACTTCTGAAAGTGAATCGCTCGACTCAAGCTCTTCTCGGGATACACCAATACAAAAGACTAGCTCACCACCCAAATTCGCCTCAAGTTCCGACTCTTCGTCGTCCGGATCAATAGGAGAAGTACGACTGTAGCTTGTCAGCGTGCCAAACCCCTGCGCTGCGTTTTCCAAAGAGTTTGTTCCGCGGGCACTGTAGCTCGTTTCTGAAGAAGAATCGCTGGACGCTTGTTCGGCACCTTCATCGCCACTGGAAGCAAAATCTGCGACTTCGTCGTATTCAATACCGTCATCAGCCCTGTCAGCCATTCCAGCAGCAAAAGATTTGACAATTGTTCTCAGATCCTTGGGACAAACATCCCATTTGCTGGTGTAGTGCACGAAGTGCTCACAGAAGAGACCCTGCTCCACTTTGGAGATCAACCCAACACTTGGGCCATGAAGCATAGGTCCAAAGTCTCTCGTATTCATTGAAATGACTTCATGCCAATTAACATTTTGGGCCTCTTTGTGAACATACATCAAATCAACGTAACGCTGTGGTGGGTCGGCGTTGATGGGGACACCACCTACCAGCATTTCCATACCTCGCCGGATCATCTTGCGAGGTGTCGAGGACGACTTTCGAGTTCGTTTCAACGGCTTGGTAGTGGTGGCTGAATCACCAGACTTGGCCTGGTTCCGACGGACTCGTATTCTGTTTCCGGTCGCTAGGCTGTCTGTTTGCTCTGCTGAAAAAGGCAGTTCTTCGTCGTCTCTGGAGGGATCCTCATCTTCGTTCATTGACTGGGACGAGCGGTAAAACAAGTCACTCACTGGTAGAACGCCATCAAGACCAGGTGTCAAAGGGGCGGAGAGATCATCACCGGTCATATCATCCTCGTCATCAATCGATTGATCCCTATTTCTACCTACTGTTGAAAAATCCGGTGGGAAAAGATCAGCAATGGACGGTAAGCGATCGTCACCGGTCCCGTTAGATTTGTTTGACGTATTCCTTTTGTCACCCTGGACTTTTGCAGGTTTGCTGGAAGATCTTATATCTCGTCTTTGTGGGCGCGACGGTGCTCGTCCGTAAGAGCCGCTTGACTTGGGAGAGTTTCCAGCACCAAGGAAATCCTCCCACGAAGACAATCCATTGGAGAGGGAGTCAGCTTTGGCGCTGGACGATGATTCGCTTTCAAAAGGAGGCGGGAGTAGGGAGAAGAATGATTCGTCATCCGAAGCTTTATCTTTGGAGGATGTAATATTATCGCGCGTTGCGGTCTCGCCAGAAGAATCCTTGTCCTTCTGGAATCCCACTGTAGCTTTTGGAAGAAGCGAATCTCGACTTTTCCTTCCTCCGTTTCTTGAAGGCCTTCCATTCGTACTTTCATTGTTTCTGCGTCTTTTACTTCGACCTCCAGATTTGGCTAGCTTTGAAATGGCCTCTTCTTTTGGATTTGCTGTGGTAGGAGGTTGTGAGAGTGCGGATATTGCCTTGTCGCGGCTGTGGGAGAATGTTTTGGACACATCCTGTTCTGGTCCGTCCGACGGTGTCTTGGGATCACGAGCAGGCGAAATATCGTTTTCGTCCTCGCTCGTTTCTCCGTCTTTCGTTGAAGAATCAATGGAAGTACTTGTACCGGCACCAAATTTGCACACGTAGTCTCCGGGAGTCCGATGACGTGCGACGATGCTTGTTCGTCGAAGTGATGGACGACCAAAAGTTTGAGTGCGAGTACGAGTAGTAGTGGTGAATCCGTCGACGGCGGCTCTTGGATCCGAGCTCAGGAGCAGCCCGAGTAATATGACCCTTTCAAGCTCCCACCTCATGACTTATTTTGTTTCCTTGTTACTCTCTATGACATGGCGCAGATCTTTGTCATGCCTCTTTTTCTATCGAAACGAGATGTGATGTCCTTCGTCCTTCCACTTTCCACCTTCCAACAGAACAGAACTACCATCTACCATACTGGTATGCTGTAAACCGACGACGCTGATGATGTCAACGATGTGGACAAAGAAGATGCGGAAAATAATGTTCGTCGTTCGTGCGTTCGACCCATGCACGCGTCTTCGCGGCCGTCAATTTGATTGGCTGGGAGTTGCCGCCACTTCCTCGAAGTGCGTGTTTGAGCGTTGTTGGAACTTGCTTGCTTTGCCCAACATTCCAGACTCATTCGTACGGTGTTGTTGTGAGAGAGAAGTCGAATTGATCGATCAACGTGACAAGTTGGTACAGTACTGTACCCACGCCGGTACCTGGTACTGGGGTAGTATGATACCGGTACCTGGTACCTGGTACTGTACCAGGTACCTGGTACTGGTACTGGTACTGGTACTGTAAGTCATGGACCAATAATTATTCAGTAGCATACAAGTTAGTACCGGTACGAGTAGCAGACAACCACCGGCCGGTACTCCTCGTCTCTCTACCGTTAGTAGCTACTACTAGAGTCCGTCATACTAACTCTTTACAGTAGCTCTCTAGCTAGTAGAGAGCTGGAGATTGAGTAGTAGATAAGCCCTGTCTCTACTAGAGTAGAGACTACCGAATGTGCTAACTTTCAAACTTGATGGGGGGAGCTAGTACACCACCACTCTACACGGAGTAGCTCATACTCGAGTACAAACAGGTGGAGAGCAAGCTTTTAGCTACCCGCACTATGACCAATGGCATGGGCTCTGACAGGTCTGTATCATAAACTCTAGTAAAAGAAAGGTTTGGACCTGCGTCGATCGTACCTATCTTGATGCTTTCAACGTCCCTGCCACCACGCGGCCGATGTCATCGGAAGAGAAAAAGTTCTGAGTTTCCGACGAGTTGGCAGCTGTTATTCTGAGCTGGTCGTTGCCTCTCCTGCCTCGCGGGACGACACGCGACAATTTCGGACTCAGCATGTGCGCGCGACGGCAGGCCGCAAACAAGAAAATCCAATCGATCCAGCGGCATGTCACAAAATTATTTTCGCGCATCGAAGAGATCTCTGTCGAAGCCTCATCGAAACCTGAAACCTGACCCGTCCTGCTTCACGACAGCTCAAGAACGTCAAGTAAAAATATAACACACTACTTCCAAGCTCAAGTGCTTGCTTAGCGTATGTCTCCTAAAGTCCTTTCCGCTGCAAGGTAAGCAGATATAGGTGCAAAACGTGACGATGCTGTACACATTGGCTAGCTGGTGGAGTTTATTTTGTGCGAACTCGGATCCGCCGATCATATCATGCATGTGCCACGTTTCATGGACGTCAACGAGATGACTCACACTCTACTCCTTCGATTTTTTCTGGCAAAAGGCGCTTATCTGCCATGGCCATGGTGGCTTATTTTGGAATGTCTTTCCGCAAAGGTGCAGTGACAGCCTTTTCGTTTGCTACGTTCGCTGGTCGGTCGACTGGAACGAGGGGGACCAGCACCTTGGCGTCGTCTGCTCATCCGGCCTTTGCTCCCAGGACCCCTCTTCGGCGTACTGGCGTTGATGTCTGCATGAGCACCGCAGTCGCTGAGAAATCGGATATCGAAAAGGCGATGGATGTGGAGCACCCAGCTTATGAAGTTATCCGAAAGGATTTCGTCCAAGAGTATGGTGCTGCGACCACGCTTTACCGACACAAAAAGAGTGGTGCCGAATTGCTGAGTGTCGCTAGCGATGACGACAATAAAGTCTTTGGTATTACTTTGCGCACACCTCCAGAAGATTCGACCGGTGTCCCGCATATTCTGGAACACTCCGTACTTTGTGGAAGTCGCAAGTACAAAACAAAGGATCCTTTTGTTCAGCTTTTGCAAGGAAGTCTGCAGACCTTCTTGAATGCCTTCACTTACCCTGACAGAACTTGCTACGTGGTTGCTAGTCAGAACGAAAAGGATTTCTACAATTTGGTCAATGTTTATGCTGATGCTGTCTTTCATCCAAGGGCTATCAGTGATCCCATGGTGCATGCCCAGGAAGGATGGCACTTGGAGCTCGAGAAGAAGGAAGATCCTCTGATCTTCAAAGGGGTTGTGTACAATGAAATGAAGGGTGTCTATTCTTCGCCAGACTCTCTATTGAACCGTGCCGCCCAGCGCTCTATTTTTCCTGACACCACCTACGGTGTGGATAGCGGCGGTGATCCAAAGGTCATTCCTGATCTCTCGTTTGAGCAATTCGCCGAATTCCACAGCAAGTTCTATCATCCCACCAACTCTCGCATCTACTTCTCTGGTGATGACGATGTGTACACGCGATTGGAGCTCATGGACGAATACCTTCAGGAGTTCGATTTCTCGCCAGAATCCAAGCCAGGTAGCGTGGTGGAATGGCAGAAGAAAGTGTACACCGAGCCAAAGAAGGAGCAATACCCCTACCCTGTCGGAGCAGATCAGCCGGAGACTCATATGGTCATGGTAAACTGGTTAATGAATGACAGACCTTTAACCTCGTTCGAAGAGCTGACCATTGGAATCATGGACCATCTCCTCATGGGAACTTCTTCCTCCATTCTTCGCAAGACACTTACCGAAAGCGGGCTCGGCGAAGCAATTACTGGCGGAGGCCTCTCTGATGAGCTTCTCCAGGCGACTTTCTCCGTTGGTTTGAAGGGTGTTAAGCCAGAGGATGCGCCCAAGGTTGAGCAGCTTATCTTCGACACGCTCGACAAAGTCATCGCTGAAGGTTTTGAAGAAGATGATATTGCATCCAGCATGAATACAATTGAATTCGAGCTCCGAGAATTCAACACGGGATCATTCCCCAAGGGTCTGAGCTTCATGCTCGGAGCCATGAGCAAGTGGTTGTATGATGAATCACCTACGGAGGCACTCAAATTCGAAAAACCGCTGGCCGAACTCAAAGCCAAGATCGCTGAGTCGGGTTCTCAAGTCTTCCAGGATATGATCAAGGAATTTATTGTCGATAACAAGCACCGAACTACCGTCGAGCTTGTGCCTTCAAGGACCCTTGAAGCTGAGGAACTAAAAGAAGAGGAGGATCGCCTTGCCGCCATCAAAGCCAGCCTTTCGGACGAGGAACTCGAAGAAATCATCGAGAAGACAAGGAAACTAAAGGAACTGCAAGCGGCCGAGGACTCGCCCGAGGAAAGAGCGACTATCCCGGCTTTGGAGCTCAAAGATCTTAAACGCGAAAACACTGAATATCCGATTGCAGTCTCTGAGAATGAAAGCGGCTCAGGAGTGACTGTCCTACGCCACGAGCTAGCTTCTACATCTGGTATTGCATACGCAACATTGGGTGTGGATCTCTCTGGTCTTTCGGTCGATGATATCCCGCTGCTCCCAATTTTCACCCGAATCATGATGGAGACAGGTGCCGGTGAATATGACCAAGTAGCTCTTTCTCGTCAGATTGGAATCCACACGGGAGGAATTTCTGTGAGTACGCTCACTACGGCAGTTCACCCAGAGGGCTCGGACGAAGACAAAGTCCTTGACGGCACACACTTACAGACCAAGCTTACTGTCCGTGGAAAAGCTACCAGCGACAAGACAGATAAGTTGTTTTCTCTCATGGAACTCATCTTGACGGAAGCCAAGATCGACTCGAAGTCGAGAATTGTTGAAATGCTGAAAGAGCAACGCTCACGCCTTGAGTCCTCGATCCGAGGAAGGTACGTATCGAAGGAACGTAATCCAATTGTCTTCCTTGGATGCTGATTGATTCTCACGGTGTCTTTCGTTTCGTTTCGTCTCGTATTTTTTAGTGGCCACGCCGCTGCCAACATGAGAATGAAGGCGCGCTACCGAGTTGGTGGATACGTTGACGAAATGATGTCGGGTATCACTCAGTTGGAGGCTACTAAAGAATTGCTAAAGCAAGCTGAGGAGGACTGGCCAAGCCTATTGGCTCGTCTAGAAAACATGAGGAACGCCATTTTAAACAGCGAAACCTGCCGAAATGGCATGTTCTTGGACATCACCGGTGATGGTGGCGTCCTCGAGAAGATCCAGCCTTCCGTTGATTCTTTCCTACAGGAGCTCCCGGGCAAGAGTGATGGAGCCAAGTTGCCAAACTTCTACAAAGAGGAACACCCGTGGGTTCCACGACTGAAGGAGCTGATGGCAGAGCGTGTCCCTATGGAAGATGAGGGCTTTGTTGTTCCTACCCAAGTATCCTACGTTGGAAAGGGTGGACTTGTCTTCGAGGAAGGAGAGACGGTCACCGGCGCTGCTCAAGTAGTTGCTCGTTTTTTGAGAACTGGATATCTCTGGGACTATGTTCGTGTCATGGGCGGTGCTTACGGAGGCTTTTGTACATTCTCTCCCTACTCTGGGTTCTTTTCTTTCCTCAGTTACCGTGACCCCAATCTATCGAAGACTATCGACGTCTACGATGCTGCGGCAGATGCTGTTCTCGCTGCGGCCGAGCAACTGAAGAACGACCCGGATGCTCTCGCCCAAGCAATCATTGGTACAATCGGAGATATGGATGGATCCATGAGTCCCGACCAAAAGGGTTACACTTCGCTGCAACGATGGCTCATCAACGAGAGCGCTGAGTACCGACAAAATTACCGTAACCAAATTCTGGACACCAAACCGGAGGATTTTAAGGCTTTTGGCGAGCGTCTGAAGCAACTGAAGCAACCATCTGTCGCGGTGGTGAGCTCTCAAGGTGCATTTGAAGCTGCGGCAAAGGATGGAAAGAACATGAAGCTCAAGACCGTCCTGTAGATAGTAATTGACACTCAGAGTAGATTTAGTCTGACTTCATAATGAACGTTCTCCTTGCCTCTGCGCTGCCGAGAGCCCCCTCGTTTGCCTGGACATTTTTTCTGCCGAGGAAATAGGTGATTGCGTACAACGACTAGAATACGCACGGAAGTCCTGTTCACATTTGACGCGTTCTGCAACAGAAGAGGTCCGCTGTTGTGGTGAAGAAAAGAAGATGGCACCACCACCTCTTCTTCTTGGGTAATATTTTTAACAACACGCCTCTGTTGCTTCATTTCTACTGAATTGACAATGATTTTGAATTCAGAATGAGGGAAAGTACGTCGGGGTGCCCGTGCCAGTGCACCATCTTAATAAAAGGTTCTCGGTCCGAAAATGCGGTACTGAACGAGGACGATTGATATACTCGTACTCCGCACCTCTGTACGTACACGGGAATATGAAATCTATTAAAGTTCAAGTCGACCATGCTCTACAACTTAACGGTGCTACTACTCGTCGTACTTCGTAGCTCTAGAGCTATGCAATATATGGTATGTTTGTTTAAAAGTTTCACGAAAAAATTCGAACGAACCCACGGACAGCATGCAGCGAAAATCGCCGATGGCTTCCAGCTTTCCTGAAAGTACCAATAAGGAAGTCTTGTGGCTTTCCAGCAGTACGTTTAGGGCGAAGATACTTGAAGAGACAGGATTTGAAAGGATCGAGGTCATCAGAGCTGCGAAGGACGTTGGTATTTGGTATGCCGCTGGCGTTGCACCAGAAGAAGTGCTTACCTTCTAACAAGGAACGACGGACTCCGGCGATTTTCGAGGCGGCCCGCGAGAATGGCCAACCTTTGATCCAAAAAGTGGGCGTCCTTGCGACCCCTCCTTAGCTTTTCTAGTGGCAGATCAGAAAACTGTGACCCGCTTGGCTCGCAGCGGACGGACGGCCAAAGGTGGACCACAGGTCGGAAGTAGTTAGTACCAGAATCTACGTGAGATACGTAGGGTGGAGCCGCTCAACGCAAATCACGTAGAAGCTGGTACATTTCTACGTGACCCCGGGATGACAGGCTCGGAATATGTTATCGAGGTGCGAACATAGAGCAAATGGTGGACCAGCGCGACGATGGAGGGGAGAGAAGACCAAGGGGAACAACATCACCATGGGATGGGGCAACATCCCATGCATCAACAACCGGTGTACGGCTATGCAATGGGGCCATCATGGGGGGGACAACAGATGATGCATCACGTTCAAATGCATCCGGGGCATGGGTAAGTTGGCCAAGGTAGTAAGATGAACAACAACAAGTCGTCGTCGTTCGTTCGCGGCGGCGGAGGGAGCCCGGATTTCTTGCCTGTGGGTCGGCGGTCGGCGCGCCGGGTGCGGTCGCCGGTCAGACAATATGCCCTTTTCCTTGTTGTGCGCTGTCTCGTTTTATTACTTGCGAGTTTGCGCGGTCGGTCGGGAGTCTGTGCTGCGGCGTGCGTAGCAGACCAGAAGAAGCCCATGCCAGTCCCTTGCTTTCTTCTACGAAATTCGTTCGCGTGTGTTCATCATCATCGTGTGGCGGGAACGTCCGCCTTGAAAAAGTCGAATGACGAGAGGGTGCGAGCCAGCGTCGTTTTGTGAAAGCCCGATGCGCGCGAGCGTTGAGTTGTACTTAGGGCAAAAACCAGAAGGAGCGTGACGAACTCTCATATCTTTGTAAAGTGGGGTTCCACACGATTTGTATCACTCCAAATATCGCCTTTCGCCTGTCGGCTTCGGGCCGGCGGGACGAACTTACTCGTAGCGTGGCCGACGAGAGATGCAGCGGTCTTCGAGCCTAAATCCCTTTTATCGTCTTACTTACAAAAGAGATCTTGCTCTCCTTACCTCTCACATCCCTCCTTGGGACTGTTGTGGTCCTTGTTTAGGTATCCGCATCTATTACATCATCACATGGACGGTGTCCCGTTGCCTCCGGGTATCCCCGGCTTGGGGGCTTCCACCGATCCATTAGAAGCGGTGTTGGGGCCTTTTCCGTGTGCTCGACTGCGGAGTCTTCCGTACGATGCCACGCTGGAGGATATCTTAGTGTTGTTTCAGGGTTTGGTGGTTATTGATGTTCTGCTTATGGGGGCCGGTGAAGCTTTTGTTATTTTTGCTAATCCGATGGATTATCAGATGGCTCTCCAACGGTAAGAATCACAAGTTTTCGTGTGATTGATTTCATGAATCATGATTGGCACGAAGACGCTGACAGGCACTATCTTTCTCCCCGCAGTGACCGCCAGACTATTGGAAGGAATTATGTGGAGATATATCCGGGGTCTCGTTCTGAGTACTACTCTGCCATCGCATCGGTAAGTGCACATTCATTGAGGATCCTTCGCGTTTTTCTCGGTAAAACTCTCAAGTTTTTGTGTGGTTATTTTTCTGCAGCAACAATGGCCGGAGCAACAAAGAGATACAGTGCTGTCGCTCAGCGAAAGTATTTTAGGAGGATCTGAGAAAGAACAGAAACCAGTCGGATTGGATACTTCTGGCAGCGTCTGGGGAAGCGTTGGGATGCCGACACCGATCCAATCGCTCAATGCACCTCAGTTAACCCAATCCGACGGGCGACCAGCTCGAGGCGCAGACCCACCTGCTAGTGTCCCCTCCAGCGGTAGCCGTGGAGGTCCCGGAAGAGGCAATAATGCTCCACCGGGATCAGCGCAATACAAGAGATCTGGTGGCGGTATTCAAGTTGGTGACCACACCGGTTTCTTGAGGATGAGAGGACTTCCTTTCACCGCATCGAAGGAAGAGATTTTCAAATTCTTTGCAGTCTATAATCCGATCCTCGATACCATTGTCTTGACTTACCGCAGTGACGGACGTGCCACTGGCGAGGCGTACGTTGGCTTTGAAACTCCGGAGGATTCAAAGCGTGCGATGGACTTGCATCGCAAATCGATGGGGAACCGCTACATCGAATTGTTTCTCAGCAATAAAGAGGAACATGGGCGAGCCTTGACGCGTTTCGGCAACCGTTAAGAAGCTTCTCTCTAGTTCTTTGCGGTTACCGGTTTTGTTTTCTCTGCTATCTGAATTTTCGGACTGGCCGATCTTCCTGGGGACGTATGGGGCGGAAGTTGGTTACGATAAATGCTGCGAATTGGTATCCTTGGCGGAGTCTTTTCCTGCAGTGACGAAAGTGTTAAAACTAGAACATGGCGATCGCTATCGCTTAGAATCTTGAATGAATACTACTTTTCACATAGTAGAGATTGGTGTATATGCCGTCAGAGCAACATCTCGATGTGGCAGGTATCGTATCCGTAGCAATAGTTAGAATTGGGATCTACGAGTGCTATCTCTCTCTAGCTGGGGGGCAACTGTCGTGGCTTCAATCCACTGAAGAGGGAAATATGTATGCTATAAAGCCTCGCTGTGGAGAGTTAGACTAGCTTTCTCAACCGTAGGACATCCACTAGATATTTTCTCAATGTCTCTCTAGAATCCACCGAAAATTGCCCCCACGATTGCGAACCCAATTGACATTCCAGCGCCCGCTAAGACGTAAGAGGCCAAGCTAGAACCGACCGCTTGTTGATTTTGTCGATTAGGCTCGAAAGGGAGCCCTTGTCTCTGTAGACCGACTTGCGAGTTGTGTTCCACCTCAGCAGGAACCTCGTGTGTTCGCAACGATGGGACCCTCGTTTTCCGGGGATCGCGAACTATTGTTCGGCCGGTTTTTGCAAGTAACACTGCTGATCTCCTCAACATTGTTTATTTATTTGGCCAACGGATGAAAATGGATATATTTTGAAGATGATGATTCGTGGTTGCTATCGAAATAAGGGGTTTTGTCTCTTTTGATGATGGATTGTTGGGTATGTTGACGAAGTCTTTTTTGTCGTCTTACGGTACCATACAAGTACGAGTAGGACACCTTCGTGCCGGTACCTCATAATATTTATCTCATCTTGCTTTCCTTTGGCCGCGTTAGAGTGAGGACTTATTAGTCGGATGATTCATTCATCGGGTTGAAAAATAAAAGCGAAGATAGAAGATGATGTGAAGAATCATCATCGCATCATCATCATCATCATCATCGAGAAAGGTGGTGGTGTGTCGGTGTGTGCATGATGGCATTGGCGTGATGTGAATGATGACGTCAACTTGATACTCTACGCACGGTTCTACGTGAAGTCAGTATGGATACTAATTCCTTCCGTATGATACACGTTTGGGATCAGATGATGATGATTGGGCCTGCCTGGCAGTCGCCCGCTCAATATTATGACCGATTATTGGGTCAGTCGTGTCGTGCGTGTAGCTTCTAGTACAAAATGTACGTGGGTTTCCTCTTCCTTCATTGGCGCAATTTCTGTGGTTGTTGTGCACTCCTCCTTGCTTCCCCGGATTGCGCGCAGAAGCTTACGTAGTTTCGTTTGACAGCATCTTCTTTTCTCAACCACTGAACTTGAACTGCGAACTGCGAGGACCGGCGGTTCGTACCGATAAGCGATGTTCAAATCGCAAATCGCGGAAACGAACCAAAAGTTGTTTCTACTACATAGACTTCGGGATCGTTTTGGCATTTCTTTCCAAGCGCATTATTTACACTTATTTATTCCATCTACGCAAATAAGAGTGAGGAGAAGATAGCTCCGCCATACAGTAGAAAAGCTTAACAATGAAGTTCCAGAAAGCAGCTCTCCTCGTTTTGCTTGGCTCCACTTCGGCAGCAGCATTTACGCCATCACATAAATTCGGCGTCCGATCACGGGCCACGGCTTTGCGAAGTACGGCTGTCAAAGATGAGGATTTATTCAAGGGCCTTGACCGAAACGGAGCCATCGAAAAAGACGTTGCCGAGCTCATCACAGCCAGTGGCTCGCCTCCCCCGAAACCTTCGCGAGAAGTTTTGGAGGCGAATGCTGCCCGCATCACAAAGGCTGGTGTTTCCGATTACATGAAGAAATACGAAGGTCTGTCGGGTGCCGCCATTGTCTACCTGAAGCTCCTTGAAAACGGAGTGGAAGTTGTGAACGGGTACTCTGGAGGTGCCGTGTTGCCGCTTCTGGACCAATTCCACCCAGATAACCCGCGCCACAAAGTGATCGGTAAGCCACCGATCCGATGGATCACCAACTCAAACGAGTCATCGGCAGGACACATTGCCGAAGGGTACGCCAAGTCGATGCCCATCAACGGCAAATTCAAGCCCGTTGGTGTTGTCGTTGCCACCTCTGGACCCGGTGTCACAAACCTTATCACTCCTCTCCAAGACGGAATCTGTGATGGTGTTCCTATGGTCGTCCTCTGCGGACAAGCAGCGACGAATGCGCCCGAGGATGCATTTCAGTCGGCCCCCGCCGTCGAAATGACAAAACCTTGTACAAAATGGAGCTACCAGATCAAGTCCGCGGCCGAAGTGCCATTCGTCATGGACTACGCCTTTTATGTGGCTCGGAATGGCCGCCCGGGACCTGTCTTTGTGGATCTACCCAAGGATCTTCAAAACCAGGTTCTCAGTCCAGAAATGATTCAGATGTACACGGACACAAAGCTTCCCGAGGCTCCCAGTGATTCCATTGGCATGGCTAGTCTTAAGACGGCAATGCGGGACAACGGTGAGATCTTCAAGGCCATTCGTCTTGGCTACGAAGACAAAGGTCTTTCCTTCGAGATGATCAAGGAAGATGGCGAGCCAAAGCTCGTCCCTGTGGCTTCATCAAAGGATAGATTCAATGCGGACCATCACACAACGAACCGTGTCATCTGGACCACCAATGCCTTGACGGGAGAACCTGAACCCATCACTAAGGAAGGTAACCTCGATATGAAAGATCGTATTACCACCGACATGCTCAACTTCATCAAGCGAGCAAAGAAGCCTGTCATTATTGCCGGACAGGGATGCAACGATAGTGAGGAGGAGTTGAAGTATTTTGCAGAGAAACTCAGAATCCCCGTCACCACAACCCTTCATGCGCTTGGTTGCTTTGATGAGAGACACGAGCTTGCTCTGAACATGATGGGCATGCACGGACACCCTACACCGAATTTCATGGTTCAAGAGGCTGATCTTATTATTAATATCGGTTCTCGTTTCGACGATCGTATTACGGGAAGAATGCCTGATTTTGTGCCAGGAGCTAGAAAAGCGGCAGAGCTGGGAGTTGGTGGTATCATCCATGTTGACGTTCGTCTGTCGGAGATGGCAAAGCAGATCGAGCCTCATTTCTTTGTGCATTCTACTGGAAAGAATTTCCTTACAACCCTGAACGAAGCCCTTAAAAAGGAAACGGATTTGGTCCCCCAGACGGATAAGTGGGTTGCAAAAATGAAGACTTTACAGGCGGAATTCCCTGTTAAGGTTCCGCATTTCCCCACTATTGATGGAAAGACGAGGATGTCGGCACAAAGTGTCATCTCGGAGATGGACAGACAAATCCTGGCTGCTGGCAAGATGGATGATGCCATCTTCTCAACTGGTGTGGGGATCCACCAGATGGTCGCAGCGCAGTTGATCACATGGACGAAACCGCGGCAAATGTTGAGCAGTGGCTCCTTGGGAACAATGGGTGTTGCTCTCGGGTACTGCATTGGAGCAAAACTTGCGAACTGCGGCAAGTTGGTGATTGCCGTGGATGGTGATGGCTCGTTCAACATGACGTTTACGGAACTGAAAACTGTTGTGGAACAAGGCATTCCCATTAAGATCATGATTTTGGACAACGAAAGTCAAATGATGGTCGAATATTGGCAGAAATTGTTTCACGATGAACGTTTGTTGGCTGTCCGAAACATTAACCCTGACTACGTGACCTTGGCAAAGGCCTTCAATATCAAGTCCGTCTACTGTGACTGCGAAGAGGAGATCGAGGAGAAAATGCGGGAATTCTTGTTTGACTACGACGATGAGCCCGTCCTTTTCCACGCTCGCATCAACCGAACACCTTGCTTACCCCTCGTGGCGCCCGGCCAGCCCCTTGATGACATGATTTTGGAAGACATTGATGTTGAAGTGGACCCCGGTGCTGCCCCGAGTTAAACGATCTGGAAGAATGGTTACATTCGCGCGGCTACTGCTTGATACTGGAAGTCGAAATTTGCATTCTTGCGTGGGGCCGAAGGCACAACAAAGAAAAGCACAACACCCCGATAAATAGATTTCATATGATGTTGCTTTTGAATCATTCTACTTTTTAACTACCAAACATCGTTCCGTTCTGGAATTGATGTTATCTTCGCCCATGTGGCGGATTTTGCTGTTGCTGGTGCCGTTTTAAAAAGTCATTTTCTTCTCTCAGTCGCTGATTCTCCTCTCTCAGCTGATCCATTGCTGCCATTTGAGAAGAAAGAGCTGCGTTCAGCTCCTGAGATTGTTGGTGAAATTGTCGAATCATATCCGTGTGTAGGTTGCGAAGGGATTCCTCTAGATGGTCTTGCAGCTTTTCTACTTCATCGCGAACCACGTCTCGGATTTCTTCCACATTGAGTTGTTGTGTAGGAGCAGGATGGGATATGGGACGGGAGGTCCCTCCTCCTTTCTCGGGGATATCATCGCCCTGGATCCCGCTA